>JAVGWX010000016.1:16113294-16480590 GCA_036924085.1 Ariolimax columbianus
ATGAGTCTATTATTCAGCCTTAAAATTGTCACAGATCTAACATGGCTTCAGAATTATAGTTGAAATTTAAATCTATTCTGATTCAAACTTATTTAAACGATGGGATACGGCGATTCAACAGTTAATATGGCAATATAACCTCAAACACTAAAACACTTACAGATTACCGTCCACCAGACTACATATAGTGAAAATGAAATCTTCCTTGACACTACGGAAAGTATGTACTAAAGCTTGCTATCTATTATTGAAAGTTTATTGAGTTGATATTGAAAGTTTAAATGAATTTCACTGTATATTATAGAAAGTATACAGTGAACCTCACCTCACATTACAACAAGTATACACTGAATTTCACTTTACATTATAGAAACTGTATATTGAATTTCACTTCATATTATAGGAAGTGTACACTGAACCTCATCGCATGTTTTAGAAACTGTATACTGAATTTCACTTGATATAGAGTGCACACTGAACTGAACCTTACATTATAGAAAGTATTCACTGAATTTTACTTCACATTATAGAAATTGTATACTGAATTTAACTTCACATTATAGAAAGTGTACACTGAACTTCATTGCACACTATGGAAAACATAGACTGAATCTCAATTGGCATTATAGAAAAGATACCCGTTACCTCAATCGACATTATAGAAAATGTACAATGAATTACTTCACATTTTTGAAAGCATAAATTGATCTCCCTTCACAATATAGAAGGTTGGCACTAAATCTCACTTCACATCACAAAAGCAAAGATTAAATCTCACTTCACATTATAGAAAGCAAATCTCAAATCTCACTTCACGTCATAGAAAGCAAATCTCAAATCTCACTTCACATTATAGAAAGCTTACTGAACTTTGCTTTGAATTATTAAAACTGAAAGGACACACATCACCGCCATGCTTGCTGACTTCGTGCTTGATTACTTCCATGTATCTTCCAGATAGTATATTTAGACACCTTTATTAACCTCATCATAACATGACATTTACTAATAAAACAAGAAAACTGAAAGATAGGAAAGTGGCTTTGAAACTTCCTTTAAAAAAACTCTGACATTTAGCCTAACATGCATTGCAATGGAACCCTAAACTAAAGAGAAGAACAAGTGTGGTGTCAAAGAATACTGGTTAATAATGATAGAAGGGAATTTCCTTTGACAACAGGAGTTCCATTTGTGGAGCTCAGAAAGAAGTCCTTGTTGAGAAATTAGTAGGAAGCAACCATCTTTGCTGTATGCTCGAAGAGGAACATGAAGTAATAACGTGAGAAAATATAAAGTTAGGCTATAGCAGATACTGCCCATAGAAATAAAGTGTTGATTACTTAATTGCATGTTGTTTAAGCTTTTTCTGACATGGGGTGACCAGTACTTATCCCCTCCTTTTTTAAAAACTAAATCAGGTACCCATTTATAGCTTGGTAGACTGGAATATGTTGACACTGAGGATTGAGCCAAGTCCTTTTATCATACTTATCTCACAACCACTAAGATGTATAAGAATGAATAAATGAGTTATTAACTGTATTTCTGGGAAACTGTATAGTTCATATTACACTGTTGTTGAAGATCTGCTTGCTTGAATTATGAAGATCTGTCATGTTTTTACATCATAGTCTCAGCAGGCTAATGAATATTGAAGATTTGAGTTTTATATCACAAAGATCTGTCATGTTTTTACAGCATAGATTCAGTGTTCCTATGAATGTTGAAGGAGTGCTTATTTTGACAATGACTATCTGTCATTTTTTACATCACAGTCTCAGTGTGTCAATAAATGTTGAAGATTTGTGGTATTATATGAAAAAGATCTGTAAAGTTTTTACAGCACAGTTTCAGTGAATTTATGAATTTTGAAGATGTACTTGCTTGAATGACAAAGATCTGTCATGATTTATTTACAAAGTCTGACTGCATCAGTGGAAGTCTGTTGTAGTCCTTCTTACTTGTAAAGTGAAGATCTGTCATAGTTTTACAGCATAGTCTCAGTGAGACTGTTGCAGTACTTTTTGTACAGTAAAATTTTTCATATTTTTACAGCACAGTTTCAGTGAGCCAATGAAAATCTATTGCAGTAGTTCTTGTACAATAAAAATCTGTCATGTTTTTACACGACAGTCTCAGTGAGCCCCTGAAAATCTGTTGCAGTAGTTCTTCTATAATAAAAATCTGTCATGTTTTTACAGCATAGGCTGGGTCCCAAATGCTGTCATAGCCTGGAGAGGAATTGAGGATGAGCCCTTAATTCTGTTCAAATGCTCCAATGGCACGCACAACACAAAGCCTCTGACAGTAGAAACCAAAATCCTGGCCTTCACATGGCGTAACCTGTTGTCCTTACTAACAGGAAAAGGGGCAAGGTGCGAGTCTCTGGCACCCTAAAACCAGACTGCCCTAGGTTGATGAAACCCATAAGCTATATGTGGCAAGTCGTATAGGAGAAGTAAAAACTCTGATTTCAAAACTACCTTCTGACTTGCAGGTAGGCTACTGACAGCCACCAAACGATTTCCCTTGTGATGTGGCATATTTGGTATCCACTATTGCACTTGGCCTGGAGGAGCAGCAACCTGAGCTCCGAACTTAACTCAGACATTCGACTGGCAGAAAGTATAGCGGAAGACCAAGTAATGGTTAGATGACTAGGGAGCAGAGCTGGATGTGTACAGGACATGACGATTCCTTGAGAGAGCCCAGAACCAGAGCATACCGATTAAGCTCTGCATATTTGAAGAGCCCCCTTGGATTGTGGGAAATGCCACTCCCTCCCACTCTGATTCTTAAGACCACATACCTTACAACACCGCATGCTGAAATGCATGGAACGTCTAAATGGAGGGATGGAGCTCTTTCCTCCAACTGAATATTCTGCAAAAAGACAGAAACGCCACAGAAAAACCCTAGGATTAAACAGAATGCCAAGCACAACTAATCCTTCATCAAACGAGCTCAGATGCCACTTCAGTTAACAAGGTCATCGCAAAGCAGCGACACCCGAGGCTGCTGGCGAGAAGTATACTACTGGGAACAAAAAGATAAAACTAAACATTTCAGGTATACAAAACAAGAAGGAAGAATTGCTACAAATTATATATGACGACAAAGTCCACATTGCTGCACTTCAGGAAACCATCCCAAGAAAATCCAATCAACATCACTGGAAACACTCAGTACCTCTGTCAGTGCAAAAACTGCTGAGGGCTTATGACACTCATAAGAAATGACACTGAAGCTGAAGTACTGACACTGACAGGCAAGAGATTCTCTGCTGGATCAATGAAAACAAATACACCATTTATAAGGTTTACTGCCCCCCAACATCTACAGAAAACATCCAATTTGAAGATACAACATATACAAAGACAGTAATAGCTGGAGACTTTAACCCCCACTCACCATCATGGGGAGGCAGAGAGATAGAGGACATCTGCAACTCGTCCAACTTAATCCTAAAACAACACAAAGACAGAACCCATTCTCCCGCACAGAAGTACAGGCACGACCAGCAAACCTTACCTCACCAAGACAGAACCCACCATCCCGCACAGAAGTACAGGCACGACCAGCAGACCTTACCTCACCAAGACAGAACCCACTCTCCCGCACGGAAGTACAGGCACGACCAGCAGACCTTACCTCACCATGGTATCAGCTGCCATTAAAGATATTTGCACATACAAAGTTCTGGAAGACATTGGAAGTGACCACAGACCTATACTCATCACTATAGAAAAGCAATACAAATGCAAGCAAGAGAGAAAGACGTACTGGAACTATAGAAAAGCTAACTGGACAACATATGCAGCCCTCTCAGACAACAGATTCACCAACAATAACTCAACATACACTATAGAGAATACATACAACAACATCACAAAGATCATCCTAAAAATAGCCAAAATAACAATACCAAGAGGCAGTTGTAAACATTTCAGCCCTTTCTGGACACCAGATCTAAAAACAATTGTCAAAGCACAACGACAAGCCAGACAAAAGATGGAAAAAGAAAACAGTCATGAGAACAGAACATTATACAATAAACTCACAGCACAAGCTAAAGACCGCATCAAGCAAGCAAAAAAAGAAGCCTGGACAAAAACATGCGATGAGTTAAACTTGAACAGTGAAGGACATAAAGCATGGAATCTTCTGCACTGTCTTCACGGAAAGGGAAAAAGACAAATCTAACAAAAAATAAGAAAAAGGCAGAAATGTTCAGTAAATTCTGTGCCAAAGTAAGCAGAACATATCACATGAAACAGCCAGACAAAGTGTTTAAGAAGACAACAAAAACACAACAAAGAGCTGCCAAAACAAACATTGCACTATTTGAGACTTTGTACACAACACAGGAGATGAAGATACAAAAATTAAAGACCAAAAAGGCCCCAGGAGCAGAAACCATTACATATGAAATGATAGTGAACCCTGGCCTAAAAGCAAAGTCTATCCTCTTGAACTTCCTCAACAGAACATGGTGAGAAAGCACATTTCCAAAAGCATCGCTTACTGCCAATTTGGAAAAAAATAAACTAGCCGATAACCCAAAATATTACAGGCCAGTCTCACTGACCTCAACAGTTGGTAAGCTTGCTTAAAGAACGGTGAAACATAGACTGTACTGGTGGCTGGAACCCAACCAAATTATTGATGACAGACAAGCAGGCTTCAGAAAAGACTGCAAAACTGATGACCAACTTTTTTATTTTGTACAGAAAACTCTAGACGGTTTCCAAAAAGAGCAAACACACCACAGCTGTATTCATCGATCTGCAGCAAGCATGCGACAAACTATGGAGGCAAGGACTTTTTAATAAAATGACAACAATGGGCATACACAGAAAAATGTTCTATTGGATTAGAGCCTTCTTAAAAAATAGAACAATTCAAACAACAGTAGATGGCACTACAGCAACTAAATAAAAACACTAGCGGAGGGATTACCTCAAGGTTCTGCATTAAGCTGCACCCTCTTTCTCATCTACATAAAAAACCTGTCCTCAATCTTGAAGAAGAATCACACCAACAGCTGTCTGTGAAATTGATGCCAATATAGAACCTATGGATCTAAGACGTAATCGTGCAGTACTTGAGGCTACAGAACAATACAGAAGAATAAGACAAGAACACCTAGTAGAGACATACCTGCAAGCACTAGAGACATACCTACACGCACTGGAGACATACCTGCAAGCACTAGAGACATACCTACACGCACTGGAGACATACCTGCAAGCACTAGAGACATACCTACACACACTGGAGACATACCTGCAAGCACTAGAGACATACCTACAAGCACTAGAGACATACCTGCAAGCACTAGAGACATACCTACAAGCACTAAAGACATACCTGCAAGCACTAGAGACATACCTACACGCACTGGAGACATACCTGCAAGCACTAGAGACATACCTGCAAGCACTAGAGACATACCTACAAGCACTAGAGACATACCTGCAAGCACTAGAGACATACCTACAAGCACTAGAGACATACCTGCAAGCACTAGAGACATACCTACAAGCACTAAAGACATACCTGCAAGCACTAGAGACATACCTACACGCACTGGAGACATACCTGCAAGCACTAGAGACATACCTACACACACTGGAGACATACCTGCAAGCACTAGAGACATACCTGCAAACACTAGAGACATACCTACAAGCACTAGAGACATACCTGCAAGCACTAGAGACATACCTACAAGCACTAGAGACATACCTGCAAGCACTAGAGACATACCTACAAGCACTGGAGACATACCTACACGCACTGGAGACATACCTACAAGCACTGGAGACATACCTACAAGCACTAGAGACATACCTACAAGCACTAGAGACATACCTACAAGCACTAGAGACATACCTGCATGCACTGGAGACATACCTACAAGCACTAGAGACATACCTACAAGCACTAGAGACATACCTACAAGCACTAGAGACATACCTACAAGCACTAGAGACATACCTGCATGCACTGGAGACATACCTACAAGCACTAGAGACATACCTGCATGCACTGGAGACATACCTACAAGCACTAGAGACATACCTACAAGCACTAGAGACATACCTACAAGCACTAGAGACATACCTACAAGCACTAGAGACATACCTACAAGCACTAGAGACATACCTACCAGCACTAGAGACATACCTACAAGCACTAGAGACATACCTACAGGCACTAGAAATATACCTACAGGTACTAGAAATATACCTACAAGCACCAGAGACATACCTACACGCACTAGAAATATACCTACAAGCACTAGAGACATACCTACAAGCACTAGAGACATACCTACAAGCACTAGAGACATACCTACAAGCACTAGAAATATACCTACAAGCACTAGAGACATACCTACAAGCACTAGAGACATACCTACAAGCACTAGAGACATACCTACACGCACTGGAGACATACCTACAAGCACTAGAGACATACCTGCACGCACTGGAGACATACCTACAAGCACTAGAGACATACCTACAAGCACTAGAGACATACCTACAAGCACTAAAGACATACCTACAGGCACTAGAAATATACCTACAAGCACTAAAGACATACCTACAAGCACGAGAGACATAGCTACAAGCACTAGAGACATACCTACAAGCACTAGAGACATACCTACAAGCACTAGAGACATACCTACAAGCTAACAACAAAGAAGTTACCACATTGGCAGAGATGATTGATAAGATCGAAACAATACACAACATCATAGTCACCCTCCAGCGGATTCCAGGACATATCAAGCAATGAAAAAGCAGACAGACTAGCAAAACTAGGAGCAAGCGTGGTTCAAATAAACACACCAGCCAACTTACAGACAGCAAAGCAGATACTTCAAAACAACTTCAAAGAGGAACCAATGGACAACAGGGTCTACTGGGGCAGCCATGTATAAAGAAATGACACATCCAAACAAATAAGACAACATCAACAAACTTCACCACTTGCCCAGGACACACCATAGACAAAGAAAAGTTATTGCCGAGCACTCCAACAATCGAGTTACAAATGAGGAAATACGAGATAGAATTACAACAGCAATAGGGCCTTTTGAAGACCTCTTGGTAACTGTCAAAAGAAGGAAACTCGCTTGGTACGGTCACATATCGAGATCAAATGGTCTTGCAAATACGATCCTCCACGGAAAGGTGGATGGCAGACGACGAAGAGGCCAGCCCAAAAAGAGATGGGAGGACAACATAAAAGAATGGACCAATCTCCGACCAGAAGAGTCACAGACAGCGGCATCTGACAGAGAAGGGTGGCGTGACATTGTGAGGATGTCTTCATGTGTGCCCCAACGACCTCACTGGTTACGGGATGATCTGACCTGACTCCAACAATCAATCACCAACACCTTATACAGCTCCACTCACCAGCTACAAAACACTTGCAAATTCTACAGCTTGGCATTGATCGAGAAAGAGCGAACAGCTTGGCAGACCTAGTTAATCAACATCAACAACAGCATTGTTTCCGTGAGCCCATGAAAATCTGTTGTAGTACTTCTTCTACAATACAAATCTGTCATGCTATTACAGCATAGTCTCCGTGAGCCCATGAAAATCTGTTGTAGTACTTCTTCTACAATACAAATCTGTCATGCTATTACAGCATAGTCTCCGTGAGCCCATGAAAATCTGTTGTAGTACTTCTTCTACAATACAAATCTGTCATGTTTTTACAGCATAGCCTCCGTGAGCCCATGAAAATCTGTTGTAGTACTTCTTCTATAATACAAATCTGTCATGTTTTTACAGCACAATCTCAGTGAGCCCATGAATAAATGTTGCAGTAGTATTTGTACAGTAAAAATCTGTCATGCTCTTACAGCATAGTCTCAGTGTGACCATGAATATCTGTTGTAGTGCTGCTAATGTTTTTCTGCCTGTGTATTTCCACAGCAAATGTGACCCGGTTATCAATAGGGATATCAATGAGAGAACCACCTCCGCAGCAGCCCTCAAGACCATTAGCAAATGTAGGGTTGTTTGTAGTCTTTGGAGGTACTTTGTTGACTTCAGGAGGAACCTTGACCTTCACAGGCTCTATAACTGGTAGTGGACAGATCGGTGTGGTTTCAGCTGGTGTGAAGCACTTCAAAATGAGATCCGAACTCATTTCTTTGAAGGATGCCGCTTGTGTCCCAGTTGCTGCCCATGGAACATGCTGCTTGTCTCTTGGGGACACCGGAGACACAGGAGGAGTGACAACAGACAACTTTCTCACACGTCCACTACATCCTACTCCTCCTCCACTTCCTCCTCCAACAGCTTCTACCTCCACTACAGAACTATTTTGATCAAATAAACTCAGACATGGGGGAAGTAATTTGTCTGATTTAGTTGCCGGAGCGTTTACCATTTTATGACCATCACTCAAGTTTGGAAAGCCAATTTTGTTTTCCATTTTATCAGGCCAGACTTGTTTTCCTACACAATTTTCAACAGGGGTCTTACTCTGAGTAACTCTGTCACAATTTGAATTGGAGCTACCAACATATTTTGACTGCACATCTTTATGGGTGTCATGGCTTGCAGCATCTGTTGGAAGACCCCCTCTTCTCAAACTATTGTTTCCAACATTCCTGCTGCCATTTACTGTGTTGGACTTGTCTATTGTATTTGTTTGACTTCCACTGTTGATATAGCTGTTCTGTTTAGTTTCTCTTTCACCATTGACTCCACCCACGTCAGTTATCTTTATATCTTGTAGTCCTAGAAATCAAACCAAAATGAGATATAATTAGACTGACATTTCCGTGAATGCTTTATGCAAAGGGGAGAATTACTGTTACATAACAGAAGCATATTTTTTTCTTCTTCTTCTTTTTCCTACTCCCTCTTCTTCTTCTTCTTCTTCTACTAATTTTTAAACTTCTACTACTTTTTCTACTTCTACTACCTTTTCTACTTCTACCTTTTCTACTTCTACCTTTTCTACTTCTACTACCTTTTCTACTTCTACCTTTTCTACTTCTACTACTTTTTCTACTTCTACTACCTTTTCTACTTCTACTACTTTTTCTACTTCTACTACCTTTTCTACTTCTACTACCTTTTCTACTTCTACTACCTTTTCTACTTCTACTACCTTTTCTACTTCTACTACCTTTTCTACTTCTACTACCTTTTCTACTTCTACTACCTTTTCTACTTCTACCTTTTTTACTTCTACTACCTTTTCTACTTCTACCTTTTCTACTTCTACTACCTTTTCTACTTCTACTACCTTTTCTACTTCTACTACTTTTTCTACTTCTACCTTTTCTACTTCTACTACCTTTTCTACTTCTACTACCTTTTCTACTTCTACTACCTTTTCTACTTCTACTACCTTTTCTACTTCTACTACCTTTTCTACTTCTACCTTTTCTACTTCTACCTTTTCTACTTCTACTACCTTTTCTACTTCTACCTTTTCTACTTCTACTACCTTTTCTACTTCTACTACCTTTTCTACTTCTACCTTTTCTACTTCTACTACCTTTTCTACTTCTACCTTTTCTACTTCTACCTTTTCTACTTCTACTACCTTTTCTACTTCTACCTTTTCTACTTCTACCTTTTCTACTTCTACTACCTTTTCTACTTCTACTACCTTTTCTACTTCTACTACCTTTTCTACTTCCACTACCTTTTCTACTTCTACCTTTTCTACTTCTACTACCTTTTCTACTTCTACCTTTTCTACTTCTACTACCTTTTCTACTTCTACTACCTTTTCTACTTCTACTACCTTTTCTACTTCTACTACCTTTTCTACTTCTACTACCTTTTCTACTTCTACCTTTTCTACTTCTACCTTTTCTACTTCTACTACCTTTTCTACTTCTACCTTTTCTACTTCTACCTTTTCTACTTCTACTACCTTTTCTACTTCTACCTTTTCTACTTCTACTACTTTTTCTACTTCTACTACCTTTTCTACTTCTACTACCTTTTCTAATTCTACTACCTTTTCTACTTCTACATTTTCTACTTCTACTACCTTTTCTACTTCTACCTTTTCTACTTCTACTACTTTTTCTACTTCTACTACCTTTTCTACTTCTACTACCTTTTCTACTTCTACTACCTTTTCTACTTCTACTACCTTTTCTACTTCTACTACCTTTTCTACTTCTACCTTTTCTACTTCTACTACCTTTTCTACTTCTACTACCTTTTCTACTTCTACCTTTTCTACTTCTACTACCTTTTCTACTTCTACTACCTTTTCTACTTCTACTACCTTTTCTACTTCTACTACCTTTTCTACTTCTACTACCTTTTCTACTTCTACCTTTTCTACTTCTACCTTTTCTACTTCTACTACCTTTTCTACTTCTACCTTTTCTACTTCTACCTTTTCTACTTCTACTACCTTTTCTACTTCTACTACCTTTTCTACTTCTACCTTTTCTACTTCTACTACCTTTTCTACTTCTACCTTTTCTACTTCTACCTTTTCTACTTCTACTACCTTTTCTACTTCTACCTTTTCTACTTCTACTACCTTTTCTACTTCTACCTTTTCTACTTCTACTACCTTTTCTACTTCTACTACCTTTTCTACTTCTACTACCTTTTCTACTTCTACCTTTTCTACTTCTACTACCTTTTCTACTTCTACCTTTTCTACTTCTACTACCTTTTCTACTTCTACTACCTTTTCTACTTCTACTACCTTTTCTACTTCTACTACCTTTTCTACTTCTACTACCTTTTCTACTTCTACCTTTTCTACTTCTACCTTTTCTACTTCTACCTTTTCTACTTCTACTACCTTTTCTACTTCTACCTTTTCTACTTCTACTACCTTTTCCACTTCTACCTTTTCTACTTCTACTACCTTTTCTACTTCTACTACCTTTTCTACTTCTACTACCTTTTCTACTTCTACTTGCTTTTCTACTTCTACTACCTTTTCTACTTCTACTACCTTTTCTACTTCTACTTGCTTTTCTTCTTCTACTACCTTTTCTACTTCTACCTTTTCTATTACTACTACCTTTTCTACTTCTACTACCTTCTCTACTTCTACCTTTTCTACTTCTACTACCTTTTCTACTTCTACCTTTTCTACTTCTACTACCTTTTCTACTTCTACTACCTTTTCTACTTCTACTACCTTTTCTACTTCTACCTTTTCTACTTCTACTACCTTTTCTACTTCTACTACCTTTTCTACTTATACTACCTCTTCTACTTCTACTACATTTTCTACTTCTACCTTTTCTACTTCTACCTTTTCTACTTCTACTACCTTTTCTACTTCTACCTTTTCTACTTCTACTACCTTTTCTACTTCTACTTTTTCTACTTCTACTACCTTTTCTACTTCTACTACCTTTTCTACTTCTACCTTTTCTACTTCTACCTTTTCTACTTCTACTACCTTTTCTACTTCTACCTTTTCTACTTCTACCTTTTCTACTTCTACTACCTTTTCTACTTCTACCTTTTCTACTTCTACTACCTTTTCTAATTCTACTACCTTTTCTACTTCTACCTTTTCTACTTCTACTACCTTTTCTACTTCTACCTTTTCCACTTCTACTACTTTTTCTACTTCTACTACCTTTTCTACTTCTACTACCTTTTCTACTTCTACTACCTTTTCTACTTCTATTACCTTTTCTACTTCTACTACCTTTTCTACTTCTACCTTTTCTACTTCTACTACCTTTTCTACTTCTACTACCTTTTCTACTTCTACCTTTTCTACTTCTACTACCTTTTCTACTTCTACTACCTTTTCTACTTCTACTACCTTTTCTACTTCTACTACCTTTTCTACTTCTACTACCTTTTCTACTTCTACCTTTTCTACTTCTACCTTTTCTACTTCTACCTTTTCTACTTCTACTACCTTTTCTACTTCTACCTTTTCTACTTCTACCTTTTCTACTTCTACTACCTTTTCTACTTCTACTACCTTTTCTACTTCTACCTTTTCTACTTCTACTACCTTTTCTACTTCTACCTTTTCTACTTCTACCTTTTCTACTTCTACTACCTTTTCTACTTCTACCTTTTCTACTTCTACTACCTTTTCTACTTCTACCTTTTCTACTTCTACTACCTTTTCTACTTCTACTACCTTTTCTACTTCTACTACCTTTTCTACTTCTACCTTTTCTACTTCTACTACCTTTTCTACTTCTACCTTTTCTACTTCTACTACCTTTTCTACTTCTACTACCTTTTCTACTTCTACTACCTTTTCTACTTCTACTACCTTTTCTACTTCTACTACCTTTTCTACTTCTACCTTTTCTACTTCTACCTTTTCTACTTCTACCTTTTCTACTTCTACTACCTTTTCTACTTCTACCTTTTCTACTTCTACTACCTTTTCCACTTCTACCTTTTCTACTTCTACTACCTTTTCTACTTCTACTACCTTTTCTACTTCTACTACATTTTCTACTTCTACTTGCTTTTCTACTTCTACTACCTTTTCTACTTCTACTACCTTTTCTACTTCTACTTGCTTTTCTTCTTCTACTACCTTTTCTACTTCTACCTTTTCTATTACTACTACCTTTTCTACTTCTACTACCTTTTCTACTTCTACCTTTTCTACTTCTACTACCTTTTCTACTTCTACCTTTTCTACTTCTACTACCTTTTCTACTTCTACTACCTTTTCTACTTCTACTACCTTTTCTACTTCTACCTTTTCTACTTCTACTACCTTTTCTACTTCTACTACCTTTTCTACTTATACTACCTCTTCTACTTCTACTACATTTTCTACTTCTACCTTTTCTACTTCTACCTTTTCTACTTCTACTACCTTTTCTACTTCTACCTTTTCTACTTCTACTACCTTTTCTACTTCTACTTTTTCTACTTCTACTACCTTTTCTACTTCTACCTTTTCTACTTCTACCTTTTCTACTTCTACTACCTTTTCTACTTCTACCTTTTCTACTTCTACCTTTTCTACTTCTACTACCTTTTCTACTTCTACCTTTTCTACTTCTACTTGCTTTTCTACTTCTACTACCTTTTCTACTTCTACTACCTTTTCTACTTCTACTAACTTTTCTACTTCTACTACCTCTTCTACTTCTACTACCTTTTCTACTTCTACCTTTTCTACTTCTACCTTTTCTACTTCTACCTTTTCTACTTCTACTACCTTTTCTACTTCTACCTTTTCTACTTCTACTACTTTTTCTACTTCTACTACCTTTTCTACTTCTACTACCTTTTCTAATTCTACTACCTTTTCTACTTCTACCTTTTCTACTTCTACTACCTTTTCTACTTCTACCTTTTCTACTTCTTCTACTTTTTCTACTTCTACTACCTTTTCTACTTCTACTACCTTTTCTACTTCTACTACCTTTTCTACTTCTACTACCTTTTCTACTTCTACTACCTTTTCTACTTCTACCTTTTCTACTTCTACTACCTTTTCTACTTCTACTACCTTTTCTACTTCTACCTTTTCTACTTCTACTACCTTTTCTACTTCTACTACCTTTTCTACTTCTACTACCTTTTCTACTTCTACTACCTTTTCTACTTCTACTACCTTTTCTACTTCTACTACCTTTTCTACTTCTACCTTTTCTACTTCTACCTTTTCTACTTCTACCTTTTCTACTTCTACTACCTTTTCTACTTCTACCTTTTCTACTTCTACCTTTTCTACTTCTACTACCTTTTCTACTTCTACTACCTTTTCTACTTCTACCTTTTCTACTTCTACTACCTTTTCTACTTCTACCTTTTCTACTTCTACCTTTTCTACTTCTACTACCTTTTCTACTTCTACCTTTTCTACTTCTACTACCTTTTCTACTTCTACCTTTTCTACTTCTACTACCTTTTCTACTTCTACTACCTTTTCTACTTCTACTACCTTTTCTACTTCTACCTTTTCTACTTCTACTACCTTTTCTACTTCTACTACCTTTTCTACTTCTACTACCTTTTCTACTTCTACTACCTTTTCTACTTCTACCTTTTCTACTTCTACCTTTTCTACTTCTACCTTTTCTACTTCTACTACCTTTTCTACTTCTACCTTTTCTACTTCTACTACCTTTTCCACTTCTACCTTTTCTACTTCTACTACCTTTTCTACTTCTACTACCTTTTCTACTTCTACTACCTTTTCTACTTCTACTTGCTTTTCTACTTCTACTACCTTTTCTACTTCTACTACCTTTTCTACTTCTACTTGCTTTTCTTCTTCTACTACGTTTTCTACTTCTACCTTTTCTATTACTACTACCTTTTCTACTTCTACTACCTTTTCTACTTCTACCTTTTCTACTTCTACTACCTTTTCTACTTCTACCTTTTCTACTTCTACTACCTTTTCTACTTCTACTACCTTTTCTACTTCTACTACCTTTTCTACTTCTACCTTTTCTACTTCTACTACCTTTTCTACTTCTACTACCTTTTCTACTTATACTACCTCTTCTACTTCTACTACATTTTCTACTTCTACCTTTTCTACTTCTACCTTTTCTACTTCTACTACCTTTTCTACTTCTACCTTTTCTACTTCTACTACCTTTTCTACTTCTACTTTTTCTACTTCTACTACCTTTTCTACTTCTACCTTTTCTACTTCTACCTTTTCTACTTCTACTACCTTTTCTACTTCTACCTTTTCTACTTCTACTACCTTTTCTACTTCTACCTTTTCTACTTCTACTTGCTTTTCTACTTCTACTACCTTTTCTACTTCTACTACCTTTTCTACTTCTACTAACTTTTCTACTTCTACTACCTCTTCTACTTCTACTACCTTTTCTACTTCTACCTTTTCTACTTCTATCTTTTCTACTTCTACCTTTTCTACTTCTACTACCTTTTCTACTTCTACCTTTTCTACTTCTACTACCTTTTCTACGTCTACTACCTTTTCTACTTCTACCTTTTCTACTTCTACTACCTTTTCTACTTCTACCTTTTCTATTTCTACCTTTTCTACTTCTACTTCCTTTTCTACTTCTACCTTTTCTACTTCTACCTTTTCTACTTCTACTACCTTTTCTACTTCTACCTTTTCTACTTCTACTACCTTTTCTACTTCTACTACCTTTTCTACTTCTACTACCTTTTCTACTTCTACCTTTTCTACTTCTACTACCTTTTCTACTTCTACCTTTTCTACTTCTACTACCTTTTCTACTTCTACTACCTTTTCTACTTCTACCTTTTCTACTTCTACCTTTTCTACTTCTACCTTTTCTACTTCTACTACCTTTTCTACTTCTACTACCTTTTCTACTTCTACCTTTTCTACTTCTACCTTTTCTACTTCTACCTTTTCTACTTCTACTACCTTTTCTACTTCTACCTTTTCTACTTCTACTACCTTTTCTACTTCTACCTTTTCTACTTCTACTACCTTTTCTACTTCTACTACCTTTTCTATTTCTACTACCTTTTCTACTTCTACTTGCTTTTCTACTTCTACTACCTTTTCTACTTCTACTTGCTTTTCTTCTTCTACTACCTTATCTACTTCTACCTTTTCTATTTCTACTACCTTTTCTACTTCTACTACCTTTTCTACTTCTACCATTTCTACTTCTACTACCTTTTCTACTTCTACCTTTTCTACTTCTACTACCTTTTCTATTTCTACTACCTTTTCTACTTCTACTACCTTTTCTACTTCTACCATTTCTACTTCTACTACCTTTTCTACTTCTACCTTTTCTACTTCTACTACCTTTTCTACTTCTACTACCTTTTCTACTTCTACTACCTTTTCTACTTCTACTACCTTTTCTACTTCTACTTCCTTTTCTATTTCTACCTTTTCTACTTCTACCTTTTCTACTTCTACTACCTTTTCTACTTCTACTACCTTTTCTACTTCTACCTTTTCTACTTCTACCTTTTCTACTTCTACTACCTTTTCTACTTCTACCTTTTCTACTTCTACTACCTTTTCTACTTCTACCTTTTCTACTTCTACCTTTTCTACTTCTACTACCTTTTCTACTTCTACCTTTTCTACTTCTACCTTTTCTACTTCTACTACCTTTTCTACTTCTACCTTTTCTACTTCTACTTGCTTTTCTACTTCTACTACCTTTTCTACTTCTACTACCTTTTCTACTTCTACCTTTTCTACTTCTACTACCTTTTCTACTTCTACCTTTTCTACTTCTACTACCTTTTCTACTTCTACTACCTTTTCTACTTCTACCTTTTCTACTTCTACTACCTTTTCTACTTCTACTACCTTTTCTACTTCTACCTTTTCTATTTCTACTACCTTTTCTACTTCTACCTTTTCTACTTCTACTACCTTTTCTACTTCTACCTTTACTACTTCTACTACCTTTTCTACTTCTACTACCTTTTCTACTTCTACTTGCTTTTCTACTTCTACTACCTTTTCTACTTCTACCTTTTCTATTTCTACTACCTTTTCTACTTCTACCTTTTCTACTTCTACTACCTTTTCTACTTCTACTACCTTTTCTACTTCTACTACCTTTTCTACTTCTACTACCTTTTCTACTTCTACCTTTTCTACTTCTACTACCTTTTCTACTTCTACTACCTTTTCTACTTCTACTACCTTTTCTACTTCTACTACTTTTTCTACTTCTACTACTTTTTCTACTTCTACTACCTTTTCTACTTTTACTACCTTTTCTACTTCTACCTTTTCTACTTCTACTACCTTTTCTACTTCTACCTTTTCTACTTCTACTACCTTTTCTACTTCTACTACCTTTTCTACTTCTACCTTTTCTACTTCTACTACCTTTTCTACTTCTACTACTTTTTCTACTTCTACTACCTTTTCTACTTCAACTATTTTTTCTACTTCTACCTTTTCTACTTCTACCTTTTCTACTTCTACTACCTTTTCTACTTCTACTACCTTTTCTACTTTTACTACCTTTTCTACTTCTACCTTTTCTACTTCTACCTTTTCTACTTCTACTACCTTTTCTACTTCTACCTTTTCTACTTCTACTACCTTTTCTACTTCTACTACTTTTTCTACTTCTACTACCTTTTCTACTTCAACTACCTTTTCTACTTCTACCTTTTCTACTTCTACCTTTTCTACTTCTACTACCTTTTCTACTTCTACTACCTTTTCTACTTCTACTTGTTTTTCTTCTTCTTCTTCTTTTTCTTCTCCTTCTCATCCATTTGGCTTCCTATGAAGCATACATCGATTACTATAGATGTTTTATTTCAGGAATGTTTTGAAGCACGTTTTGTGATCTTGTAGTTGCAGCTATTATTCCAATTTGTTTTACATGAACACGCTGCTAGAACCATGCACAACTTTCTATAGTCGCCTTTTATAAAATGTCGAGGGCGGGGGGGGGGGGGGAGAGGAGGTTGGTGGTAGTGGGAACAAATAGTAGCCTCAAGGTCAGATGAAATGTACTGATGAAGACCATCATTTCACGTCAAGTTCAAAGTGAAACATACTGATCAAAATTCCACCTTTTCTCTGGGTCAGGTACACTAGACTGATCAAAATTCCACATTTTCCCTGGGTCAGGCTCTAGACTGATCAAAATTCCACCTTTTCTCTGGGTCATGTACACCAGACTAATCAAAATTCCACCTTTTCTCTGGGTCAGGTGCACCAGACTGATCAAGATTCTACCTCTTCCCTGAGTGGTCCGTCTGGGTCTTTGTGTATGATAAAGATTAGAATAGCACCACTGCCCCACAGAGAGCATGTCGTAACAGGCGACTAACTTTCTGACATGGCATAACATCTGTCATGGTTAGGTGATTTGTTAACTGCAGCATAGATGGCTACTAACAGGGACTTTGGGGCTACTAACAGGGTCTTTGGGGCTACTAACAGGGTCTTTGGGTCTACTATGCTCTAATGTTTGAGCCTATTAAGATGGACTCGCACATCAGTTAACCACCCTCCAAGAAACTGGTTGTACACATATTACAGATTCTTCTAAACCAGTATAAAGATGTTACGTTAAGTTAAGTCAGGTGTATCATACTGATCAAGACTGCATCTTTTCTTGCGCCTTCTAGTTTCTACTTTAGTCAGACTTGACATGGTCGCTCGTTTTCTACCATGGAGTATAGAGTCAGTCACAAGCTTGTTTATGATCTAGTTACCAGGTAATAGATACAGGAGCTAGACTTAAGTGCTGGATGACATTTCTCTTATGTTTTGTGCCACATCCTGGAAGGTACGGCTGAATTGTTCTTGAAAATATAAATTCAAAATGTGCAAATCTAAGTTTACTGTTCTAGTAGTCTACCAGAAAATTTCTCAAATGTGGGCATGTCTGTAGTTTCAACATTAGCGGGAAGATTTCATTGGCTGTCCAATTGTAGGCTTGTTTTTCCTCATAGCTGTAATTCAGGAATCCCACTATCAGATTTGTCGCTCTTCTTTGTATCCTTTCCAGCATGTTAATATCTCCTCTGTGATAAGGACTCCACACCTGTATAGAGTACTCCAATCTAATACTAACTAAGGCTTTATACAGTTTGACAAACACATCCTTGCTTCTATATTTAATTTCATATTTCTGCTATTCCTTATTTTGTATATTGTCTGAAACAATGTTTAACAGGGCACAAGCAGTCTGACATTTAAAGTCAAAGGAAAAAGTGAGAAAATATTCTATTGGAGGAAGAAGTGAGAAAATATTCTATTTTATGTCCCTTAAAACTGAGGGAGATGCGGAAAATTGTGAGCCTAAATACGACACTGATCTTGAAATGTTTGGCGCCAAAGCAGCATTTTTAGGGGCCATGGTGCATGGAATTTTTTGTGCCATAGTGTAGAGGTCTTCCTTTTTTCTTCTTTTGAGTTACAGTTTCTGCAAGATAAAGTTGCTAGCCCCAATCCCCCACCTCCTTATTCGCATTTTATGACATGGATGGCAGGTTACAGTATCATTATTCTTTGCTCCCCATTCAAACCACGATAACACAGGGACAGCAAACTTTTTCTCACGTCAAAACATGAAGGACATGACTAAAAGCATAGCATAAAATTAACATTATGACAGCATTTCAAACCGCTCTTATTTGTCTTCCTCATTCGCCACTGGACATCCACAACAATGGCATTATCAGAGTTATCTCTTTACACCGGCATTAAAGAGATGCTAGTCAAGTCTGGCACAACATACTGACAAGGACGTCGGGTCAGGGTTCGGAACAATATACTGACCAAGACTCCAATATCTCTTCCATGTAACTTTCCCTAGAAACAGGCTGTTTTCAAGGCAGTTTGGCTGATGAGATGTAGATCGAAGCGATCCCCATAGTAGTGAGCATCACGCATAGAAACAGGCTGTTTTCAAGGCAGTTTGGCAGATGAGATGTAGATCGAAGCGATCCCCATAGTAGTGAGCATAACGCAGATGAAGCCAAGAATAGCACAACCACATGGACGACCACGGTCTGCATTAATATCCACACTAGAGATGTGAGGAAAGCTGCTGCAACCCGCCACTAAACACTCTTTTCAGGGCTCACAAAAGAGTAAACATACTCATTGTCGGCATACAAAAACAAAAACAAGAAGAAGAAGAAGAAGAAGAAGAAGAGCACTGTGTAGCCCTCTGCTCATCGTCCTGGAGGCCAGTCTTCATTGTGTATATGTTGGGGATTGCTTCCCTAGCTTTTGGCTGTTCAAAGGATCGGTATAGCTGCCTTGTTTATTAATTCCTTGCAGGGGGACGGCGTGGCCTAGTGGTTAAGTGACACGGCTCACAACCAGGAGGTGCTGGGTTTGATCCCCATCACAGCGCCGGCCGTTTCCCCGGGGCTGTGATGCCCTTAGAAAATGCAGGAGGAAGCAGGCCCTTACATAAATTCATGCTGAAGTCGGATGCATTGGGCTGACAGGCGCAAAATAAAAACCACAATGAATGCAACGCCCACCGCCTTGGGGATTAGAGAAATAAGGCAAATGTAAAAAAAAAAAAAAATTCCTTGCACAGTCAGGTCTCAGCAGAAACTGCTCGCTGATAAAATCTTGACGGATTCCGTATTATACCTGCCATGTTTTCAACAGTCTGCTGGGGAAACTATGAGTCGGAGGTTAATGAAATATTGCAAACTTGATGGTTGGTGTGTGCTGTTTACACCAGAAGTGATGTCATCATGTGCATCATACGTATGTTCACTTGTTGCAGTTTTGTCCAGATTTATCTGAATACGCCTCGTATATGCTCAATCAGAGGTACATCATTGGAATCCACTGATACTACCTGGTTTCCAACATGAGTTTGTCAGACAAACACAGATCGGGAGTAATGTTTCTCTGATGGACCATCACCAGCTCTCTATCTTCGGTCATTTAATGTGCCTTCCCAGTGATATCCCAGCTCGCCAGATCCAGCACCTGACTATCAAAGGGTTAAAGATGAGATAATACCTTGTCCTTTATGGAGGTGTCCCGGAACCACCCAGTGTAACACCTGACTACGATAAATCACCCACAATTCATCAGTTATACGCTTTCTGGATCTTGCCATGATTCGTGGTTTCAGGCGATCGACTCGACAGACGGTAGTCGTCTAAGTGCAATATTATTTTTAAGTCAGTCAAAAAAGCTCTTTATTAAGAACATTATGCATATTAAGTACATACATACCTACTGTTATATTCTCTCCACTTGACTTTCTGCTCTCCAGACTAGATGTATCTCCCCTTCTGCCATTACAGTTCCCATCTTTAAAAAACATCTGCTCTGTATCATCACTTCCTGTTTTGGCACCTTCTACAATCTGTGAAATTGCATTTCTCAGTTCCTTTTCAATACTTATCCCTTCATTTTCAACATTTCTATCAGACGAGGTATGGTTCCACATGACTGCCCTCCTGCCATTCTGTGGCTGTCTGTTCTCATGCTGCAAACTTACGGACAGTTCATCATCACCGTCATCGTCGTCGTCAAAGCTGCTGATAGCTAAGGCATCATGAAGAGCTTCCGAGAGAGATACCTGATTTTTTGGAATATGTAAAACGTTGTTAAAATGAGTTAAGAAAAAATGGGGGTATAATTTAAAACAGATTGGATGAGAGCAAAGAAATTTTGGCGCAGGTGAAACATACTGAACAAGACACCTCTTCATGTCCCAGTTCGTGCTCCTGGAAACAGGTTGTGTCATAGCAGTCTGGCCAACGAAGTAGAGATTGACTCAGTAATCTCCACTGTGGAGAACTTACTGAGGAGTCCCGCATTGCACTACAGCCAGGAAGACAGCAGTCAATGTTCTCAAGTGTTGCTCCGAACGCATGAATAACTAATGTAACACACTAACAAAGAAACAAGATCAAGAGTTAACTGAACTCAGCATGAGGAGCTTTGAAGAACAACAACACCAGCAACAACAACAACAACAGCACCAGCAACAACAAGATCAACAACTACAGCAACAACCAACAGCAACAAAAACACAGCAGCAGCAAGCAACAACAACAGCAGGAGTAGCAGTAGCAGAGAACTGTTTATGAAGCTGGATACAGGCTTCAATTTGTTGGAAACGATGTTACCAACGTTAGAATATCGCAAAGTTTGCACCTGGTGGGTCCCATGAATGGTCACACAGCAACATGAAGACCATAGCTTGCAAGTTTGTCAGGACCATTTGAACCAATATTAGGATGAAGGTGACAGCTTCCTGGATTGCATCATCACTCATCACGAGACATAGTGTCACCATGAGCCAGAGTCAAAACAGCAGTCCATGGAGTGGCAACATGTGAATACATCATCGAATAAAAAGTTTAAGACACAGCCTTTCAGCGAGTCAAGTGATGTGCATCATCTCTTTGGAATAGGATAATGTGGCCTTTCTGGATTTCCTGTAACCCAACAAACCATCAACTCTGACTGCTATATCACAACGTTGACTAAGCTGAAGGCTCAAATTTTCATCTAGGCTAGAAAAGAAGACAACTTTGCCTATTGCAACACGTTAACACCAGACCCCATACCAGTTTGAAGACCATGAAGTGAAGCACATTGTCAATCTTGGCTGGACTGTCCTACCACACTCACCGGTCAGTCTTTAGCACCTTCTGAAGTGTAATCTATTCGGGCTAATTAAAGATGGACTACATTTTCCTAGCACTGGTGCCATCCCAGCAGCTGTGAAACAGTAGGCCAACTCTACTAGTGCAGACTTCTATGAGTGCGGTACGTATGCTCTTGTTCATAGTTAGTAACAAATGTTTGGTTAATTTTTATTTAAAAAATATTTCTCACGAGCAACCAAAAATACCGTCGCGAGTTACCAATAGATTGCAAGTGACCGTTTGACAATTGTGGCACAGTGAAAACTTAAATACATATTCAGTTGCTGACAAATTATTTTAAGCCACAGAGGTGTACACCTTAATTAGGTAAAAATGAATCTTATCCCTTTTCCTGGACATAGATGGCATCTAATTATTTACTTGCGGTTTAAGATGCAATTTATGGAATTGACGAACTAGTGTCTGAATGGTCTGGAGTCTTGGAAGCAAATGCCCAAATGGTTTGAAGTCTTGAGAAGTGAATGCCCAAATGGTTTGAAGTATTGAGGAGTGAATGCCCAAATGGTTTGAAGTCTTGAGGAGTGAATGCCCAAATGGTTTGAAGTCTTGAGGAGTGAATGCCCAAATGGTTTGGGGTCTTGAGGAGTGAATGCCCAAATGGTTTGGGGTCTTGATGAGTGAGTGTCCAAATGGTTTGGGGTCTTGAGGAGTGAATGCCCAAATGGTTTGAAGTCTTGAGGAGTAAATGTCCAAATGGTTTGAAGTCTTGAGGAGTGAATGCCCAAATGGTTTGGGGTCTTGATGAGTGAGTGTCCAAATGGTTTGGGGTCTTGAGGAGTGAATGCCCAAATGGCTTGAAGTCTTGAGGAGTGAATGCCCAAATGGTTTGAAGTCTTGAGGAGTGAATGCCCAAATGGTTTGAAGTCTTGAGGAGTGAATGCCCAAATGGTTTGGGGTCTTGATGAGTGAGTGTCCAAATGGTTTGGGGTCTTGATGAGTGAATGCCCAAATGGTTTGAAGTCTTGAGGAGTAAATGTCCAAATGGTTTGAAGTTTTGAGGAGTGAATGCCAAAATGGTTTGGCGTCTTGAGCAGTGAATGCCAAAATGGTTTTAAGTCTGAAGGAGTGAGTGTCCAAATGGTTTGGAGTCTTGAGCAGTGAGTGTCCAAATGGTTTTAAGTCTGAAGGAGTGAGTGTCTGAATGGTTTGGAATCTTGAAGAGGGAGTGTCCGAATCGTTGGAAGTATTAAGGAGTGAATGTCTAAATGGTTTTAAGTCTTGAGAAGTGAGTATCCTTCTTCTTCTTCTTCTTCGTACGCAGTCAGACAGTAAACATTATTTTTTCGAAAAAAGCGGCGGTCATCCTGAGGCTATCGACACTGCCATAGAGCTTGTCTTGCAGTTCCACTGGTGATGGCCACATCTGCTCTCTCTGATCCTCGTATGTCGGGCAGTTCTGCAGCAGATGTTCAGCAGTCATTTTACCGGTACCGCACGGGCATTCGTCGGTGCCACCTATCTTTAATTTGTTGAATAGGTGGTACCTCAGTCTATTGTGGCCAGTGCGAAGTCTGAAGACAACGACCTGCTCTCTTCTGTTCAACTGGTAATAGGCATCGTTTTTGGTGTAACCAGTATGTTCGGTTTCCCATTTGGTCATGTATCTGGCTTTGATAAGCCGTTTTGACTCTTCGTACGTCATACTTGTATCTGTTTGTGGTAGTCTTGCACCTTCTTTTGCTAGTCTGTCTGCCTCCTCGTTGCCTTGGATGTTGCAGTGCGATGGGACCCACTGTACCACTACCCTTTTTAGTGCGGACTGCTGGCACAGTTTGCAGAGTGCTGCTCTTAAGTCATTAAGCTCAGTGTTTTTCTGGCTTTTTAGCGCTGTGACTACGGCGAGAGCATCTGTAAGCAGGACTATATGGCTTTCATTTTCTTTATGTGTCACCATTTCTTCCACTGCCGCCCTCAGTGCCTCTGCCTCCGCTCTGAAATTGCTTGTGTACTTACCAGTAGCGAATGACTGTTATTTTTCTGCCATTTGGTAGGTTCAGGAATGCTCCTGCCCCTCCGTTCTGTGTAGTGTTTGTTACAGAACCATGTAGTGTATGCATGGGTCCAGTCCATGCTTGGGTAATTTTTCGATATAAAGCTTAAGGTAGTATCTCTCCTTTCTTTTTCAGTCTGGCAGTTTTTGTTTCCAATACCTGGTATATTTTCTACCACCTCTGGAAATATATTTTGCCTCCAGGTAGGTTTTCGTACAGTAGTGATGGGTTTTGGTGTTGTTAGTGCGTTTATGGGATCTTCGTGCATCTTTGCTTTGGCTATTTCTGCAAAGTTTCTCCGCTTTAGTTTCCCATTTCCCAAATTGTTTAGTCTCTGGTGCATTGGATGGTCAGTCAGTCTTCGGAGTTTCTCTGACTGCAGCTGGGCTCTGCAGTCTCTTCTATCGGTCATGGATTGCAGTTGTGTAATCTTTTCAAGTTCTACATTTGGCGTTGACTTCATGCCTCCTGTTATAACTCTCATGGCTTGGTTTTGAAGTTTGCCTTTGCTGCTGTTGTCCATGCCGCAATGCCATACTCGAGAACTGGTCTCACTCTTCCAGTGTACAGTTTCTTTAGTATGCTTTCGTCTGCTCTCCAGCTTGTGCCAGCAAGTTTCCTCATGATTGCCGTTCTTTCTCTGGCTCTCATTCGGTTTCTCTCGATCTGACTTTTCCATGTCATGCGCCGATCAAATGTGACTCCCAGATAGTTTGGGTTGTCATTTGGCTACAGGAATTTGCCATTTAAACTTAATTTGGTATTTTGGGGTTTTATTGAAAGCGAGAATATTGTGCACATGGTTTTCTCCTCGTTTATTTTGACCAGCCATGAGTTCGCCCACTCTTCCAGCGATGTTAGGGCCTGCTGCATCCGATTTCTTGCTATGGTGAGATTCTTTTCAGAGGTCTACATAGCCAGATTGTCTGCAAACATTGAGCTATGGACTCTTCTTGGTATATTCTCTGTAATGTCGTTTATATACACCAGGAAGAGTGTGGGTGACAGTACTCCCCCTTGGGGTACTCCCTGCTCGAGTGTCACCTTTTTGCTCATCTGCCCTTGTACTTGGACTCTGGCCGTTCTGTTTTTGAGGTAGTGGTTGATCCACTTGTACATTTTCCCACAAACATCACTTCTTCTTAGCTTGACTCTAAGTCCATCTTTCCAGACTTTGTCAAATGTCTTTTCCAGATCCACCCAAACAGCTACTGTGTGTTTCTGTGCCTGGTAGGCATCTTCTATTTCCTGGGCTATGAGGATGACCTGGTCCTCAGTGGATCTGTGAGTGAGTGTCCAAATGGTTTGAAGTCTTGAGGAGTGAGCGCCCAAATGGTTTGGAGTTTGGTCTTCTGATCGAGGGGACATAGGTTCAATCTGCATTAGGGTACAATTTTGTTGCATTGCCCGAACACTGTGTGGCACTGTAGGGTTAAGCTGCCTTTATTCTGCATCCATATAAAGATATAAAGCACCACAGTTAATCCCATCAAAGGGAACGCACTGTATTGATTGACTAACAATGACTAAAATTGTATATTTTTGTCTCCTGATATAACCTATCATGTAACAATAATCATCGAGGGTTGATACAGCTGAGGGGCTGAGTGCTCGCCTCTCAACAATAATAATTGAGGGGCGTTATAGCTGAGGGGTAGAGTGTTCACCTCTCAAGAAACGTCTGAACGAAAGCACAACAATGGTTTTAAGCATCCCCTAGTCTCATGGGGGGTGAGATCAAACGCCTAGTCCTATTGGAGATGAATGATAAACTCGGAAGACCCGTAAACACACTGAGCATGTTAAAAAAAACCTTGGCACAGCAGAAAAACGTAAATAGCAGGCTGTTAGGCCACTGTTTGGGACACATTTATGAAGGTCACACAATTTCTACCCAATATTGGCCTGTATGAAGGCCAAAATGACATTGACGGCCACCGACCTATTTATCTGAACACTGAAATGCAAGTATATACAAAAGAATCTCTATACACTCAGGGGTAGAAGAGCAGCGACTCAGAAGAAGAACAACAAACATCATTGTTATCCTTCAGAAACAAAATAAGAGCCGGATTGCTTACATCATCAGAACTATCATCAAACATAGGTTCCTCATTTTCATCATCTGTATCAAAGCCATTCTTCTCTGCCGACTGATCAATGTGCAATGATGGGTTCAAAGAAAAACTGGAATGCTGGCTTGTCAGTCTGAAGCTATGACTGCGGGAGGGTGTCAGATGGTGGATGTTTGAGGCAGATGTACTCAATCTATGGCTGTGAGATCTGTGAACAAAATTTTTTTGGTGGCGGTTAGGTCTTAGGAGATTATATGTATGATGTCTGGGAGATCTGTCGAGATAATATGTATAGTGGTTAGGGGATCTGGGGAGATAATATGTTTAGTGGTTAGGAGATCTGGGGAGATAATATGTATAGTGGTTAGGAGATCTGGGGAGATAATATGTATAGTGGTTAGGAGATCTGGGGAGATAATATGTATAGTGGTTAGGAGATCTGGGGAGATAATATGTATAGTGGTTAGGAGATCTGGGGAGATAATATGTATAGTGGTTAGGAGATCTGGGGAGATAATATGTATAGTGGTTAGGAGATCTGGGAAGATAATATGTATAGTGGTTAGGAGATCTGGGGAGATAATATGTATAGTGGTTAGGAGATCTGGGGAGATAATATGTATAGTGGTTAGGAGATCTGGGGAAATAATATATATGCTGTCTGTGAGATTTAGGAAATAATATGTACAAAGGCTGGGACATCTGGGAAGAAACTATGTATGAGAGCAAGGAGATCTGAAGAGACAATAGGTATGGTGGCTGGGAGATCTGGGAAGAAACTATGTATGAGAGCAAGGAGATCTGAAGAGACAATAGGTATGGTGGCTGGGAGATCTGGGAAGAAACTATGTATGAGAGCAAGGAGATCTGAAGAGACAATAGGTATGGTGGCTGGGAGATCTGGGGAGAAAATATGTATGAGAGCAAGGAGATCTGGGAAGAAAATATGTATGGGAGCAAGGAGATCTGGGAAGAAAATATGTATGAGAGCAAGGAGATCTGGGAAGAAAATATGTATGAGAGCAAGGAGATCTGGGAAGAAACTATGTATGAGAGCAAGGAGATCTGAAGAGACAATAGGTATGGTGGCTGGGAGATCTGGGGAGAAAATATGGATGAGAGCAAGGAGATCTGGGAAGAAAATATGTATGAGAGCAAGGAGATCTGGGAAGAAAATATGTATGAGAGCAAGGAGATCTGGGAAGAAAATATGTATGAGAGCAAGGAGATCTGAAGAGACAATAGGTATGGTGGCTGCGAGATCTGGGGAGAAAATATGAATGAGAGCAAGGAGATCTGGAGAGACAAAAGGTATGGTGGCTGGGAGATCTGGTCAGAAAATAAGTATGGTCGCTGGGAGATCTGGGGAGAAAATAAGTATTGTGGCTGGGAGATCTGGGGAGACAATATGTATGATGAATGTGATATCTGGGGAGACTAATTGTATAATGGTTGGAAGATTCAAGGAGATTATATGTATGATGGCTGGAAGACCTAGAGAGACAATCTGCATGGATAGTTTATATAATATGTGAATTATCATTCTGATTGTCTTCACTGAATCATTTAAACCACATGTCCTGAACTACTTCATTCCTTTCTTGCAATGATTGACCTGTCCCTTAATCCACATGTCCTGAACTACTTCATTCCTTTCTTGCAATGATTGTCCCCATTCCCTTAAACCACATGTCCTGAACTACTTCATTCCTTTCTTGCAATGATTGTCCCCATTCCCTTAAACCACATGTCCTGAACTACTTCTATTCCTTTCTTGCAATGATTGTCCTGTCCCTTAATCCACATGTCCTGAACTACTTCATTCCTTTCTTGCAATGATTGTCCCCATTCCCTTAAACCACATGTCCTGAACTACTTCATTCCTTTCTCTGACGACGATGATGATGGCGATGATGATTTGGCTTTTCTCTCTAAGTGAAGCATAGGGTCACAGTTAAAGGTGGCCTCTTTACTGGAAGCCTTTATTTGAACATACGCAGTAGCCATTTCTTGACGATGTTATATAATGAGATAGCTAGCCTCACACACAATTCTTTTTTGTTTTCTTTTACGAAATGCTTGGAATGTTACAGTTGTACTAATCTTTCTAGCGTCTGCTACGGTAACCCTGCTTAAACTACAGAAATTGCAGGTTCCAGACATTTGGTCATTGACTGACTAAAAAGCTCTCTATTGATTCGTTGGGTTTAATAGTGAACGGGTGCTGGTATTAGACCCTCGGAAGACAGGTCAGTTTTACCCTACTAATGGCAGGGCGTTGCTACGGTAATTCTGCTCAACTCGAGAGGAATCGCAAATTGCAGACATTTGGTCCACGTGCTAGGCTGATAAGCCAACGGCGCGAGGCTACCATAGGAGGGATTACGGCCGAACGCCTCTAAGCCGGAATCCCGCCCTAAATCTCAGCACCACTGCGATGGGAGGCTACGATAGGGTTGGGACCTGGCGCTCGTGTCCCAGCCCGACCCGGTCGAGCCGCAGAAAGAGGTCTTTGCCATCCGCCGATCAAAGCGGGCGGGAAGCTGCCCGATATTCACCCCATACGGCGATGAGGTGTGAAACCACTAGTAGAAGACTTCGTTCTCGGTCGGGGTGTCATAAGCAGTAGAGCAGCCACCTCACTGCGAACTGTTGAGACGCAACCCCTTGATCATGAGATATGTCCGCACACCAGGCGAACAACATTTCCGTGCCATTACCAGGCTTGTCCTCTGGTTAAATGCACTCCTTTGATAACAATCGCAGGTCTCTGACATTTCGTCCACGTGCTTGGCTGATAAGCCGATGGTGCAAAGCTACCACATGAGGGACTACGCCCAAATGCCTCTAAGCCAGAATCCCGCCCTAAATCTCAACACCGCTGTGATGGGAGGCCACGATATGGTTGGGACCTGGGGCTCACGTCTCAGCCTGGCCCAGTCGAGCTGTAGAAATGCACCTGGTCAAATGCACTCCTGCCTCGCTCTTTACCTCTGTCTGCTATCAGCCATCCCAATGGACGCAGAAGAGATGCAGTCCAGCGGACATTGCACCTCTGCCCTATTGTGACAACGTCCCAGGTGGCGGGGAATGCTAGGCGTGCCATCACTGCAGATGAGCCGAGAAAATAAAGGGACCAAAGAGATACCTCACTCACATGCATATGCTAAGTTTCTGGCAGGACGTGACGATCCTGAGACACAGTCACACTGGACTGCCTCTCTTCCGGGATAGTACAAACTAGTACAAAGTCCATCATATCATTGCCAAACTCTATAGACACGAGTGGGGAAGACTCGTTAGTCCTGCAAGACAACTGCCCTAAGAGAGACAACTCTGACCAAAAACAACTGCTGCCTTGCAGATAGGCTGGGGACAGCCAAAGGCTAAGGAGGGCATCCCTACAGAAACGCCTGTTGAAATCGGATGCACTGAGCCACAGGCTTAACAAAATAAAACAGTGCAACGTATATCGCTGTAACCAGCATACGAAGAAGAAGAAGAAGTACTAATCTTTCCAATATTTTGATTGGATTCCGCAACCTCTTATTGGGAAGAAAAGAATAGGACCACTACACATTCATGCAGACAGACTGTCAAGGAAAAGTTGACAGCTACCTCTGCCTGATACAAAAATGAAAGTAAAGGTGGGTCACATGGCAACAGTTGCCATCGAGGATGAAGATAACTTTTCATAGACAGCCTATGTAAAGTAGGGTGGCCTGGTCCCTTTTTTCCTGTTTATACCTTCCCCAACACACACATCAGGTACCCATTTACAGCTGGGTCGATTGGAGGAGCGGTTGTACCAGGAAGGAACCATGCCTATTTTTCTTTTTCTGGGGTACGCGATTTCGAACCCTGGCGCGGTGTAATACTAGTCTTACCAAGCCAGCTCACAGTCAGCTAAGCTACACGCTCCACAACCTTATATAGGTTGAGGTTATGAGGCAGTTTACCCGGTGTAGATACAGGAACACGTTGGAAGCAGTGCACACAGGTTAACAACCACATGATGGATATTAATCTTTAGATTCCACACAGGCCACAACAGATACCATCTGTTCAACAAAATAAGAATATGACATACAGATGAATATGTCTGAGGCACTGACTAATGACTGCTGAACATCTGCTACAAAGGTGTCCAACATACGAGGAACAGAGAAAGCACATGTGGTCATCCCTGGACAAGCTCTACGGAGATACCATTGATTTATTGCTAATGACTGCTTTCTTTAGATCTATTCAAGTCAACATCCGCAAGTATATGAAGAAGAAGAAGATGAAGAAGTAGTAGCATGTGTTTTTATTAAATATGAAGCTGCTTCATACCGCTTATCATCCACACAAAGTATGTCTAGTTAGTTTAACTGATATGATCCGAACGGCCGATACACTGGCTTGCCAACTTTCCAAATTTGACTTTTCAGCTGGCGTGATTGTCATTAACATAAACACGCTTCTCATTACCAAAATTCATTAAATATATATTCTTTTGATTTTTTTCTTCTTCAGCGTTCGTCCTAAAAAGGAAATTGTGATGTTGTGTCCCAGTCTACAGCAAGGCTGCGATATCTGCGCCTCCCCACTGTGATCCTTATTTCTTAGCCAGACGACACTTGTGACTAGTGCCGTCTGTTTCCAAGGCTGCCACGTGAAGGTAGAATAGGGTTTTTGTCAGTTAAGGTTCGCCGACTGATGTAGGCAGCCGAATTATGAGTCACTGGCTGCTGTGAGCTCATGCACTGCTGCATTTTGGACACTTCTAAATTTATAAGTCTATATGTAATTTGTACTGGAAGTTTTGCATTGTAAAGATAAATATGACCAACTGTCTGAAACATTCTGGAGTGAGTGAGATATTAAATGAGATCAGATAAAACTAAGAGAAAGTATTAAGATGCTGAGCAGTGTGTGAGCTGCAGTGATCTTTGACACAATGCTGACAGCTAGTAACAGTGCCAAGACCATTCTACACCTCTCTGTGGTGATCCTGGATAACAGGCTGCAACAAAGCTGACTGGCTAAGTAGAAGGAAATGAAGAGGGAAGGCTAACTTAGTACTCAAAAATGCCTACTGAAGTCGGATGTGTCGGACAGAAAGATGCAAATATTGCAGTCAAACTTTAAACTACGACACAGAGCATTCCGTTCTTCGAACAACATCCTGTTACTTGCAAAGCCCTTTTCGGGACTTGGTAGCGTGAGTTTAAGAACACATGAAGAAGAAGAAAAAAATGAAGAGAACAGCTACAGTAAACTTTGCTGTTGTTGCTATCTCATAGCTGCTCATGTTAGCCTGGTGCCTTCTTGTATCTTCTTCTCAGCATTAATTCTGAAAGTGACATTATGTCGTAGTTTACAGCTACGATATCTATGTCTTTCAGACCGACACATCTGATTGGAACTGGCTCTTTTGAATACCTGGTTTGCCTTCCCACTGCGATCCTTATTCCTTAGCCAGACTGCATTAGTGCAGCCTGTTTCCGGGGCTGGCACTTGGGAGGCAGAATGGGGCGTTTGTTAACTCTGGTTTGCCGACCTTGATGTAGTCCGCGAGCTTTGACTCTATGAGTTCTGTAAGCTTATTCATCGTTTTGCCCGTCAAGCCTCTATTCGTATATAAATACAGGTCTTGTTCACTTTCTCCTCTTTGCCATACAGTGTATTGGCGATTGTCATCGACACGAGTAAAAGCCTTTTCCTCAATTCTGCAAGTGCTTTGCACCCAATGAGAAGGTGTCTAACAGTTTCAGTAGAGCAAGACCAATGCCTGCACATGCCCTGGGTTTTGAGGATTGATGTCGTTTAAGTAACTATTCACTTTAGTGTGTCCTGTTCGGAACTGAAAGATGAGACTTTGTTCTCTTCTATGTACTCTATTTATGTCATCATTACTTTTGGCTAGAAAATTATGGGTATCTATGTCGTAATATTGTAATTGTTACGGTAAATACCATATCAGTTCTTTGGAAATGGACTTTATTATAAATATCATAAAAATTGCTATATTTATTTGGTAAAAACTTTTCTGCTTAAAATGTGTTTTTATATATGAACTTTAGCGACATATTGGGCTAGGTTGAATCACATGCATGTTGCTCTTCCTAATATGTGCTGTACATACAGGCTAGGTTGAATCACATGCATGTTGCTCTTCCTAATATGTGCTGTACATACAGGCTAGGTTGAATCACATGCATGTTGCTCTTCCTAATATGTGCTGTACATACAGGCTAGGTTGAATCACATGCATGTTGCTCTTCCTAATATGTGCTGTACATACAGGCTAGGTTGAATCACATGCATGTTGCTCTTCCTAATATGTGCTGTACATACAGGCTAGGTTGAATCACATGCATGTTGCTCTTCCTAATATGTGCTGTACATACAGGCTAGGTTGAATCACATGCATGTTGCTCTTCCTAATATGTGCTGTACATACAGGCTAGGTTGAATCACATGCATGTTGCTCTTCCTAATATGTGCTGTACATACAGGCTAGGTTGAATCACATGCATGTTGCTCTTCCTAATATGTGCTGTACATACAGGCTAGGTTGAATCACATGCATGTTGCTCTTCCTAATATGTGCTGTACATACAGGCTAGGTTGAATCACATGCATGTTGCTCTTCCTAATATGTGCTGTACATACAGGCTAGGTTGAATCACATGCATGTTGCTCTTCCTAATATGTGCTGTACATACAGGCTAGGTTGAATCACATGCATGTTGCTCTTCCTAATATGTGCTGTACATACAGGCTAGGTTGAATCACATGCATGTTGCTCTTCCTAATATGTGCTGTACATACAGGCTAGGTTGAATCACATGCATGTTGCTCTTCCTAATATGTGCTGTACATACAGGCTAGGTTGAATCACATGCATGTTGCTCTTCCTAATATGTGCTGTACATACAGGCTAGGTTGAATCACATGCATGTTGCTCTTCCTAATATGTGCTGTACATACAGGCTAGGTTGAATCACATGCATGTTGCTCTTCCTAATATGTGCTGTACATACAGGCTAGGTTGAATCACATGCATGTTGCTCTTCCTAATATGTGCTGTACATACAGGCTAGGTTGAATCACATGCATGTTGCTCTTCCTAATATGTGCTGTACATACAGGCTAGGTTGAATCACATGCATGTTGCTCTTCCTAATATGTGCTGTACATACAGGCTAGGTTGAATCACATGCATGTTGCTCTTCCTAATATGTGCTGTACATACAGGCTAGGTTGAATCACATGCATGTTGCTCTTCCTAATATGTGCTGTACATACAGGCTAGGTACGAGTAAGAAAACAGCCCCGCTCAAATCCATTGCCGCGTAGCGCAGTGGTTAGTGCGCTGGCTTCGCATCTGAGTGGTCCTGGGTTCATTCCCCAGTTGAGGCAGTAATGTTTTTTCAGACCGCAATGGCTCCCGGGTCGACCCAGCTTTAAATGGGTACCGGTTCAGTCCGGGAAGTAAAAGCGGCGAGGGAGAGGAGATGGCTACCGCCCTCATTTAGCCGAGCCTTTGAAATGTGAGATCGCTAACACCTCACACCCCTACGGCAGTAATGCTATGGGTTACTTTACATTTTTTTACTTACAAATCCATTACTGGTGAGAAAATAACAGATAAAGGCAATCAGATGAAGCGATGGGTCGAGCATTATTCTGAGTTCCACTCATGTGTTAATATAGTCATTCCCACAGACCTTGAAGCTGTCAAAAGTTATCCCAGTTTGGACGACCTTGACATCGGACCTTCTATAGAAGATCTGAATAAAGCTATCGACAGCTTGGCCCTGGGAAAAGCACCAGGCAGCGACGGGATCCCACCTGGTTTGATAAAACGCTGTAAGGATACACATTTGCAACCGATGTATATGATGTCATGTCAGTGCTGGAAAGAGGTCACTTTACCTCGAGATATGAGAGATGCACATATTGTAACATTATACAAAACAAAGGTGCAAGAAGTGACTGTAATAGCTATCGAGGTGTCTCTCTGTTTAGTGTTGTAGGCAAAGTCTTTGCCAGAGTTATCTTACTAAGACTACAGAAATTGGCTGAGCGTATGTATCCGGGGTCAGGTAGGGAGGATCAACGATCGACATGATTTTCTCTTTTCGACATCGGAAAAAGTCACGTGAGCAGAACCAGCCCTTTTACGTTGCCTTCATTGACCTACCAAAGATATTTGATTTGGTTAGTAGGGATGGTCTCTTCAAAATCCTCTCTAAAATTGGCTGCTCAAACAGACTGCTTCGACTAATAATATCGTTCCATGAGAGCATGACAGGAACAGTCCAATTTGATGGTAGCATATCACAACCATTTGGAATTCTAAGTGGAGTTAAGCAAGGCTGTGTTCTGGCCCCGGCACTGTTCGTAATCTTCTTTACTCTGTTATTGAAACATGCATTTGGTAATGCAAATGAAGGAATCTGCCTTCATACTTGGTCGGATGGTAGGCTGTTTAACCTTGCAAGGCTCAAGGCCAAAACGAAGATAAGGGAGATCACCATCAGGGACTTGCTTTTCGCTGATGATGCTGCAATTGTCACCCAGAGTCAGCAGAAACTTCAGAGATTGATAGATCGCTTCTCCCAGGCTTGCAAAGGTTTTGGTCTCACAATAAATCTCAACGAAACAAATGTTCTGGAACAGGAAGTAGATGCCACACCAAGTCTTAGCATGAATGATTATGAACTGGCAGATGTACATCAATTCACACACCTGGGATCCCTAATCAATTACAAGCTCTCTCTAGACCCAGAAATAGACAGTGACATTGGCAAAGCTGCTGCCACATTTGCTCGGATCACAATGCGTTTGGAAAAAACCAGAAGCTGACAATTAAAACCAAGGCCATAGTATACAATGCTTGTGTTGTAAGCACACTTCTATATAGCTGTGAGACTTGGACAACTTATGCCAAACAAGGGCACAGGATTAACACCTTCCACCTATGGCGCCTGCGATCCATTCTTGGAATTAAATGGAGGTACAGAGTGACAAATGCAGAGAGGCACTCTCACACTAGTCTTCCAAGCATGTAAACTCTACTTAGGCAGTTAAGACTATGATGACTTGGTCATGTTCGTCACATGGAAGATGGCTGCATACCTAAAGATATCCTCTATGGACAGTTGGGGAATGGCACGAGAACAGTCGGCCGACCACAGCTGAGGTTCAAAGATGTATGCAACCGTGACATGAAGACCCCGGGACATGAATCTGACATCCTTGGAAGACAAAGCTGCAGACCAATCCAGCTGGAGATGTACCATGAATGGCCAGCTCATGCTTGGTGAAGCGAAGCTCTTGCAACACAGAGAAGTGAAAAGACAACGCCGCAAGATCAAAGACAAGAAAAGGAAAGTATACATTTTATTGTTTTTGTTATTATTATTTTTTTTTCTATTCCAAGTTATATCATCCTATAGTCAGTCATGACTGAAAGGGACTACTATAGTCAGTCATGACTGAAATGGGCTACTACTTCTACATCAATTTAGTTGATTATGAAAAGGCTTTCGGCAGTTTGAAAAGAGATATACTCTGGAAACTACTGAGGCACTATGGAATTCCTCAAAAGCTCACAAAGATAATTAGACAGATGTATGAAAGTATGCAATGTAGAGTTATACATGAAGAACAACTCACAGAGCCATTCAACATTAAATACTGCCTACTGTTCTTTTCCTGTTCATCCTGGCAGTGGACTGGATTATGAAATTAACAACAAATGAGAGAAATTGAATCCAGTGGACCTTGAATAAACAACTAGGGGACCTGAATTTTGCGGATGATATAGTCCTTCTGTCCCACAGCCAAAGCCAAATGCAAAGGAAACTGGATAGACTGGATTATACCTCTAAACAAGTCGGTTTGAAGATCCATGAGGAAAAGACAAAAATAATTAAGGTCATTGCAGCAAACACAGAACCAATCAGGCTGAGAGGAGAGCCACTGGAAGAGGTAGAGGTATTTACATATCTAGGAGGTATCATCAACAAGGGAGGAGGGACAGACGAGGATAACAAAATCAAAGATACAAAAAGCAAGAGCTGCATTCGGAATATTGAAACCAAGATGGAATTCCAAGGGAATAAGAAGGAAGACAAAAATAAGGATTTTCAATTCAAATGTATAGAGCGGAAATCCAGAGGATGACAAAGGCAATGACAGGAGACTGCAGGGTTTTGTCAACAGATGCCTGAGACAGATTCTTGGAATAAAATGGTTTGACAAAGTTACAAATGACAGACTGTGGGAGAGAGCGGGACAAGGTAAATTGGAACAGGAAATCTTAGGAAGAAAGTGGAGATGGATGGGTCATACACATGGCCAGTATCACCAGTCAATCCCTGTCATGGAGTCCCTAGGGTAGGAGAGGCATAGGCAGACCAAGGACTACGTGGAGATGAGATCTGGAGGTGGATGCAAAGTAAACAGGACAAAGCTGGAGGGAAGTGGAAAAGATTGCACAGGACTGAGCTGCTTGGCGAAGGGTTTGTTTATGGTCTATGCATCTCTGGATGATAGAAGGTGAAAGAGAGATGCAAATAACAAAGTTCTGTAAATCACTTTTTCATTATTTTCACGTTGCATCGTGCAAGACTTATGTAGTCCGTTCTCCTTTTCAGGGGCGGAGAGAGCTGAACTACTCAACCAAGGGTGAACAAATATCTTGGCACTGACAATGAATGCAATAATCGAGCTGCATACCTAGAATGAGGTTTTCTGACACTTCTATGGATTTTTGTAACACAGGGGTTGACATGTTTGACAAAGTTGGAGTCTGGGTCCATGACTTGGATGACAGTCTGCAGCAGTTTGGGTGTTTCTGTGGGTGTTGTGATAATCTCTTCAGCTGTCACTTTTTTGTGCTGTCTCTCCATTCTGGCATTAGCTTTCAGAAGTTTTCTGTGAGTGGGAAAAAAGTTAAATTGTATTATGAACTTAACTTAACTTAACGTCTTTATACTGGTTTAGAAGAACTCCGTCATGGACTGATCTCACACGGCTTGAGCCAGGCATGAAATGCAGCGAAATGCAACATAAATATCCTAAATATAATTCGAACAGCAACCACAAAACATTGGGAAACTTGACACAAACATCGGAGCGAGTGGAGAGTGCAGCCATTAAGGCGCGGCCATCTTACTTTTTTCTTGGGGTATGAGAATGGAAAATGAGAATGAGGTATGAGAATGAAGTATGAGAATGGAGTATGAGAATGTAAGATATTCTGTTTTGAAAACTTCACATCAATTAGCAAACTTCTTTTATTGAATGTAACTCACAATGTGGTTTATTGGTCCGTGCTATTAACTTAACTTAACGTCTTTATACTGGTTTAGAAGACCCTGCAGAGTCTGTATACAACCAGTTACATTTACATCACCTTGCTCTAAAAGCTATGCGCATCCAGTTTATTCTTAAATGCATTAACTGTCCCTGCCTCCACTACCTCCCCTGGCAATGCATTCCAAGCAGACACCACTCTCTGACTAAAAAAATATTTCCTAATATCTAACCTGGACCTCTCTTTAGTCAGCTTGTAGCTATGCCCTCGTGTTACTGTAGGTGGCTGTATTTTAAAAAAAGTTGTTATAGTCTAATTTATCGATTTCTCTGATCATCTTATAAACCTGTATTAAGTCACCACGAATTCTTCTCTCTTCGAGACACTGTAGGCTGGTTTTTCTGAGTCGTTCCTCATAACTGTAATTCTGGAATCCCACTATCATCTTTGTCGCTCTTTTTTGTATTCTGTCTAGCATGTTTATATCCCCTCTATGATAAGGACTCTACACCTGTACACAGTACTCCAATCTAGGTCTAACTAAAGCTTTATACAGTTTGACGATCACTTCCTTGCTCCTATGTTTAATATTTCTTTTTATCATACCTAACATTGCATTTGCCTTTTTCACTGCAACCTTAACTTGTTCACTCACCTTTCGTGTATGATCTATTATAACCCCTAGGTCCCTTTCCTTATCTATCTTTCTAATATTGTTTTCTCCCATTCTGTAATTATGTTCCATATTGGATCTACCCATGTGGATGACTGTACATTTATCTACATTAAACTCCATTTGCCAGCTTACTGACCATTCTCGAATTTTATCAAAATCCGACATCAATATATCCACTTCCGCTTTAGATGAGACACTACTGCATAGTTTTGTGTCATCAGAAAATTTTGCAATCATGGATCTCATATCAATATCCAAATCATTTATATATATCAAGAACAAAATTGGTCCCAAAACCGAGCCCTGTGGCACACCACTTTTCACTTCACACCACTCAGAGTACTCCTTTTTTATGCCCACCCTCTGCCTTCTTCCCGTTAACCAATTTTCAATCCATTTGGCAACTTCCCCACCTATTCCATGTGATTTTAACTTTCAAAATAATCTTTGATGAGGTACTTTATCAAAGGCTTTTGCAAAGTCTAGATAAATAACATCCACTGGCTCCCCTTTATCTATGATTTTAGTAACCTCCTCCATGAATTCTAATAGATTTGTTAAGCATGATCTCCCTCTAGTAAACCCATGCTGACTATTTCTAATTAGATTAAATTTGTCTAAATGCATTACAATGTTTGCTTTGATTATTGACTCTAACAATTTACAGACTATGCTCGTTAAACTCACCGGTCTATAATTTGCTGGATCTGATTCTTTGCCTTTTTTGAATAAGGGGATCACTCCTGCATCTTTCCAATCCCGTGGAACAATCCCTTTTGTAAGTGATTGAGAACATAATATAGCCAATGGTTTTGCTAGTTGGTCTCTAATTTCATACAGCAATTTTGGATGAATACCATCTTGACCTGGACATTTATTCACTTTCAACCCCTCCAATTTTTAAAAAACCATTTCCTCTGTAATACAGATTGATCTTAATCCCGCTGTATCCATGTCTCTTTGAAAAATATCTATAGGCTTTGGGATCTTGGAGCAGTCCTCTTTTGTGAAGACTGTGCCAAAGTAGTGATTGAGCAGATTAGCTGCCTCCCTATTCTCACTTATTATTTTCCCGGTACTGTCTATGAGAGGGCCTACTTTGTCTTTCGTTCTTTGTTTATTTCTAACATAAGAGAAGAAGCTTTTACTGTCAGTCTTGATCTTCTGAGCAAGTTTTTTTCCAAAGTCTATTTTTGCTGTTTTATTTGCTTTTTGAGATATGTTCTGCTATTCCAAATATTTTACATATGTTTCTTTTGATTTACCTACCTCTATATATTTTTTCCATGCTTTATTTTTTGCCCTGCTACATTTCACTACAAATCTAGTTATCCACTTTTTTACGCTTGGGGTTTACCTCCCTACATGGAACACATTCCTCTTTTAGCGTTTCTAGAACTGTTTTAAAACTCTCCCACTCCTGTTCAACATCTGTTCCTACGACAATATCTTTCCAGATTATGTGGTTCGCTGCCTCTTTCATCCTCTTAACATCTGCCTTAGAGTAGTCGTATGTTCGCATGTTTGTGTTTACTTCTTTCCCTGCAATAAGATCCCAACGGATGATTTGATGGTCACTTGAGCCGAACAGTTCCCCAACAGTAACATTTTCAATCATATTTTCCTCTGTAGTAAAAAGTAGGTCGAGTATGTTTTTGCCTCTGGTGGCTGCTTCTACATGTTGAATTAAAAAATTGTCAGTTATGCACTTAACAAAAGGTTTTGACTCTACAAGTGCTTCTGCCATATCCCATTTTATTTCTGGATAGTTGAAATCTCCCATTAATAATAATTTCCCTTCACTTGCCTTTGCGATGCTACTAATCAGCTCCTCATCTTCCTCTTTTTGACTTGATGGACATCTATAGCACACTCCAATCACTGTTTTTTCACCCCCACTTTCTATTTATCCTTATCATAGAGGGGACATAAACATGCTAGAAAGAATACAAAAAAGAGCGACAAAGATGATAGTGGGATTCCAGAATTACAGTTATGAGGAACGACTCAGAAAAACCGGCCTACAATGTCTCGAAGAGAGAAGAATTCGTGGTGACTTAATACAGGTTTATAAGATGATCAGAGGAATCGATAAATTAGACTATAACAAGTTTTTTAAAATACAGCCACCTACAATAACACGAGGGCATAGCTACAAACTGATTAAAGAGAGGTCCAGGTTAGATATTAGGAAATATTTTTTTAGTCAGAGAGTGGTGTCTGCTTGGAATGCATTGCCAGGGGAGGTAGTGGAGGCAGGGACAGTTAATGCATTTAAGAATAAACTGGATGCGCATAGATTTTAGAGCAAGGTGATGTAAATGTAACTGGTTGTATATAGACTCTGCAGGGTCTTCTAAACCAGTATAAAGATGTTAAGTTAAGTTAAGTTAAGTAGAGGAAGACTCAGCAGCATGGGAAGACAAGTAGAGGAAGACTCAGCAGCATGGGAAGACAAGTAGAGGAAGACTCAGCAGCATGGGAAGACAAGTAGAGGAAGACTCAGCAGCATGGAAAGACAAGTAGAGGAAGACTCAGCAGCATAGGAAGACAAGTAGAGGAAGACTCAGCAGCATGGAAAGACAAGTAGAGGAAGACTCAGCAGCATGGGAAGACAAGTAGAGGAAGACTCAGCAGCATGGGAAGACAAGTAGAGGAAGACTCAGCAGCATGGGAAGACAAGTAGAGGAAGACTCAGCAGCATGGGAAGACAAGTAGAGGAAGACTCAGCAGCATGGGAAGACAAGTAGAGGAAGACTCAGCAGCATGGGAAGACAAGTAGAGGAAGACTCAGCAGCATGGGAAGACAAGTAGAGGAAGACTCAGCAGCATGGAAAGACAAGTAGAGGAAGACTCAACAGCATGGGAAGACAAGTAGAGGAAGACTCAGCAGCATGGGAAGACAAGTAGAGGAAGACTCAGCATTAGAGGAAGACAAATTAAGAAAGAATCAGCATTAGAGGGATGAAATTAGAGGACGATTCTTCTTCTTCTTCTTCATCTTCTTCTTCGTACGCTGTCAGAGGCCAACCTGTATTTTTTCGAAAAAAGCAGCGGTCATCCTGAGGCTGTCGACACTGCCTTAGAGCTTGTCTAGTGTTGCCACTGGTGATGGCCACATCTGCTTTCTCTGGTCCTCGTATGTCGGGCAGTTTTGCAGCAAATGCTCAGCGGTCATTTTCCCGGTACCACACGAGCATTCGTCAGTGCCACCTATCTTCAATTTGTTGAATAGGTGGTACCTCAGTCTATTATGGCCTGTGCGAAGACTGAAGACCACGACCTGCTCTCTTCTGTTCAACTGGTAATAGGCATCGTTTTTGGTGTAGCTAGTATGTTCTGTTTCCAATTTGGTCATGTATCTAGCACCTAATAAGCCTTTTTGACTCTTCATATGTCACACTAGGATATGGTTGTGGAAGCCTTGCACCTTCTTTTGCCAGTCTGTCTGCCTCCTCGTTGCCTTGGATGTTACAGTGGGCTGGAACCCACTGTACCCCTACTCTTTTTGGTGCGGACTGCTGGCATAGTTCACAGAGTACTGCTCTTAAATCATTAAGTTCAGTATTTTTCTGGCTTTTTAGTGCTGTTACTACGGCCAGGGCATCTGTAAACAGGACTATATGGCTTTCATTTCTCTTACCTGTCACCATTTCTTCTACTGCAGCCCTCAGTGCCTCTGCCTCCGCTCTGAAATTGCTCGTGAATTTTCCAGTTGCCACTGAAAGTATTATTTTTCTACCATTTGGTAGGCTCAGGAATACCCCTGCCCCTCCGTTCTGTGTTGTGTTTGTTACAGAGCCGTCGATATATGCATGGGTCCAGTCCATGCTTGGGTAGTTTTTCGTTATGTACCTCAGGGTTATGTCTCTTCTTTCTTTTTCAGTCTGACTGTTCTTGTTTCCAATACCTGGTATATTTTCTACCACCTCTGGAAACATATGCTGCCTCCAGGTAGGTTTGCGTTCAATATGAATGGGCTTTGGTGTTGTTAGTGCGTTCATAGGGTCTTCGTTCATCTTTGCTTTGGCTATTTCTGCAAAGTTTCTCCGCTTTAGTTTCCCATTTTCAAAATTATTTAGTCTCTGATGCATTGGATGGTCTGTCAGTCTTCTGAGTTTCTCCGCTTGCTGCTGGGCTTTGCAGTTTCTTCTGTCGGTCATGGATTGCAGATTTGTAATCTTTTCCAGTTTTACAATTGGCGTTGACTTCATGCCTCCTGTTATAACTCTCATGGCTTGGTTTTGGAGTTTGCTAATTTTTTCAAAGTTTGCCTTTGCAGCTGTTGTCCATGCCGCAATGCCATACTCGAGAACTGGTCTCACTCTTCCAGTGTACAGTTTCTTTAGTATACTTTCGTCTGCTCCCCAGCTTGTCCCAGCAAGTTTCCTCATGATTGCCATTCTTTGTCTGGCTCTCATTATGTTTCTCTCGATCTGACTTTTCCATGTCATGCGCCGATCAAATGTGACTCCAAGGAAGTTTGGGTTGTCGTTTGGCCGCAGATATTTGCCGTTAAGACTTATTTTGGTGTTTTGGGGTTTGTTTGAACGCGAGAATATCGTACATGTTGTTTTTTCCTCGTTTATTTTGACCAGCCATGAGTTCACCCACTCTTCCAGCGATGTTAGGGCCTGCTGCAGCCGATTACTTGCTATGGTGAGATTCTTTTCAGAGGTCCACATAGCCAGATCGTCTGCAAACATGGAGCTGTGGACTCTTCTTGGTATATTCTCTGTTATGTTATTTATATACACCAGGAAGAGTGTGGGTGACAGTACTCCTCCTTGGGGTACTCCCTGCTCAAGTGTCACCTTTTTGCTCATCTGCCCTTGTACTTGAACTCTGGCTGTTCTGTTTTTGAGGTAGTGACTGATCCATTTGTACATTTTCCCACAAACTTCACTTCTTCGTAGCTTGACTTTAAATCCCTCTTTCCAGACCTTGTCAAATGCCTTTTCTAAATCCACCCAAACTGCTACTGTGTGTTTTTTGCTCCTGGTAAGCATCCTCTATTTCCTGGACTATGAGAGTGATCTGATCCTCAGTGGATCTGTGCTATCTAAAGCCTGCTTGCTGTGGAATTAATATGTGTTTTTCTTCCAGATGCCACATCAGTCTGGTGTTTATCATACGCTCCATCAGTTTTCCTATACAGCTCAGTAGGCTGATAGGTATGTATCCATTTGGATCAGTTCTATCTTTTTCTTTCTTTGGTACTGGTATAATTACAGCATCTTTCCATGCCTGCGGTACAATACCCCTTTTCCAGCTTTGGTTCAGGACTGATAGTAACTTTCTCTTTGCTGTTTGGCCCAACCCCATCAGCATTTCGTTTGTTACGCCATCTTTTCCGGGCGATTTCTTTTTCTTTAAAGTTCTCATGGCCTCTTCCATTTCATTTATTGTTAGTTTTGCCATCATGTGCACCTCTGGTGCCATTTTGATGTTATCGTGCATCTCTTGTTCTTCATTAATGTCTGTATGCCTATTTGTAGGAACATCAATGTGGTTTGCTCTGGCATAATGTTCTATAAAAGCGTTTGCAGCTTTTTTCCAGTGAGCATGTTGTCACCCTGCTTGATGGTAATTTGTTTGTTTGATGGAGTTTCGTCGTTCATGGCTCTGACTAACTTCCATAGTTTGTTCCCGTCTTTGCCTAAATTGAGGCTTTTTATTTTGTTTTTCCAGCTGTCTCTTGTTATTTGGTTTACAGTGTATTTGTATTTCGCCATGGTGGCTTTGAGGGCAATATTTGCCTCCATAGATTGTTCTCTCTCTCTGCTATGATTCAACATTAGAGAAATACCCAACAGTAGGAGAAGACTGAGTATTAGAGGAAGATTCAACATTAGAGAAATACTCAACAGTAGGAGAAGACTGAGTATTAGAGGAAGATTCAACATTAGAGAAATACTCAACAGTAGGAGAAGACTGAGTATTAGAGGAAGATTCAACATTAGAGAAATACTCAACAGTAGGAGAAGACTGAGTATTAGAGGAAGATTCAATATTAGAGAAATACTCAACAGTAGGAGAAGACTGAGTATTAGAGGAAGATTCAACATTAGAGGAATACTCAGCAGTAGGGAAAGACTCAGTATTAGAGGAAGATTCAACATTAGAGAAATACTCAACAGTAGGAGAAGACTGAGTATTAGAGGAAAATTCAACCTTAGAGGAAGACTCAGCAGTAGGAGAAGACTGAGTATTAGAGGAAGATTCAACATTAGAGAAATACTCAACAGTAGGGAAAGACTGAGTATTAGAGGAAGATTCAACATTAGAGAAATACTCAACAGTAGGGAAAGACTGAGTATTAGAGGAAGATTCAACATTAGAGGAAGACTCAACAGTAGGGAAAGACTCAGTATCAGAGGAAGATTCAACATTAAAGGAAGACCAGTAGAGGAAGACTTAACATTAGAGGAAGACTTAACATTAGAGGAAGACAAAGGAAGATAATAAAATTTTGTTTACACGCAATGTGACATTTTGGAAAATATGAAGGTAGGCCCATATTTTTCTTTAAGCGATGGCACACTGCAGGTGATAATGTCAGCATTATTCTCGCTGTCTTTCTGTCTCAAATCTCCTCTGGTGAGTAAAGAACCCATCACGCCATGCGGCATATAGGAAATATGGTGTTAGGCCCATATTATTTTGTGACTTACGGTACATAGTGGATGATGTGGTCAGAATCACATCGGCCGTTTTTACTTCCAAGATTTTTCTGGTACCCAATTTCTATGGATTGAACGCCAATTGCTTGACTGGGAAGCCAGTGCATTAACCACTGCTCCATCGTGGCCTCCAGACCTCCGCTGTACCCAATTCCATAGGTTTAGTCATCCCTTCTACCCTAGATCCATTTGCGATCTAAATTCTAATCTCGCCTTAATTGAGGATTGAACCTAGATCGTCTGGCTGGGGAGCCAATGCACTAACTGCTGTGCTACAGTGGTAAAGAAAGTTCAAAATTAGACTCAGCATTAAAGGTAGAAGTGAAAGTAAAGATTTTTAATCCATATTTCTTTGAGTTTAGTCAGTTTTAAGTTCCTTTAATGTCGTTGTAACATTAGTGTTCTGACTGTCAGTGTCAGCATGCTAGGCCAACAACAGGTGTCACTTTCCCCAAAGACTTTTATGAGCAAATCCTTACTTCGCACTGTTTCCACCTCCTATGATGTGGGTGTCATGTTAGACTTTAGGAGGCATCACACTTTGATTACATATTAACAATCCAATGACAACAACAAAAATAATATAAAAGAATATTGAACAATCTCCACAGCACAGATCCACTGAGGACCAGGTCATCCTCATAGCCCAGGAAATAGAAGATGCCTACCAGGCACAGAAACACACAGTAGCGGTTTGGGTGGACCTGTAAAAGGCATTTGACAAAGTCTGGAAAGATGGACTTAGAGTCAAGCTAAGGAGAAGTGAAGTTTGTGGGAGAATGTACAAGTGGATCAACCACTACCTCAAACAAAGAACGGCCAGAGTCCAAGAACAAGGGCAGATGAGCAAAAAGGTGACACTCGAGCAGGGAGTACCCCAAGGGGGAGTACTGTCACCCACACTCTTCCTGGTGTATATAAACGACATTACAGAGAATATACCAAGAAGAGTCCATAGCTCAATGTTTGCAGACGATCTGGCTATGTGGACCTCTGAAAAGAATCTCACCATAGCAAGAAATCGAATGCAGCAGGCCCTAACATTGCTGGAAGAGTGGGCGAACTCATGGCTGGTCAAAATAAACGAGGAGAAAACCACATGTACAATATTCTCGCTTTCAATCAAACCCAAAAACACCAAATAAAGTCTAAATGGCAAATTCCTGCAGCCACACGACAACCCAAACTATCTGGGAGTCACATTTGATCGGCGCATGACATGGAAAAGTCAGATCGAGAGAAACCGAATAAGAGCCAGAGAAAGAATGGCAATCATGAGGAAACTTTCTGGCACAAGCTGGGGAGCGGACGAAAGTATACTAAAGAAACTGTACAATGGAAGAGTGAGACCAGTTCTCGAATATGGCATTGCGGCATGGACAATAGCAGCAAAGGCGAACTTCGATAAACTTAGCAAACTTCAAAACCAAGCCATGAGAGTTATAACAGAAGGCATGAAGTCAACGCCAATTGTAGAACTGGAAAAGATTACAAAACTGCAATCCATGACCGATAGAAGAGACTGCAGAGCCCAGCTGCAGTCAGAGAAATTCCGAAGACTGACTGACCATCCAAAGCACCAGAGACTAAACAATTTGGGAAATGGGAAACTAAAGCGGAGAAACTTTGCAGAAATAGCCAAAGCAAAGATGCACGAAGATCCCATAAACGCACTAACAACACCAAAGCCCATCACTACTGTACGAAAACCTACCTGGAGGCAGGATATATTTCCAGAGGTGGTAGAAAATATACCAGGTATTGGAAACAAAAACTGCCAGACTGAAAAAGAAAGAGATACTACCTTAAGTTTTATATCGAAAAACTACCCAAGCATGGACTGGACCCATGCATGCACTGACGGTTCTGTAACAAACACTACACAGAACGGAGGGGCAGGAGCATTCCTGAACCTACCAAATGGCAGAAAAATAACACTGTCATTCGCTACTGGTAAGTACACAAGCAATTTCAGAGCGGAGGCAGAGGCACTGAGGGCGGCAGTTGAAGAAATGGTGACACATAACGAAAATGAAAGCCATACAGTCCTGCTTTCAGATGCTCTGGCCGTAGTCACAGCGCTAAAAAGCCAGAAAAACACTGAGCTTAATGACTTAAGAGCAGTACTCTGTCAACTATGCCAGCAGTTCGCACCAAAAAGGGTAGTGGTACAGTGGGTCCCATCACACTGCAATATCCAAGGCAACGAGGAGGCAGACAGACTGGCAAAAGAAGGTGCAAGACTACCACAAACAGATACTAGTATGACGTACGAAGAGTCAAAACGGCTTATCAAAGCCAGATACATGACCAAATGGGAAACCGAACATACTGGTTACACCAAAAACGATGCCTATTACCAGTTGAACCGAAGAGAGCAGGTCGTTGTCGTCAGACTTCGCACTGGCCACAATAGATTGAGGTACCACCTATTCAACAAATTGAAGATAGGTGGTACCGACGAATGCCCGTGTGGTACCGGGAAAATGACCGCTGAGCATCTGCTGCAGAACTGCCCGACATACGAGGATCAGAGAGAGCAGATGTAGCCATCACCAGTGGAACCACAAGACAAGCTCTATGGCAGTGGCGACAGCCTCAGGATGACCGCCGCTTTTTTCGAAAAAATAATGGTTAGTGTCTGACTGCGTACGATGAAGAAGAAGAAGAAGAAGAACAATCTCCAAAGTCTGTGTTCATACATATATAGTGATATAGACACAAACAACATAACACAATGAAATCCAGAAAAAAATAAAGCCAATCAATCTTTAAAATCTAAAAAAAATTACAAGACGCTGTTGGAAAATAAAAATGCACAAAATTACAACAATTTTCTGACATAAAACAGAAAAAGAAGACCAACAATGGAATGGATCTTCTTTAAAATAATTTGATGGATTAACTAGGCCAGATATATGGAACGACAAAATGAAAGACAAGGCAAAGAAATCCAAAAAATTGGATGAATACAAACTATCAAAAAGCTTGGCAAAACATGGCTAATGTCCAAGACTCAGGAAGTTAATATAGCTTTTATTACCCGCAAATAGCAAGACAAAGTACCAAGCAAGTAATCAAAATCATATAAGAAGAATCTTGTAAGAAATATGAAGAACAACTATCATTTATATTTGCAAAAATCGGTCATGAGATTTTGAACAAAAGTATCAAAGCTAATGAGGTTATATTGTGAGAGCTTTAATCTTACTTCAATCATTAATGCCAAAAAGATCCCAATATTTAATGTGCAGATAAGACAGCAAGTATAGAAAGAGTACTTTCAAGGACTTATCAACCAAACAGGCACTCAGAGACAATCAATATTTTTCCCAAGAAACAAGGATCAAATAAAACTTGATATATTGATTGAATAAATAGAATGATATATAAGGACCAGCCCTAGAAACAAGTCACAACAGATTGCATAACAACTGAATCAATTCAAGCTTGTGAATAGACAGGGAGGAAATGACTAGTAAGAATCTGAAAATAGCATGAGAGGAAGGAAATGTACCAGACCGGTTTCCATAATACAAATTAGGATGAAAAGAAGCGTTGAAGAAACTGTGATACAGACAGACACATACTAAGTGTGATTTATTACAGGTTTATAAGATAATCAACAGCAAAGGATAAAGTAGACTACAACGACTTTTTCAAAATACAACCACCGACAAGAACAAGAGTGCACAGCTACAAATTAATTAAAGAAAGGTCCACATTAGATACCAGGAAAAATTGTGTTAGTTAGAGAGAGGTGAATGTTTGAATGCATTGCCACAGGAAATAGGGAAGGCAGGGTCAATTAATGCATTCAAGAATAGATTGGATTCACATAGTTATTTTTAGATCAAGCAAATGTAAAATAAACTGGTTTCATACAGACTTTGAAGAGTTTTATAAATTATAATACAGACGTTAAGTTAAGTTAAGTTTAGTTAATACATACAAGAACATCAGCTTGGCAACAAAGCAATATATATATCTAGTATGTTTAATGAGAAATGTTCGAGAAGACGAGAACATTGAAAATTTCCACCCATTTACGATTGGGGGGTACGAGATTCCAGAGTTACGATACTCAGATGACACAATGATACTATCAAGAAGTGCAGAAATGCTAGAACAGCTACTTTCAGCCGTTAATGGACATAGTAAAGATCAAAACCTGTTCATAAACATAAATAAAACAAAGATAATGACCACCGACAAAACACAATGTCAACATAAATTTACAGTGGGTGGTGAGGAAATAGATCAGGTCACACATTTTCAATATCTGGGCTCCAGAATTGACAAAAATGGCGACTGCTCAAAAGAAATCAGAAGAAGACTAGCCATGGCAATGCAGAGACTGAACAGCCTGAAGAAATTATGGCAGAACACCAACAAAATGATAAAAGTAAAAGTCTTGAGAGCTTGTGTTTTTCCTGTGGCAGCTTATGGCTGTGAATCATGGACGATTACCAAAACTTCTAGACAAAGAATCGAATCCTTCGAGTCAAAGTGTAACAGAAAGATCCTCAAAATACCATGGACAGAGAAAAAAACAAATATAGACATTCGGCAAGAGTTGAGCATAGAGGAGAACTGGTTTATCAATTCCATTTTGGCTAGAAAATGTAAATACTTTGGTCACATCAAGAGACACAACGGTCTTGAGAGAACAGTGATGGAAGGTAAGGTTCCAGGCAAAAGAGGAAGGGATAGATGAAGAAGACGATGGCACCAAGATATCCAGGAATGCCTGGGTATGATTGTGGCGCAGGCTGGAGTTTTGGCAACAGAACAAGTTTTTTTCAGACAGACTGTGATGGGAGCGACGTTCTTCAAAAGACATGCTACATGATGATGATGATATATATATATATATATACCAACTTCCGGCTACCAATGTCAAGGTTGGTCTTTATTCAAGGGTCAGAATATGACTATTACAAATTGGGAAATAAAATGTCTTAAGAAAGGTCATGAGTGTTGCCAGGAGAAATTTAGCGAATGACAGCAGAAACAACTTTTTGCTGAACACATTTCAAGACAGAAAAAAATGATGGCTTGATCATCTCATGCGAATGCAACTTGTCTCGCTACAAGGGTCAAGGGACACCACATGACAGATGGATAGATGACATAAAATTCATTCTTAAACAGCACGACTTTCAACAATCTCAGCAACACGGTTGCCCCAGGGAGGCAACCTGAGCTTCTTTTGACGATTACAGCAAAAGGTGGATGGGAATGTAAGTCACGATTACAGCAAAAGGTGGATGGGAATGTAAGTAAGATGAGAAAAGAAGGTGCCTAACTGGTCGCGCGTTAATTTTGCTTTGATGTTCACCATCGATATCGCCAGACCACAGATTTGACTGGAGTTCACACTAGTTGACGACTACACTTGTTTTCGATGGAAACGTGTACCTGTTCTCTATTTAGATTAGATAATATTAATAATGTACGTGCAGGCGTCAAAGGCCCGTTGCGTCGATCGACCATGTCCAACTGCTGAGGCTGTGTTCATGCATAGCTTGTCGACCAAAATTCCTACAGACTCCCCAGGTGGAGCCGAGTTCTCCTCTGCCTTGGCATGAGGAGTGTGTTAGACCAGAGTTTGCGTCAGGCTTTCCGTGTCTGTCTGTGTCAAACTCCCTGTTTTTCCGTGTCCTGTCGTCGAGGCTTCTGATTGTGTCTACCTTTTGGCCAACGTGACCCTTCTTGTGCTGAGAATACGAGGTTGGGAGAGGTACTGTGTAACTTCCGGTGGAGGGAGTAACGAGCAAGAGGAAGACAGCTTCAGTCCGAGCAGAAAGGTTCTTGAGTAGTGGTAACCTTGAGTGAATTCTGGTGTGCAGTTAAGCGGAACGTTGAACTCCATCATGGACTGGTCTCCCACGGCACAAACCAGGTATGAAATGCAGCAACATGCAGCATAACAAACATGATGACCAATCGAAAGCACATCAATTCCACAGAATAAAGTCCTTGATACCACCTGGTGAAGGAGTTGTGAAATAGAATCCGAACAGGAACCACCAAACATCGGAAAATGACACAAACACTGGAACTAGTCAAGAGCGCAGCCGTTAAGGAGCTGACATCTTACTTTTTCCAAATTGGGTTATTTAGATTGAACATTTTGTGATGTTTTTTCCGCCGATTATCCTGGCAGGGTCTTCGGCTATTTGAAATAGTATTTTGGTTACCTGTGTCGTATTTCCATTGTTCATTGAACATAGTGTCCTTCGTCCTGTTTTCCAACAGTGCCGGTTTTAGTGTGGCTAGCAAATGTACACACGGGTCATTAACAGACCAACACATCAGCTGGGAAAGATTAGGTCCTGCCCAGTTAGCAAGATGCTCAAGACACATCGCCCACAGACTGAGTGATGCCCTTACGACCTTTTGGGATTACGGGAAAGACAAAACAAGACAAGAAAAGGAGTATAAAAAACTGAGATTTTTTGAAACCAGTATTACTTTTAGTTACATTGAACATTTTTTACCAGATTTCAGAAGACCTACTTTGCTCTCTTCTTGAGAACTGCCTGGGCGTCTGGGTACTCGGTCATGGCCATTTCAAAATCGTGCTTTGATAGTGTAAACACATTTGTGTAACCTTTGCTCCTCACATCAGCTGTTCGACGATTACCACGACCAGACATGGCCAGTAAGCTGTGAGGAATCACAAGATGTGCTACAGTTAATATCATCTATCATAATGATATATTACAGTTGATATCATCTATCATAATTATGTTTTACAGTTAATACCATTTATCATAATGAAATATTACAGTTAATATCATCTATCACAATTATGTTTTACAGTTAATATTATCTATTATAATTATGTTTTACAGTTAATGTCATCTATCATATTGCTATATTATAGTTAATATCATCTATCATAATTATGTTTTACAGTTAATATCATCTATCATAATTATGCTTTACAGTTCATATCATCTATTATATTGATATATTCCAGTTGGGGACGATATGGGCTAGCGGTAAAGTGGCACGGCTCACAATCCGAAGGTGCTGGGCTCAATCCCCATCAAAACAAATTACAATCAAGCAAGGTGACAACATGCTCACTGGAAAAAAAAGGCAAAACGCCTTTGTTGAACATTATGCCAGAGCAAACCACATTGATGTCCCTGCAGATAGGCCTACAGACATTAGTGAAGAGCAAAAGGGGCACGCCAACATCAATATGGCACCAGAAGAGCATACGATGGCAAAATTAACAATGAATGAAATGGAAGAGGCAATGAGAATGTTAAAGAAAAGGAAATCTCCCAGAAAAGACGGGATAACAAATGAAATGTTGATGGGGCTGGGGCAAAGAGGAAACTACTATCAGTCCTGAACCAAAGCTGGAAAAGGGGTATTGTACCCCAGGCATGGAAAGACGCAGTACTTGTACCAGTACCAAAGAAAGGAAAAGACAAAACAGATCCAAACGGATACAGGCCTATCAGCCTACTGAGCTGCGTAGGCAAACTGATGGAACATATGATAAGCACCAGACTGATGTGGCATCTGGAAGAAAAACACATACTAATTCCACAGCAAGCAGGCTTTAGGCAGCACAGATCCAATGAGGATCAGGTCATCCTCATAGCCCAGGAAATAGAAGATGCCTACCAGGAGCAAAAACACACAGTAGCGGTTTGGGTGGACCCAGAAAAAGCATTTGACAAAGTCTGGAAAGAGGGACTTAAGAGTCAAGCTAAGAAGAAGTGAAGTTTGTGGGAAAATGTACAAATGGATCAGTCACTACCTCAAAAACAGAACAGCCAGAGTTCAAGTACAAGGGCAGATGAGCAAAAAGGAGACACTTTAGCAGGGAGTACCCCAAGGGGGAGTACTGTCACCCACACTCTTCCTGGTGTATATAAAAAACGTAACAGAGAATATACCAAGAAGTCCATAGCTAAATGTTTGCAGACGATCTGGCTATGTGGACCTCTGAAGAGAATCTCACCATAGCAAGTAGTCGGATGCAGCAGGCCCTAACATCCCTGGAAGAGTGGGCGAACTCATGGCTGGTCAAAATGAACGAGGAAAAAACGACATGTACGATATTCTCGCTATCAAACAGACCACAAAACACAAAATTAAGTCTTAACGGCAAATACCTGCAGCCAAACGACAACCCCAACTACCTGGGAGTCACATTTGATCGGCGCATGACATGGAAAAGTCAGATCGAGAGAAACCGAATGAGAGCCAGACAAAGAATGGCAATCATGAGGAAACTTGCTGGTACAAGCTGGGGAGCAGACGAAAGTATACTAAAGAAACTGTACACTGGAAGAGTGAGACCAGTTCTCGAGTATGGCATTCCGGCATGGACAACTGCAGCAAAGGCGAACTTCGATAAAATTAGCAAACTCCAAAACCAAGCCATGAGAGTTATAACAGGAGGCATGAAATCAACGCCAATTGTAGAACTGGAAAAGATTACAAAACTGCAATCCATGACCGACAGAAGAGACTGCAGAGCCCAGCAGCAAGCAGAGCAACTCAGAAGACTTACTGACCATCAAGTGCACCAGAGACTAAACAATTTCGGAAATGGGAAACTAAAGCGGAGAAACTTTGCAGAAATAGCCAAAGCAAAGATGCACGAAGACCCCATGAACGCACTTACAACACCAAAGCCCATTCCTACTGTACGAAAACCTACCTGGAGGCAGCATAAATTTCCAGAGGTGGTAGAAAATATACCAGGTATTGGAAACAAAAACTGCCAGACTGAAAAAGAAAGAAGAGATACTACCCTGAGCTACATAACGAAAAACTACCTACGCATGGACTGGACCCACGCATACACCGACGGTTCTGTAACAAACACAACACAGAACGGAGGGGCAGGAGCATTTCTGAGCCTACCAAATGCTAGAAAAATAATACTGTCATCGGCTACTGGAAAATACTCAAGCAATTTCAGAGTGGAGGCAGAAGCACTGAGGGCGGCAGCGGAAGAAATGGTGACAGGTAAAAAGAATGAAAGCCATATAGTCCTGCTTACAGATGCCCTGGCCGTAGTCACAGCGCTAAAAAACCAGATAAATAATGAACTGAATGATTTAAGAGCAGTACTATGTCAACTATGCCAGCAGTCCACACCAAAAAGGGTAGTGGTACAGTGGGTTCCATCCCACTGCAACATCCAAGGCAACGAGGAGGCAGACAGACTGGCAAAAGAAGGTGCAAGACTACCACAACCAGATACTAGTATGACATACGAAGAGTCAAAACGGCTTATTAAGGCTAGATACATGACCAAAAAATGGGAAACCGAACATACTGGCTACACCAAAAACGATGCCTATTACCAGTTGAACAGAAGAGAGCAGGTCGTGGTCTTCAGACTTCGCACTGGCCACAATAGACTATTCAACAAATTGAAGATATGTGGCACCGACGAATGCCCGTGTGGTACTGGGAAAATGACCGCTGAGCATTTGCTGCAAAACTGCCCGACATACGAGGATCAGAGAGAGCAGAAGTGGCCATCACCGGCGGCAACACTAGACAAGCTCTATGGCAGTGTCGACAGCCTCAGGATGACGGCTGCTTTTTTCGAAAAAAATAATGGTTACTGTCTGACTGCGTTCGATGAAGAAGAAGAAGAACAGAAGAGAGCAGGTCGTGGTCTTCAGACTTCGCACTGGCCACAATAGACTGAGGTACCACCTATTCAACAAATTGAAGATAGGTGGCACCGACGAATGCCCGTGTGGAACCGGGAAAATGACCGCTGAGCATTTTCTGCAAAACTGCCCGACATACGAGGATCAGAGAGAGCAGATGTGGCCATCACCAGTGGCAACACTAGACAAGCTCTAGTGTCGATAGCCTCAGGATGACCGCCGTTTTTTTCGAAAAAATAAATGTCGATGTTTGACAGCGTAAGAAGAAGAAGAAGTAGAATCCCCATCACAGCACCGGCGGTTACCCCGGGGAAGCAAACCCTTAGAAAATGCAGGAGGAAGCAGCCCCTTACTTAAAATACACGCTGAAGTCGGATGTACTGGGCCGACATGCGCAAATAAAAACCATAGTGCAACGCACACTGCCTTTGGGGATCAGAGAAATAAGGCGAACAAAAAAAACCAAAACAACAACAAATATATATTCCAGTTAATTTCATCTATCACAATTATGTATTACAGTTAAAATAATTTGTAATAGAGATGTGTTAAATGTATTACTGGGGGAGGATGTAGTCTAGTCGACAGTGGGCTGGCTTGTTAAGACTGACGTTACACCGCGCCATGGACTGACAGAAAACACATTTAAGCGTGGTTTGTGCCTGATTCTTCTTCTTCTTCTTCTTCTTCGTACGCTGTCAGACGTCAACTTGTATTTTTTTGAAAAAAGCAGCGGTCATCCTGAGGCTGTCGACACTGCCATAAAGCTTGTCTAGTGTTGCCACTGGGATGGCCACATGTGCTTTCTCTGGTCCTAGTATTTCGGGCAGTTTTGAAGCAGTTGTTCAGTGGTCATTTTTCCGGTACCACAACTGCATTCGTCAGTGCCACCTATCTTCAATTTATTGAATAGGTGGTACCTCAGTCTGTTGTGACCTGTGCGGAGTCTGAAGACCACGACCTGTTCTCTTCTGTTCAATTAGTAATAGGCATAATTTTTTTGTGTAGCCAGTATGTTCTGTTTCCCATTTGGCCATGTATCTGGCCCTAATAGAGCTTTTGGACTCTTTGTACGTCACACTAGTATCTGGTTGTGGTAGTCTTGCACCTTCTTTTGCCAGTCTGTCTGCCTCCTCGTTGCCTTGGATGTTGCAGTGGGATGGAACCCACTGTACCACTACTCTTTTTAGTGCGGTCTGCTGGCATAGTTGACAGAGTACTGCTCTTAAATCATTGTTCAGTATTTTTCTGGCTTTTTAGTGCTGTGACTACGGCCAGGACATCTGTAAACAGGACTATCTGACTTTCATTTCTTTTGCCTGTCAGCATTGCTTTTGCTGCAGCCCTCAGTGCCTCTGCCTCCGCTCTGAAATTGCTTGAGTATTTTCCAGTTGCCCCTGACAGTGTTATTTTTCTACCATTTGGTAGGCTCAGGAATACCCCTGCCCCTCCATTTTGTGTTGTGTTTGTTACAGAACCGTCGGTGTATGCATGGGTCCAGTCCATGCTTGGGTAGTTTTTCGTTATGTGCCTCAGGGTTGTATCTTTTCTTTCTTTTTCAGTCTGGCTGTTCTTGTTTCCAATACCTGATATATTTTCTGCCACCACCGGAAATATATGCTGCTTCCAGGTAGGTTTGCGTACAGAAGGGATGGGCTTTGGTGTTGTTAATGTGTTTATAGGGTCTTCGTGCATCTTTGCTTTGGCTATTTCTGCAAAGTTTCTCCGCTTTAGTTTCCCATTTCCAAATTTATTTAGTCTCTGGTGCATTTGGGTGGTCTGTCAGTCTTCTGAGTTTCTCTGCTTGCTGCTGGGCTCTGCAGTCTCTTCTGTCGGTCATGGATTGCAGATTTGTAATCTTTTCAAATTCTACAATTGGCGTTGACTTCATGCCTCCTGTTATAATTCTCATGGCTTGGTTTTGAAGTTTGCTAATTTTTTCAAAGTTTGCCTTTGCTGCTGTTGTCCATGCCGCAATGCCATACTCGAGAACTGGTCTCACTCTTCCAGTGTACAGTTTCTTTAGTATACTTTCGTCCGCTCCCCAGCTTGTGCCAGCAAGTTCCTCATGATTGCCATTCTTTGTCTGGCTCTCATTCGGTTTCTCTCGATCTGACTTTTCCATGTCGTGTGCCGATCAAATGTGACTCCCAGGTAGTTTGGGTAATCGTTTGGCCGCATATATTTGCCGTTAAGACTTATTTTGGTGTTATGGGGTTTGTTTGAAAGCGAGAATATCGTACATGTTGTTTTTTCCTGATTTATTTTCACCAGCCATGAGTTCGCCCACTCCTCCAGCGATGTTAGGGCCTGCTGCATCCGATTTCTTGCTATGGTGAGACTTTTTTCAGAGGTCCACATAGCCAGATCGTCTGCAAACAGTTCCTGATACGACCTCTCATTCAGTCGACCCAGCTGTACATGGGAATCTGATGTATGAGTTGGGGAATGTATAAACAGCAAGGAAGGGAACTGATCACCCCACCTCACATAGGCTGCGGCTTAGTCCATGAAGAGTCGTCATCGCCGACGGCAATTATTGTGATGGAAGCTACCTTTATCTTTACCGTATAGGTTTTATCGCTTATCATAATGATGTATTACAGTTATTATTGTTTATCATAACGATGTATATATCATATACATACAACACGAAATACATGTATTTGTTTGTCCGTCTTGCTAAGAATTCAGCTATGGTAAGCTCTACCGGCGTGACATTTTCACAGATCATTCTGTGTGGAATTTCCAGGTCAACGCAAATATTTTCAGCTCCTTGCTTCATTACCTTTGCGGGTTATTTAATAGTTAAACCGGCAATACGTCAATGATATCCACAACCACACGCACATGTTCTCAAATTGCCAGCCACTGCAATGGTCCAGGCAAACGGGGAAAAGATGATTTTAGTGGCACAGGTCAGAAAACAAAGGGAAAAAAACATAAATAAAAAGGTATGTCAGAAACTGCACTGACACGGAAACACAAACAAGAACTACATTACGACCAATAGGCCTTCACCTAGGACAACGAACAACAACAATAATAAGCTATTGGCACAGGATTAATTTCATGTTTCTCTGACGATTGTCATCGATTCAAACTTCAGACTAATCGCCTGCCTTCAAACACATGTCATTAACATTTTCCAGTTTTTATTAAATCACCATCTCATTCCGGTCTCTAGCCACCTGCCTTCCTCTTTTCCCTCTACCAAATCACCCTTGTCTGTCATTTGGGATCCTACATCTTCTTCTTCTTCTTCTTCTTCGTACGCAGTCAGACAGTAACCATTATTTGTTTCGAAAAAAGCGGCGGTCATCCTGAGGCTGTCGACACTGCCATAGAGCTTGTCTTGCAGTTCTACTGGTGATGGCCACATCTGCTCTCTCTGATCCTCGTATGTCGGGCAGTTCTGCAGCAGATGTTCAGCGCTCATTTTACCGGTACCGCACGGGCATTCGTCGGTACCACCTATCTTTAATTTGTTGAATAGGTGGTACCTCAGTCTATTGTGGCCAGTGCGAAGTCTGAAGACAACGACCTGCTCTCTTCTGTTCAACTGGTAATAGGCATCGTTTTTGGTGTAACCAGTATGTTCGGTTTCCCATTTGGTCATGTATCTGGCGGATTCTACATCTGATCGAGGGGAGTGATGTGGCAATTTCTCAGTTAAGTATAAATTATTTTCTCCTTATGTGTCGACATCCTCCGTTTATGTATTCTTCACTTCTTCTATGATTTAAAAGTTCATTATTGTTGTTGTTCGTTGTCCATGATGAAGATCTATTGGTCGTAACGCAGTTTTTTGTTTGTGTTTTCGTCTCAGTGCGGTGTCTGACATATTTATTAATGTTTTTTTTACTTTGTTTTTTTACCTGTCTGAGATAGAAACTGAGCTGTAGAAACTGGATGCTACTCTCCTTATGATGGACCAGCCTTGACCGATTCAGGAAATTCCCGTATGGTTTTGCAGAATGTTTGACACACCTAACAATTAAACAGTGGGCTTTTCTGTGACGTCACCACCTCAAATTTGGTGCTATATATAAATATTTATTTTGTTTGTGGTGAATTAAGACGCAAGTACTCAGCTAACCTTAACTAATAATTAATCCCTAAACTGACAACGTATTGAAACACAAGTATGGATGACTAATACACAGTCATACTCAGCAACCTGTAATGGGAGCAGGGTTTACACATCATGTATAGATGTAAAAAGGCGAGAGTGACATAGATGTCCACTATTATCTTATCTGTTTAACTTTGCACATAAAATATTCTTCAACAGATAGAGGACATTGTAAGACTCATAACTGGGCGGAGCACCAAGGGATCAAGATGCTGAACAGTGCATCAGCTGTAGCGGTCAGCGACCCAAAGTTGACTGCTAGCGTCAGGACCAACGACTTAGAGCTGTCAAGGCCCTTCTGCACCCCCACGCGGTGATCCTGGACAACAGGCTGCAACCTTGCCCACTGGCTAAGTAGAAGGAACCAAAGAGAAAAGGCTAGCCTGGTACCGAAAAAGGCCATTCTGAAGTCGGATGTGTCGCAACGAAAGATGCAAATATCGCAGTCAAGTTATAAACTACGACACAACACATTCTGTTCTCTGGACATCTTCCTACTTGCAAAGCCCTTTTCATGGCTTGGTAGCTTGAAATTGAGAACGAACGAAGAAGAAGAATGTGGCGCATTAACAATAAGTGATATCAAATTTGCAGATGACACAGTTCTGATAAATGAAAACGAACAAGAATTACAGGCATTATAGACTACAGTTTAGGTGACGAGTCAAATATATGGATTGGGCATTACTACTGAGAAAACGAAAACTTTTAATTAGCAAAATAGACTCGTGATCTACTCTACAGATACAGATATTTGATTAAATTCTGAAACAGGCCAAAGGCATCTCTTTTCTAAGAAATATAATAACGGAGGGTGAAAGATGCAACATGGAAATTATAAGGGATGACATTATATACATACATCAGCATGTCACGTGTTGTGGTAGAAATGTCACACATTCAAAATGCGAACGACCAGGTGTTTTGTACACTCGTAGCTACTGTACGGCGTAGACAATTGGACAATGAACAAATAATTGGAGAAGAGAATTGATTTTAAAATGTGGATGCTTGAAAGAACGAGGCACATCTAGTGGGAACAAAAGAAAACAGATAAAGTATTTTTGGGTACATTCTATGCGTAAGGAGAAGTGATGACTGGAATCAGAGAGAAACACGATATTTTTGGTTACATCAAAGGATATACCACACTGCTGAAAGGCCCCATCCTGACGCCACATCATGCACATTAAAGCATGCAGTGGTACAACAGTCAAGTGAACAAGGTGTGGATTGTCTCTGTAAACCTCGTCGTGGTGGGATTGTTCGGAAGGCTAGCATCACACTACATCCAGAAGGCCAAATACCCACGTTCTTAGCATGTTAGATGGAGCAGCGGAGCCACTACAGCCTTCCCTCAATCCTTGCAAGTAGCAGAAAGGAAATCACCAACAAACTTACTTAGTTCAGTCCAAGTGCCATCTCCGTATCGAAGGTCGGCTGCAATGGATCTCCAGTGTACTCTATCTCTTGTCGTAATGGTGCAACCTGAAAGGCTTTTTCCAGTCCATCTCCTGATGTTATCCACCCACTTAAAATGGTATCTACCTCTTTAGCGACTGCCTTCACCATACCCTCTAGTATGATCTTCAAGAGGGATATATATCTTGTTATTTGACCAAAATAACGTAACTGTCTAATCTGATTTTGGTCATTAATTCTCTTTTCACCCTCAATTTTTTCGACATCTCCAAATGTGTGTTCTTCTCTTTCCAAGACATGCGACCAAATCGTCTATATACTCACATTTTGTAGGCTTCAATACTCTTTTCCAACTAACTACAAATATCCAAATGGGAGTATGTAAATGAAACAAGGCAGGACACAAGACTGCAGGTTCTAGTGACGGACAAAGTGCAGATGAAAAGGAAAGCTTATAGCTATTTGGCACATACGGTGATCTAACTGTTTCTACGCTCGGATTCCGGGGAGAGGAGACTAACGTGTGGTGATACAAAACATACTGATCAGACAATGTTAATCAGGGGAGAAGAGACTAACGTATGGTGATACAAAACATACTGATCAGACAATGTTAATCAGGGGAGAAGAGACTAACGTATGATCAGGTAAAATATACTGATCTGACAATGTTAGTCAGGGTCAGGTGGAATATACTGACAAAGACCTACACATCATTCCGCACAGGTCTTCTTGGAAACGGGCTGTTTTCGCAGCAGCCTGACTAACGTGACTAGTAGTGAGCGAAACGCAGATGAAACCACGGTCCACCTTCATCAGCACGCTCGAGATGTGAGGAAAGTTACTGCAAGCCACCATCTAACGCCCTTTTCTTGGCGCACACAATAGTAACTTTACTCATGGTGGACATTCAACAACAGAGACGAGTATTCCAGGACTCCACAACTACAACAGAGGCGAGTATTCCAGGACTCCACAACTACAACATTCTACAAATATTTCAGGACTCCACAACTACAACATTTTACAAAGAAAATACGCCAAGAGTAGAGAACTGAACATGAGCTGCTACTTATAGCAACAGCAACAACAGCAGCAGCAGCTGTGGCAATAACAACAACAACACTCACAACAACAACAACTACAACCTTTTAAAAAAAACTACGCCAAGAGTAGAGAAGTATACATGAGATGCTACTAACAGCAACAACAACAGCAGCAGTAACAGCAGCAGCTGCAACAAAAACAACAACAACAACACCCACAACAACAACCCCACTATTTACCTGATTTCCCCAAACACGCTGCCTTCGTGTAAAGTCGCTAGCACAGTTTCATTATGCTCCCCTCCAACCACCTCGACCTGACCTTGAGAAACGATGTACATCTCCTTGCCAACTTCGCCCTAACGACAAACAAGTAACAGCTGATTATTAGATGCAACCGGTTTCGGAACAGATGCAGATTTTCTTGTCCGCTTTGTTTCATGATACCGTTATCATCATCACCATCGTGATTATCGTTATTTCCAAGATCATTCTATATTCACTATATTCACTATATTCACTATATTCACTATATTCACTATGTTTACTATATTCACTTTGTTTACTATATTCACTATGTTCACTATATTCACTATGTTCACTATATTCACTATGTTCACTAAAATTCACTATGTTCACTATATTCACTATGTTCACTATATTCACTATATTCATTATGTTCACTATATTCACTATATTCACTATATTCACTATGTTCACTATATTCACTAAATTCACTATGTTCACTATATTCACTATATTCACTATATTCACTATGTTCACTATATTCACTATATTCACTATATTCACTATGTTCACTATATTCACTATATTCACTATATTCACTATGTTCACTATGTTCACTATATTCACTAAATTCACTATATTCACTTTTATCATCACGGTCATCCTTACTATAATTACCACCATCATTACTATCTTCACGATCATCATTACTATAGTTGCCAAAATCATTACCATAATCACCGCCATCATCAAGACCATCATATTCCCCATCATCCCTATCATTACCACCATAGGGCGAAGGCGTGACCTAGTGGTTAAGTGGCACGGCTCACAACCAGAAGGTGCTGGGTTCGATCCCCATCACAGCACCGGCCGTTACCCCGGGGAAGCAAACCCTTAGAAAATGCAGGAGGAAGCAGACCCTTACATAAAATGCTTGCTGGTCGGATGCACTGGGCCGACAGGCGTAAAATAAAAGCCACAGTGTAACGCACACCCGCCTTGGGAAATAGAGAAATAAGGTGAACGAAGAAAAAAAAAAAAGAAAAAAAAAAAAATTACCACCATGACCCTCATTGTCCGCAACATCATCGCCATCATTATTATCATCGCTCCACCATCAACACAATCAACGTCATATCCACCACCATGATTATAATTACCAGCCCTACCATCATCCTATCAACTGCTACCCCCACAACCATCATCATCATCACAACAACCACCACAACCATCAACTTCCACCACCCAGACCATATCATTATATGTAACATCCAGGGACGCGATCAAGATGCTGAGCAGCGCATTAGCTGCAGTGGTCAGCGACCCATAGCTGACTGCTAGCGTCAGGGCCAGCGAACCATAGCTGCCAAGACCCTTCTACACCTCCACTCGGTGATCCTGGATAACAGGCTGCATCAGGGCAGACTGGCTAAGGAGAAGGGATCGAAGAGGGAATGTTAACCCGGTACTCAAAAAATGATTGCTGAAGTCGGATGTGTTGGACCAAAAGGTGCACATATCGCAGTCAAGCTGTAAACTACAACACAACGCATTCCGTTCTCTGGACTACATTCTGCTACTTAAGCCCTTTTATGGTTTGGTAGCGGGAGAATGAGAACGAACGAAGCAGGAGTTGCTTCGATCACTCTGCGGGCAGCTTCAGGGAAACCAAAGTGTTTTGGTTACGGGGAAGTATGGTTGCAAAGCTAAAACTTAAAGGAATTGACAGACGGGCACCACCAGGAGTGGAGCCTGCGGCTAAATCTGAAATGATTGACAGGCCGAGAGCACTTTCGTTGGGTCTAATATGGAACGGGTGCTGGATTTAGACCCTCGGAAATCTGGGGCTAAGCTCACTGTGGCTCGATTGGCCTGCATTCAGTGTTCGATAAGGGAATTGACGGAAGGGCACCACCATGAGTGAAGCCTGCGGCTTAATTTGACTCAACACGCAAACACTGTAAAATGACTGACAGATTGAGAGCACTTTCGTTGGGTCTAATAGTATTAGACCCACGGAAGACAGGTAAGTTTTTACCCTCTTAATGAAAGAGCGTCTGCTACGGAAATCTTGCTTAACCCTACATAAATCGCAGGTTCCAGACACCTGGTCATTGAATGACTAAAAAGCCCTCTATTGATTCGTTCGATCTAATAGTGAACGGGTGCTGGTATTAGACCCTCGGAAGACAGGTCAGTTTTACCCTACTAATGACAGGGCGTTGCTACGGTAATCCTTCTCAATTCGAGAGGAGCCGCAGACATTTGGTTCACGTACTGGGCTGATAAGCCAATGGCGCGAGGCTACCATGTGAGGGATTACGGCCGAACGCCTCTAAGCCGGAATCCCGCGCAAAATCTCAGCACCACTGCGATGGGAGGCCACGAAATGGTCGGGACCTGGGGCTCGCGCCTCAGCCCCACCCGGTCGAGCCGCAGAAAGAGGTCTCTGCCGTCCGCCGATCATAGCGGGCGGGTAGCTGCTCGATATTCACCCCATACGGCGATAAGGTGCGAAACCACTAACAGAAGACTTAGTTCTTGGTCGGGGTGTCGTAAGCAGTAGAGCAGCCACCTCACTGCGAACTCTCGGGACTCAGCCCCTGACCATGAGATATGTCCGCACACCAGACGAACATCTCCGTGACATTGCCAGGCTTGTCGCCTGGTTAAATGCACTCCTGCCTCGCTCTCTACCTCTGTATGCTATCAGTCATCCAAATGGACGCAGAAGAGATGCAGGCTATCGAACATTGCACATCTGCCCTATTGTGTCAACCTCCCAGGTGGCGGGAAATGCTAGGCGTACCATCACTGCAGAGAAGCCGAGAAAATAAAGGGAGCAAAGAGATACCCCACTCACATGTATATGCTACGTTTCTGGCAGGACGTGACGATCCTGAGATACAGACACACTGGACTACCTCTCTTCCGGGATAGTACAAACCAGTACATAGTCCATATCATATATCATATCTCATATATCATCACCGCACCCTATAGACATGAGTAGTGAAGACTCGTTAGTCCTGTAAGACAACTTCCCGAAGAGAGACAACTCTGATCACAAACAACTGCTGCCTTGCAGATAGGTTGGGGACAGCCAAAGGCTAAGGAGGGCATCCCTACAGAAACGCCTGTTGAAAGCGGATGCACTGGGCCACAGGCTTAACTAGTAACACAGTGCAACGTATATCGCTGTATGATGATAGTACGACCTAATTGAAAAAAGCGTGGTGCTCATCCTGTGGAGTCCCGCCAGGTAGCGAGAGTGCCGGGCCTCACGCCTCGAAGAGGCCCAACCATAGCTACTGGTGGTCACCCACCCATGTGCTGTGGAGTCGAGGCACATGGCGATGGGGCAAAAACTAATGACCAAAAACACAAGAGCCTCAGAATACTACAGTGGAATGCGGAGGGAGTCATTAACAAAAAGCTTTCCCTAATACATCACTTGCATGAAGGTAAGATTGACGTGGCATGTATCCAAGAAATGCATCTCAACAGCAAACATAAATTCTCAATCAGAGGATACCAGACCTTCCGTCTGGATAGAGAAGGTCACAAAGGAGGGGTTCTGATACTGACACGTAATTGCATACCGAGTAGCGCGGTAGCTGTCAATCACACCGGACAAGCAGAAATTGTAGAAGTTGACATAATGGCTCAAGAGACGAACATCCGCATCTTCAACCTGTATGGCCCACCAAACAAAGACCTGTCGCTCTCGAGTATGGAAGTCAAAGACTCCAACTGCATAGTAGTTGGAGACTTCAACAGCCACTCGGAGAGATGGGGACACTCGGACACAGACAGCAGAGGTTACGAAGTAGAAGATTGGGAGATAGAGACAAATCTCTATCTAATCAATAGGCCGGAGGATAGCCCTAGCTTCTATTCTAGAACATGGCATACCACCTCTACTCCAGAATTGGCCTTTTCCACGGTGGACATTCACCACAAAATAGACCGCCAGGTGCTAAACCAATTGGCAGTTAGCGACCATAGGCAAATTAGGCTAGAAGTTGATATGGAAGTAGGCCCACAGGAAACAAAACCGCTCCCACGTTGGAATTACAAACGAGCCGACTGGGACAGATTTGCAAGCCTGACAGATGGGCTGTGTGAAACCATCAACACACGGAATAACAAAATAAAGCCCATGGTGGAAAGCCTAAGCAAAGCAATAATGCAAGCTGCCATTGAAACCATCCCAAGAGGGGCAAGGACAAATTATAAGCCTTATTGGAATGATGAATTGCAGAAAGCGGAAGACGAAGTCACAAATGCTAGGAAGGCCGCAGAGAGAGAATAATCTATGGAGGCAAATATCGCCCTCAAAGCCACCACGGCGAAATATAAATACACTCTAAACTAAACAAGAAGAGAAAGCTGGAAAAACAAAACAGAAAACCTCAGTTTAGACAAAGAAGGGAAAAAACTATGGAAGTTAGTCAGAGCCATGAATGACGAAACTCTATCAAACAAACAAATTACAATCAAGCAGGGTAACAACATGCTCACTGGAAAAAAAGCAGCAAATGCATTTGTTGAACAGAGCAAACAACATTGATTTTCCAGCAGACAGGCATACAGATATTAGTGAAGAGCAAAAGGGGCACGACAACATCAATATGGCACCAGAAGAGCAAATAATGGCAAAATTAATAATGAATGAAATGGAAGAGGCCATGAGAACGTTAATGAAAAGGAAATCTCCCAGAAAAGACGGGATAACAAACGAAATGCAGATGGGGCTGGGCCAAACAGTAAAGAGGAAACTACTATCAGTCCTGAACCAAAGCTGGAAATGGGGTATTATACCCCAGGCATGGAAAGACGCAGTACTTGTACCAGTACATAAGAAAGGAAAAGACAAAACAGATCCAAATGGATACAGGCCTATCAGCCTACTGAGATGTGTAGGCAAACTGATGGAACGTATGATAAACACCAGACTGATGTGGCATCTGGAAGAAAAGCACATACTAATTCCACAGCAAGCATGCTTTAGACAGTACAGATCCACTGAGGATCAGGAAATAGAAGATGCCTACCAGGAGCAAAAACACACAGTAGCGGTTTTGGTGGACCTAGAAAAGGCATTTGACAAAGTCTGGAAAGAGGGACTTAAAGTCAAGCTAAGAAGAAGTGAAGTTTGTGGGAAAATGTACAAATGGATCAGTCACTACCTCAACAACAGAACAGCCAGAGTTTAAGTACAAGGGCAGATGAGCAAAAAGGTGACACTTAAGCAGGGAGTACCCCAAGGGGGAGTACTGTCACCCACACTCTTCCTGGTGTATATAAATAACATAATAGAGAAAATACCAAGAAAAGTCCATAGCTCAATGTTTGCAGACGGTCTGGCAATGTGGACCTCCGAAAAAAATCTCACCATAGCAAGAAATCGGATGCAGCAGGCCCTAACATCGCTGGAAGAGTGGGCGAACTCATGGCTATTCTCGCTTTCAAACAAACCCCTGAAACACACCAAAATAAGCATTAACGGCAAATACCTGCGGCCAAACGACAACCCAAACTACCTGGGAGTCACATTTGATCGGCGCATGACATGGAAAAGTCAGATCGAGAGAAACCGAGTGAGATCCAGAGAAAGAATGACAATCACGAAGAAACTTGCTGGCACAAGCTGGGAAACTGACGAAAGTATACTAAAGAAACTGTACACTGGAAGAGTGAGACCAGTTCTCGAGTATGGCATTGCGGCATGGACAACAGCAGGAAAGGCGAATTTCGATAAAATTAGCAAACTCCAAAACCAAGCCATAAGAGTTATAACAGGAGGCACGAAGTCAACGCCAATTGTAGAACTGGAAACGATTACAAAACTGCAATCCATGACCGACAGAAGAGACTGCAGAGCCCAGCAGCAAGCAGAGAAACTCAGAAGACTGACTAACCATCCAATGCACCAGAGACAATTTCGGAAATGGGAAACTAAAGCGGAGAAACTTTGCAGAGATAGTCAAAGCAAAGATGCATGAAGACCCTATGAACGCACTAACAACACCAAAGCCCATCCCTACTGTACGAAAACCTACCTGGAGGCAGCATTTATTTCCAGAGGTGGTAGAAAATATACCAGGTATTGGAAACACAAACTGCCAGACTGAAAAAGAAAGAAGAGATACAACCCTAAGGTACATAACGAAAAACTACCCAAGCATGGAATTAACCCATGCATACACCGACGGCTCTGTAACAAACACTACACAGAACGAAGGGGCAGGGGCATTCCTGAGCCTACCAAATGGCAGGAAAATAACACTGTCATTGGCAACTGTAAAATACACAAGCAATTTCAGAGCGGAGGCAGAGGCACTGAGGGCGGCAGTGGAAGAAATGGTGACAGGTAAAAGAAATGAAAGCCACATAGTCCTGCTTACAGATGCCCTGGCCGTAGTCACAGCACTGAAAAGCCAGAAAAATACTGAACTTAATGATTTAAGAGCAGTACTCTGTGAACTATGCCAGCAGTCCGCACGAAAAAGGGTAGTGGTACAGTGGGTTCCATCCCATTGTAACATCCACGGCCACGAGGGGGCAGACAGACTGGCAAAAGAAGGTGCAAGACTACCACAACCAGATTCTAGTGTGACATACGAAGAGTCAAAACGGCTTATTAGAGCTAGATACATGACCAAATGGGAAACAGAACATACTGGCTACACAAAAAATGATGCCTATTAGCAGTTGAACAGAAGAGAGCAGATCGTGGTCTTCAGACTTCTCACTGGCCACAATAGACTGAGGTACCACCTATTCAATAAATTGAAGATAGGTGGCACCGACGAATGCACATGTGGTACTGGGAAAATGACCGCTGAACATCTGCTGCAAAACTGTCCGACATACGAGGATCAGAGAGAGCAGATGTGGCCATCACCAGTGGCAACACTAGATAAGCTCTATGGCAGTGTCGACAGCCTCAAGATGACCGCTGCTTTAAAAAAAAAAAAATAAAGGTTGACTTCTGACAGCGTAAGAAAAAGAAGAAGAAGAAGAAGAAGAACGAAGCCAAGCCAAGCCACATCCAGGGACAATCCTCATCCACAACTATCTGCACTTTGACTATAATCACCATTTTATCCAATCTCCAACATGACAAGAAGCTGATCTGACTACCTTGCGATCACGGGACGCTTCAAACTTGTGCAATTAAAAACCTCACCGTACCGTGCTTTGGCTTCATTGAGTGCCAAGCGTTGTAGGGATTCTCTTTTCATACACTTCGTTATCCGTTACGTGAGAGTGAGCTCAATTATCTCCATCCCAATATTACTACCACTCACTATCTCCATTCTCGTCCTTGACCACTGGACGTTCACAATCACCATCATCAACACCACCATCATCATAACCAAAATCATGGTCCTTATCATTCTCATCTACAATATCTTTACCACTGCAGCCCTCAATACCACCACCCGCATCATCATCATCCCCGCCAACACCACCCCCCTTAACCTTTCTATTGATTTCCCCACCGTTTTCTTCGCCACTCCCGTGATCGTCATCATCCACGTGATCACATTCACCCCATCAACTTTCACAATATCCTCACGTATACTACACCAATTCCCACACCATCCTCACGTATACTACTCCAACTCCCACAACATCCTCACGTATGCTACCACCAACTTTCACAACATCCTCACGTATACTAACCACCAACTTTCACAACATCCTCACGTATACTAACCACCAACTTTCACAACATCCTCACGTATACTAACCACCAACGTTCACACCATCCTCACGTATACTACCACCAACGTTCACAACATCCTCACGTATACTACCATCAACTCTGACAACATTCTCACGTATACTAAGCACCAACGTTCACACCATCCTCACGTATACTACCACCAACGTTCACAACATCCTCACGTATACTACCACCAAGTTTCACAACATCCTCACGCCCACCAACACCAACTTCCGCACCATCACATCCTCACACGCTTCACCCCCCCAACTTCCGCACCATCGCCATCGTCACACCCACCTCCACCAACTTCTGCACCATCACCATCCTCACACCCACCACCACCAACAACTTCCTCACGATCCTCCCACCCACCTCCACCAACATCCACATCATCCTCACACCCACCACCACTAACTTCCGCACCATCCCCCCACCCACCATCATCAACCTTAAAACTAACCTTTTTACAAATGTAATCTCCTGGGAGGTAGAGAATAGGCCTCAGTTTCAGAACTAGATCATACAGTAGATTCTTTTCGCAATCTTGGAACAGCTGAACTTTGGACAAAGTGTTTAAGTGGACGCTTATCGCTAAGTCTGTCTGTAATTTCTTTGGCAGTGACCGCACCAAAGATCTCTCATCTGTAAAATACATGTTATATAATAATTATCGTCTGTAACACGCATGTTAATTAATAAATGTCATCTGTAAAACACACGTTAAATAAATGTGCCATCTGTAAATCACAAGTTAAATAAAAATTCGCGTCCGTAAAACAGATACTAAATTAGAAATCAATTCTGTAAAACACATGCTAAATAAGAAATGGTATATGTAAAACGTATTAAATGAGCACTCGCGTATGCAGAGAACATGTTCAATAACAAATCTCATCTGCAAAGCACATTAAAAAGTAATCACATCTATAAAACACATTAAATGCAAATTAGCATATGTAAAACACATTTTAAATGCAGTCTCATCTGTAAAACACATTTTAAAAGCAATCTCATCTGTAAAGCACATTAAATGAGAATTGTTATCTGTAAAATACATGTTCTTGTGGGGCCTATTCTGTCATAACTGGTACACAGTGATTCGCACATTCTTGGCCTCCCTCTTGCTTATGGCTGCCGTCTTACGCACTATTGTCCGTTGAGGAATTCATTCTCATTTTTGATCATGTTAATGTTTCGGTATTTTCGCGTATTCTTTGTCACTGCTAAAGACTGTGTGACATTACCGTGAGTTTAGGTTTGTTTCTGTGATTGTGTAGGAACAAAGACTGCATGACATTACCGTGAGTTTTGTTTTGTTTCTGTGATGGTGCAAGAACAGAGACTGTGTCACATTACCGTGAGTTTAGTTTTATTTCTGTGACGATGCAGGAACAGAGACTTACCTGTATATGTTTTTATCGACGAATGTGCTTGCTAACAGAATCTGTTACTGAAATAAACTACTCTACTTGCGATAAAAATTCAATTACATTGATACCTACGGGGAAAGGAGGAAAAGGGGTAAAGAATACGTACCGCTTCCTTTGTCAGTGACCACGCATTGTGCAGGTTAAGTTTAAACAAAATAATCCAGGTATAAATATGTATATGTATATATAAATGCTTTGCCTGTTCAATAGAGGTACAGGATTGCAACCACCCAGTCACACAATATTTAGATGTTGAAAGTACCCAGACACCAAATATATCTGCTAATGTTTCTCACGTGTGTGGAGTCCTTATCGTAGAGGAGATATAAACATCCTGAAAAGGATACAAAGAAGAGCGACAAAACTGATAGTGGAATTCCAGTTATGAGAAAAGACTTAGAAAAACCAGTGTATTGTGTCTAGAAATTAGAAGAATTCGAGGTGAATTAATTCAAATTTATAAGATAATCAATGAAAAGGATACATTAGACTATAACAAGATTTTTTTCAAAATTCAGCTCAATACAGAAAAAGGGTACATTTATAAATTAATTAAAGAAAGGTCCAGATTAGATATTAGGAACATTTTTTTTTAGTTGAAGAAGGGTGAATTCATAAAATGCATTGCCAAAGGAAATAGTGGAGCCGTGGTCAATTAATACATTCAAGAATAGATTGGATACGCATAGTTTTTAAATCAAGTGAATGCAAATTGAAAAAAAACACATCTTTACTGAGTATAAGTAGTCATAACATGTCTAGTGTAGAAGACCTTCCAACTTATGATATTGCATAGCGAAGCCAAGATGCAGTAGTGCATGAGCTGACAGCAGTCAGCGACTCATAGCTGGTTGCTTGTATCAGGGCCGGCAAATCATAGCTGACCAAGACATTATTCCGCCTCCACGTCGCGGCCATTGGAAACAGGCCACGCTAGTCATTAGTGTAGTCTGGTCACGGATTGTAGTGGGAAGGAAAACCATTAGTGTAGTCTGGTCACGGATTGTAGTGGGAAGGCAAACCATTAGTGTAGTCTGGTCACGGATTGAAGTGGGAAGGCAAACCATTAGTGTAGTCTGGTCACGGATTGTAGTGGGAAGGCAAACCATTAGTGTAGTCTGGTCACGGATTGTAGTGGGAAGGCAAACCATTAGTGTAGTCTGGTCACGGATTGAAGTGGGAAGGCAAACCATTAGTGTAGTCTGGTCACGGATTGTATTGGGAAGGCAAACCATTAGTGTAGTCTGGTCACGGATTGTAGTGGGAAGGCAAACCATTAGTGTAGTCTGGTCACGGATTGTAGTGGGAAGGCAAACCATTAGTGTAGTCTGGTCACGGATTGTAGTGGGAAGGCAAACCATTAGTGTAGTCTGGTCACGGATTGTAGTGGGAAGGCAAACCATTAGTGTAGTCTGGTCACGGATTGTAGTGGGAAGGCAAACCCTTAGTGTAGTCTTTTCACGGATTGTAGTGGAAAGGCAACCCCTTAGTGTAGTCTGGTCACGGATTGTAGTGGGAAGGCAAACCATTAGTGTAGTCTGGTCACGGATTGTAGTGGGAAGGCAAACCATTAGTGTAGTCTGGTCACGGATTGTAGTGGGAAGGCAAACCATTAGTGTAGTCTGGTCACGGATTATAGTGGGAAGGCAAACCCTTAGTGTAGTCTGGTCACGGATTGTAGTGGGAAGGCAAACCCTTAGTGGAGTATGTTCAATGAACCGTAGTGGGAAGGCAAACCATTTGTGTAGTATGTTTAATTACCTGTAGTGGGAAGGCAAACCATTAGTGTAGTCTGGACACGGATAGTAGTGTGAAGTCAAACCTTCTAAACCTACTAAAAACCCCAGCTGAAATCGGATGTGTCAGACCGAAAATCTCACATATCGCGGCCTAGCTGTAAAATACGATACAACGTCCTTTTCAGGACGAACCTAAAGGAGAAGATATTGCTCACCCGGCTATCCACACACACTGGACGTTGTCTGAATGTGGAGAAGCCACCTGGATTTCAAAGTAAGCTCTTGAAGATAACTTAGATATGGTGTCCTATACTTGGTCGCTTCTCTTCTACCATGTTGTGTTGCTATATTTTACTGTAGTTTAAAGTTTCAACGAGATCCCGTAGCCAACCCCGTGTATATCTCTCATTAGTCGCCTTTCACAGCATGACTGGCATGTTATAGTGTTTTTATTTGGTATTTATTGAAGATCTATGCTCCGCATGGAACTGAATAGACTTTGGTTGCTGAATTTTTATTTATTTTTATTTTTTTGTTTTGTGTTCGCTTTATTTATCTATTACCCAAGGCGACGTGCGTTGCACTGTGGTTTTTATTTTTGCGCCTGTCGGCCCAGTGCATCCGACTTCAGCATGCATTTTATGTAAGGGTCTGCTTCCTCCTGCATTTTCTAAGGGTTTGCTTTCCCGGGGTAACGGCCGGTGCTGCGATGGGGATCGAACCCAGCTTCTGGTGGTTGTGAGCCGTGTCACTTAACCACTAGGCCACGCCGTCCCCTATTGCTTAATTTGAATATACATGATGAGAATCGTCGACTGGGAAGGATGGAGAACAAAATACAGAAATATGTTTTGGACATTTTGAGACGTCCTTTTACGAACGTCTATCAAATTTGTCGATAATGAAGACATTTGTAATCGATACTTCTTTTGAGTACACGTACTTTACTGAGCTGCAACACCGACTTTGTTCTAGCAAATATCGATTCTAGTTTCAATTTCGTTGTTCGGTAGGTTGGGGAGTACTGTGTGGAGCAGAGACGAGGAAAGGAACACTGTGAGACTGAGAGTATGTCGACAAATGTGAGGAATAGTGAGGTAGAAGGCTCTCCAACTCGGACCATCGCATATCTCATCACAGGTTAGCATTCAATAGATTGTGCACAAGCTTCTGAATTTGAAGAAAGCTCTAGAAACAATAGATGAAGACAATACAGGGATACCATAGTCGAAAAACGGGCTTTGTTGAGAATTAGAACAAGGAGAAGAAGAAAATGTGCTCATATGTAGCATGCCCCTTACCAAGCATAGGGTCACCACTGTGCAGTTCGCAATTAAAAGGTCTGCGTCAATATACAAATGGAGTAACAAAAACAACATTAAAATGGGATGCTTGAATAAATAACAAAATATTAAGGTTGCTTTCTGAGTCCGTGACGTAGTTTGTGCATTGTTGTTGTGGTGGTTGCTTTTCTGGTTTATTTGACATGATAAGATTTTCCAGAATATGTTTTTCACAGACCGGAAAATTTCGAGAGTTTGCTCGAAACAGAAAGTGAGCGTCTTCTATGCGATTTTAGAAAGAGAGAATATACATTTCTTATCTCATCTTATTCCGCTAGGTACTTATAATTCAAGAATGCCATTCAACGAGGACAGAATGGCGAGACCAGCACAAAGAATACAAGCCAGAAAATGACAGCATGGACACACTTGGTAGACAGAGATCTTGCGACTCAGGACGGGACATTGCAGACTCAAGTCTCACCTCCACAGAATGGGTCTTAGAGGCAACACTACATGCGGCTGTAAAGTACAAACGCAAACATCAGAAAATATCCTGCAGAACTGTTCCATGTATGCAGACAAACATAGGCACTCCTGGAGGAGCAACTTTGCACGACAAGCTGTAACGGGTGGGGTTGGGTGTGGGGCGCTCCCGCGAAGACACAAAACGCACAGTCTCCATCTGGACCTAACCAGATTAGAAGCAGATCATCAGTGGATCGTGGACCTAACCAGACTAGAATCATAGCATCAGTTGATCGTGGATCTAACCAGACTAGAAGCATAGCATCAATTGATCGTGGATCTAACCAGACTAGAAGCATATCATCAGTTGATCGTGTATCTAACCAGACTAGAATCATAGCATCAGTTGATCGTGGATCTAACCAGACTAGAATCATAGCATCAGTTGATCGTGGATCTAACCAGACTAGAAGCATAGCATCAATTGATCGCGGATCTAACCAGACTAGAAGCATATCATCAGTCGATCGTGTATCTAACCAGACTAGAAGCATATCATCAGTTGATCGTGGATCTAGCCAGACTAGAAGCATAGCATCAGTTGATCGTGGATCTAACCAGACTAGAAGCATAGCATCAGTTGATCGTGGATCTAACCAGACTAGAAGCATATCATCAGTTGATCGTGGATCTAGCCAGACTAGAAGCATAGCATCAGTTGATCGTGGATCTAACCAGACTAGAAGCATAGCATCAGTTGATCGTGGATCTAACCAGACTAGAAGCATATCATCAGTTGATCGTGGATCTAACCAGACTAGAAGCATATCATCAGTTGATCGTGGATCTAACCAGACTAGAAGCATATCATCCGTTGATCGTGAATCTAACCAGACTAGAAGCATATCATCAGTTGATCGTGGATCTAACCAGACTAGAAGCATATCATCAGTTGATCGTGGATCTAACCAGACTAGAAGCATATCATCAGTTGATCGAAGAAACAGTAGAATAACAGATTCTTTTATTTATTGTCATTTATAATTGTGAAGTTTAAATAATGAAGTGTTCATATATGTATTCTTTTTGCCTTTGCTTGCTTAAGTGGTATGCATTGTGCTTTTCTTTTTTGCCTTTTACTCTCCAACGCATCCGACTTCAGCACTTATATTTTATAAATTAATATCCAATAGAGGAACAACATTGCGGATGATGAATCAAAGAACAAGCAAATGTGATTTGTGAGTCATGCCACTAACCTCATAGCTATCATCTTCCACCACAATACTACCCTCCCCCCCCCCCTTCCCCAATGTGTAATGTTTGTATTTGGTCCCAAAGATCAGGTCCATTGCAACATTCCAAATCTGTCACACCAGACGACTGAAGCGGTTTGTCCGTGGGCCTGATAAACTTATAATATCAAACAAATTGCCACAATCACGCAGAAAGTGCTACAATCACGCACAAAGTGCTACGACACAGGTTTGCTGTTGGGGACTTAGTAGCGTGGGAAATTTAGTTTTGTAAGCAGCAACATCGGAGGAAGAAAAAGATGTTGAAGAAATGGCTCAGGCACTCACACACTGTCTTTTGATATTTCCAGTTAAATATATGGCTCAGGCACTCACACACTGTCTTTTGTTAATTCCAGTTACATATATGGCTTAGTCACTCACACGCTGTCTTTTGATATTTCCAGTTAAATATATGGCTCAGGCACTCACACACTGTCTTTTGTTATTTCCAGTTACAGATATGGCTCAGGCCCTCACACACTGTCTTTTGTTATTTCTAGTTACATATATGGCTTAGTCACTCACACGCTGTCTTTTATTTCCAGTTACACACATGGCTTAGTCACTCACACACTGTCTTTTGTTATTTCCAGTTATAGATACAGCATAGGCACTCACACACTGTCTTTTGTTATTTCCAGTTACATATATAGATTGGGAACTATCCAACTGTCTTCCGTGTTCACAGTTATTTGGATGTCTTAATTACTCACCAACTATCTTTCATTGTTATCAGTTACAGATATGGCTTAGCAACTCACGAATTGTCTTCAGCTGCTCCCATCTATAGGAATGTCTTGAGTACTCACAAACTTTCTGTTGCTCCCATCTATAGGAATGTATTGAGTACTCACAAACTTTCTGTTGCTCCCATCTATAGGAATGTCTTGAATACTTACCAACTTTCTGTTGCTCCCAGCTATTGGAATGTCGTGAGTACTCACCAACTTTCTGTTGCTTCCAGCTATTGGAATGTCGTGAGTACTCACCGATTGTCTGTTACTCCCATCTATAGGAATGTCGTGAGTACTCACCAACTTTCTGTTGCTCCCAGCTATTAGAATGTCGTGAGTACTCACCGATTGTCTGCTGCTCCCAGCTATTGGAATGTCGTGAGTACTTACCGATTGTCTTCTGTTGCTCCCAGTTGTAGAGGAACCACATCCTAACCCTGTCCTTCATCTCTTTAGGAAGATTGATTGACTGCATGTACCACAGACACGAGTCCATCTTTTTCCGGTAGTTATCCTTCACCATGCCAGCGGCTTCAACAATATCTCTGATCTATAGTAGACAATCACACATTACCATACTGAAATCTTAAATGAGAAAATATTTTCTAATGTTTTTGTTGACTTAGTTGTGACAATCTTGTTCATGATGCTTGTTTGTTATTTGTTTGTTAACTCTTGAAGAATTTTCCCTTGTAGCGGGAATTTGCAGTGGGGTTTCCTATATCCTAGGGTAGGCTAAACAATTGAGTCTGAGTCTTCCTAGTTAGCAATGCTTGCTAACATGCTCGCCAGTGTGGGAGATGGTATATGAAGAAGGGGAAATACATTTTGATTTTTGTCTACAAGGTAAGGTAGACGCTTAAGTGTTGACGCGGCCCGAAAGGGGAGATGTAATAGTCACATTATAACCCGTCAGGTATGTTCTGAGACATGGCTATGGAGGGTTGGGAATTGGGCTAGCTACCCTATCCGGTCGACATTTGCACAGTTTTTTTGCGACAGTTTTGAGACAGTTTTGCGACAGTTGCACGAAAACTGCAAAATATAGATATATGAGCGTTGGTGATTTCGCGTTTACTTGTTGAAGACAAATGGTCTCCATGAAGCTCAAAAGGTATTAATTGATTGACTAAATTATTGATTGAAGATAAGTTAGATCGACAGAAAAGTAATCAGGATCAGGTGAAACATACTAATCAACGTGGGAGAGAAGAGTAAACGGGGTTGAGGTGAAATATACTGATCAAGATGGGAGCTAAGAGTAATCAGGGTTAGGTGAAACATACTGATAATGATGGGAGCTAAGAGTAATACCATTTATTCGCTTATTTATTTATTTTTAAAGAGCGAACCTGTCCTCCCTTTTAACGGGAAATGGAAGATTCTGCTGTATCTTAATTTACCCCAAACAATGACAATATATATTTTTAGCACAGGATTTAGGGTATTGACGTCACAAAATAGTCCACTTTTGACCTGTTGGTGGTGTCAATCATCGCGCCAATAAAGGAATTGACAATAAACATATATTTAATCATTAAACAGTAATTGGTTCAGTCCACTTTGTTGACCCTACCACAGGTACACAAACTCAACGGCAAGGGAGAGAAACAGACGCCAAAATGGCACACACAGGCATATGCCTGATCCGCACATGTGCGAGTTAATATGGCGTCGACGCATTTAAGTAAATGGGTTGGAGGATTTCACCGCCATTCTTGCAGCAGACATTGTGCAATCCTGGCCACCTCAATAATTTAAATAGTGGTAATTGGTTTTACACATCTATCTTCATCTAAGGTTTTACTTATTAATTAAAAAAAAATATTATATCGACCTATCCCCCCATTAACTCGAAATGGAATGTCAGGCTACAGTGTTCAAGTCTCCAATACGTATGATGGGAACCTATGATACTCTAGGGTGAATTGGCTTGGCTTCGTTCGTTCTCAATCTCCCGCTATCAAACCCTAAAAGGGCTTTAGCAGAATGTAGTCCAGAGAACGGAATGCGTTGTGTCGTAGTTTACAGCTTGACTGCGATATTTGCACCTTTCGGTCTAACACATCCGATTTCAGCAATCATTTTTTGAGTTCCGGGTTAGCATTCCCTCTTTGGTCCCTTCTTCTTGGCCAGTCTGCCCTGCTGCAGAATGTTATCCATGATCACTTAGTGGAGGTGTAGAAGGGTCTTGGCAGCTGTAGTTCGCTGGCCCTGACGCTAGCAGGCAGCTATGGGTTGCTGACCACTGCAGCTCATGCGCTGCTCAGTATCTTGATCCCCTGGAATGAATTAAGACGCAAGTGCCGGAGTATTGTTTAGAGAGCGTTCAGGCAACCCTACAACGGTGCTCCACACTTAACACGATGGTTGGTCTGTGATAATGACCCCGAATCATGTGTTGTTGTGAAGGGCAAACTGTGTCAAACATGAACCCGAAACGCGTTTTCAATTAGCCTGCATACGTACAGGTCCAGGGCAGCCCCTTGCAGGTATTGAGTTAGCCCATCGGACATATGCCCACTAGATCCCATGGCGTGCAGCCATGTTGGTTGTTGTTGTTTATTAATGCCCACTATGAGTAGGTTTACTCTTTAGTGCGCCCTGAAAAGGACGTTAAGTGGCGGGTTGTAGTAGCTTTCCTCACATCCCGAGCGTGCTGATGAAAGTGGACCGCCGTCCTCCAGGCGGTTGTGCTATGCTTGGCTTCATTTGCGTGGCGCTCACTACTACGGGGATCACATCGATCCATATCTCGTCAGCCAGACTGCCTTGAAAACAGCCTGTTTTCAGGGAACTACATGGAAGAGAAATTTTGGGTCTTGGTCAGTGTATTGTGCCTGCCGCGACGTCTTGGTCAGTGCCTGACTGGACTAGCATCTCAATTCCTACAGCCACGCTGGTGGAATAATAGAGTAGAAAAGGTATGTACTAAAACCGAAATACCAAGCTAAGATTGCCGGAAAGTTCATAAGAAGAGCATGACTAAAGGAGGGCTGTGCTTGTACATGGCTACTTTCACACACACTACAAGAGCACATTCATGCTGTGTTACAGACTTCCAGCAAAGAGGCATTTTATTAAAAAAATAAAATAAAGATAATCATAATTTGTTGTCTATATTTATTCATCCATTTAAGTTATTACGCCAACGACATGAACAATTCTCTTACCTGACCAATCAGCAAAGCAAAAACAAAAACTCCCGATAACCAATACAAGGTCATAAAGCTAAACTCCAGTTGATTGGTTGGTGTAGGGTTGTTCCCGATTGAGGTGGCAGTTTTGGTGGCCAGGTAGAAACAACGAATGTATCTGTATATTAAAAAATAAAACCATTGGTCAAGAACAGAGCTTCCAGTGTGACGGAACTATGCCTACCTGCACAAATATATAAACACATACACCGAAGAATCAGAATAAACTTAACTTACCATCTTTATACTGGTTTAGAAGACTGCAGATTCTGTATACAACCAGTTTCTTTCACATTCATTTGGTCTAAAAATACATGTGCGCTTCCAATCTATTCTTGAATGCGTCAATTGACTCCTGGCCCCGGGGAGGAAGACTAACGTCTGGTCAGACAAAACATACTGATCAGATATGTTAGGGTCAGGTCAGATGTACTACCAAAAACCGTCACCTCGACTTTGTGGCAGTTCCAGTTGGAACAGGAGCGTTTAGGGCATGGGAGATTGGCCTGAATGCGTGCCAAGGTGGTAGTCCACGCGCAGTATTTATCTGCTTTTGTTCACGAATGATATGATAAATCACAGACATACCAAGATTTGAATCTGTGTTATCATATAGAATGGTCCGGGGACGGCGTGGCCTAGTGGATAAGTGGCACGGCTCACAATCCGAAGGTGCTGGGTTCGATCCCCATCACAGCACCGGCCGTTACCCCGGGGAAGCAAACCCTTAGAAAATGCAGGAGGAAGCAGACCCTTACATAAAATGCATGCTGAAGTCGGATGCATTGGGCCGACAGGCGCAAAATAAAAACCACAGTGCAACGCACACCGCCTTGGGGATTAGAGAAATAAGGCGAACGCAAAGAGAAATAAAAATAAAAAAATAAAATATAGAATGGTCCGCATGATAGCAGGTCAGTCATGCACACCTTCTTCCATATCAATGAAATGACAGATAATATCAAACACAGACACAAACTATGAAAATATGGACAGATAATATGAAATATGGACAAATAAGACAAATAATATGACATATCCGCAAATAATATCCAACATAAACAAATAATTTGCAACATAGACAAATAATTTCAAATATGGAAAAATAATATCAAATATGGACAGATAATATTAAACATAGACATATATTATCAAATACAGACAGAAAATAAACCATATGGACAGATAATATCAAATATGAATATACTATTTCACATATGGACACATAATATCAAACATGGACAGACCTAATCAAATACAGACATATGAACTTCAAACTCAAACGACACAAAAGCACAATATAACTTCCCCTATTTGATTTAGGATAGAACATGGAATCTACTGAAGACTCTCTTATTTTTTCAGTTCATTGTTATTCTCTCATATCTACCTCATATTCACTCACTATTATCTAGTCCGCTTCTATTTATCTTCCTCGGGCGATCCTTAGTTATTTTATCACGTTCTGACTATTCCTTGTTCGTTCCTCTCTCTTCTACGCTTTTAAGAGTATTTCTTTCTCATTTTCTCATCTTCATCTTATCATGGTTTACCATTGTTGTCAGCTCCTTTTTTTTTTTAGTCTAACTTTTTTTCATAATTTTCTCTAATATTTCTTTTAAATATTTCTTATCTTCCTTTGGGATACCTTTATTTTCTATCCTCCTCTTAACTTCTATATGCCTACCTTTATCATTTCACTTCTTTTTAACTACTATATGCCTACCTTTATAATTTCTCCTCGTCTTACTTCTATATGCCTATCTTTATCATTTCACCTCTTCTTATCTTAACTTCTTAATGCCTACCTTTATCATTTCATCTCTTATTTTTCTTAACTTTTATATGCCTACCTTTATCATTTCATCTCTTATTTTTCTTAACTTTTATATGCCTACCTTTATCATTTCACCTCTTCTTTTCTTAACTTCTATATGCCTACCTTTATCATTTCACCTCGTCTTATCTTCTATATGCCTACCTTTATCATTTCTCATCGTCTAAACTTCTATATGATTACCTTTATCATTTCACATCTTCTTTTCTTAACTTCTATATGCCTACCTTTATCATTTCTCATCGTCTTAACTTCTATATGCCTACCTTTATCATTTCCCATCAGCTTTTCTTAACTTCAATATGCCTAACTTTATCATTTCTCATCGTCTCAACTACTATATGCCTACCTTGATAATTGTCATCGTCTCAACTACTATATGCCTACCTTTATCATTTCTCATCGTCTCAACTACTATATGCCTACCTTTATCATTTCTCATCGTCTCAACTACTATATGCCTACCTTTATCATTTCTCCTCGTCTTAACTTCTATATGCCTATCTTTTTCATTTCTCCTTGCCGTAACGTCCTTATGTCTACCTTTATCATTTCTCATCGTCTCAACTACTATATGCCTACCTTTATCATTTCTCCTTGCCTTAAAGTCCTTATGTCTACCTTTATCATTTCTCTTCGTCTTCGTTTTTTAAAGATTTCCAAATCATTTATAATTTTCGGTACTTTTCCGGGAACTCCTCTTATCGTATTTCCTTATATTATTTCTTCTTATCTTATCTACCATGACATTCATTCATAGTTGCCTTTCCTCTCTTACCCCATGGTTTCCCTATACTATGTCTTATCTCTTTATCGTTTAGATGCATTCCCTCATCCTTTCTCCGTTTCTCATTAGCTTTGCACATTTCTTTATGACACTCCCTCTTCTGATCTTCTCTTAGTATTCTTCAACACTTTTCTCATCTCCTTTTTTTCTCGCCACATTCCTTTGATAAATTCTCACTGTCGTTATTAGCCTAAGATCCCTTTATCATTTTCTCCTCTTGTCATCTACAATTACTCACATCTCCGTTTTAAACATCGCAAGAGACAGGACTGCATTTACAACGAATGTTCCGACAACTCACGCAATTCCTTGACCACTGTAGACCCATTTATTTGTTCCTAGTCCTTCGTAGACAGACACAGCGTAATATCCACAAGTCTCAACGTGAATCAGAAACAGCATATATGTCACTGTTTTGATGATTCTAGAGATGAAAACAAACAAAAATGTAGTCAAGTAACTCTTGCAGTAATGGAAACCTGCCAAAGCACTTATAACAATTAAATAGGGTACCGGTTGCAAGAGCGACGTTCTGCAATAGACAAACTGTAAACTAGCGACCCAACGCATTCCGTTCTCTGGACTACATCCTGCTACTTGCAAAGGGCTTGGTAGCGGGATATTGAGAACGAACGCAGAAGAAGAAGAAGAAGAAGAAGAAGAAGAAGAAGAAGAAGAAGAAGATGCAATGGACATGCTACTTACTTTACTCGGAAACATTATTGACTTCTGGATACATATATTTTTGGAATGTATAACTTGGGCCTAGAGATCACGAACTAAAAATCCGATTCTAAAAAACGGAAGATCTCGTGCAGGAAAGCAATGGGTTGACTCAGCTTCAACAGTATCAAACCCATACTGCAACAGATGCGAGGCGACAGCGCTAGGGCTCACGCCTTTAACAGAATGGTTACTTCAGACATTGTATATAAGTGCGAGGTGTGGAAACTAAGGAAAGATTATGCAAATAGACTCCAGTTTGCATAACGGACTATGGAGCGAAGAACATTGAAGACCTCCTTCCGAGACGAAATCCATAACGAAGAGATCGGACGTCAAACTTCCTTTATTAACATTATAGATGTCGCTCAGTTACAAAAATACAGATTGGCCGGTCGGCCATGTAGTGCGTGGGCTGGTCGGCCATGTGGTGCGTGGGCTGGTCGGCCATGTGGTACGTGGGCTGGTCGGCCATGTGGTGTGTGGGCTGGTCGGCCATGTGGTGTGCATGTCAGATAACATCTGGAGACGTGAGTGACGTCCTGGTGGCCCTACACTTTCAGACGTCCTCACAGGCGACTGATGCTGAGGTGGAGAGATGGCCTGAACGAGGCACTAGGTCCAAAATGGTACACCTAGGCAAAAGAGCCAAATGAGATTACTCAATATTTGGCTACCTGGCATCAGACACACTTTCCCGATTGAATACCAGGATTTAGAGGTTAGATTGCATCCCTTAGTAGGATTGCTAGCAACATTTATAAATTCAGGTAACGGTATTATTGAGAAAATTGTTAATATTATTAGTTTGACAGTTATTTAAGCCAATTCATCTGCTTTCCAGTATTGTAACAACGTTTGTAGGCCGGTATATCGGCTCTACCGAAGGAATCATTTAAGGTACTTCGATCCGCATAGAAAACAAGATAAAGACATAATCAAATAAATACATGACATGTATACGTAGGTAAGTTTAACACGATCTCTGTCATAAAAGATTATATCCTTTTGTTTGGCAGTCACACACACTACACAACAACAAACTGTGTATATCCTGTCTTCCTCCTTCACACACATCTTATGTAACAACACATACACACCTGATAGCATGGGCAGAGGAGCGAGAAGCTTGGTCACATTTCTCATAAAACTCCCAATAGGTGTGAATCTGTAAAACACGGCAGGAATAAGAAACGGCTTTATCTCTTGTCTTTCTATGTCTTGTTATTTAATTCATGTTGAAACGAAATAAGTATGTTCCAAAGGAAGCCAACTGTAGTGGTTGTCATATAGCCCGTCTGGAGTGAAACATGGATAACAAACGTTAATGAATACATTTTTGTAATGTTCCACGAGCGGGTGGCAGGGCTGTGGACGGCGTTGGTGACCTATCGGGCGGCTCACTTCTTCCTCGCTGTATTGGAGATTTTCTGCTCAACCAGGCGAGCACCTTTAGTTATTGCAGAACGCTAGATGAGCGGTCCGACGCAAGCAACTACCAAAACATCAATATGGAAACCTTCCAATAAGGTCTTTATTGAATCTTTCCATCTTGTCTTCTGTTTTCGTGTCCTGAGTGCATCATAAAGATGTTGCTTTCGCAGGTGGTGGTCATGTACATCAACAACATGTCTAGCACACCGACTCAGGACGGCACTACCAGCAGCGCAAAAGTAGTCAGTCTCCTTCAGAAGCTTCCGAATTGTGTAGTTGTGGATAGTTCGTGTAGCCAGATGGTTGTGCACACTGTTGGTCCGCCTTTCTCAACACACAATTCATTAACAATTATTATAATCTGTGTTAATGATTCATAGACGCCAGACTGTTCATCCAACAGCCGATTGGTCTCTGTTGAATTTTATTATGTTACTCATGTTTTATACCAACTGGTTGACCGTTTTAAATATCTATTGTCGATTGTCAGTGATTAAGGATCAAAATGTGAGGTGTTGGCCAGAATAGCACAGACAATAGCGGTGCTTGCACGGCTTAACAAAATCTGGTAAGATAAACGGTTAGCACTACGCACGAAAATCAGATTAATTCGTACTCTGGTCCTGTCAATATTCCTCTATGCGTGTGAGACATGGACAGTTACAGTTGACCTTCAACGAAGGATACCGGCCTTGGAGATGAGATGTTTCCGAAGACTTTTAAACGTCCCGTACAAAGATAGAGTTACAAATGAGGAAATACGAGATATAGTTACAACAGCAATAGGGCCTTTTGAAGACCTCTTAGAAACTGTCAAAAGAAAAAAACTCGCTTGTTACGGTCACAAATCGAGATCAAATGGTCTTGCAAATACAATTCTCTCCGGTAAAGTGCAAATCAGACGACGAAGAGGCCGGCCTAAAAAAAGATGGGAGGACAACATAAAAGAATGGACCAATCTCCGACTAGAAGAGGCAGAGGCCGCTGACAGATAAGGGTGGCGTGGTGTTGTTAGGATGTCTTCATGTGTGCCCCAACGACCTCAGCGGTTACGGGATGACCTGATCTGACTTGATACAAAAGTTGCATTCTTTAACAAATGTATTATTTTACAACGTCTAACAAAACATGATTTGGCGATGTATTCTTTGAAGGAACATCCGAGCAGCAGAGCGGGCCAGTAGAGCACTCGGTTGTTGAGGATTAGCCTCCAACACCTCATCCCAGACAGCAGTGTTTGCAATAGGATCAAATAGGACGAAAGGTAAAACACACTATTTACCTTTAATACTCGGGGCAGTCTCAGCCAGGGATTGACTCCAACACTTTCAATAAAGTAGAATACGTCTAGTGGTATCAATGACATTATATCAAACTGGAAACAACGAAAAGATACAAGAAAGGTCATTTCTTCAAAAAATGTATATATATATATAAATATATAACATCAAGTAGGTTATTGAGTCCTGGGACTATTTTTGAGCCACCGACCCCATCACCAAGTCAAGCCATTGAGTTCTGAAACTGTTTTTGAGACCCTGACTCCATCATCATGCCAAGTTATTGAGTCCTGGTACTGGTTTTAGGACCCATACCCCATCATCAAGTCAAGTCATTCAGTCCAGGGACTGGTTTGGGGCCCTAACTCCATCATCATTAAGTCATTCAGTCCAGAGACTGGTTTGTGGCCCCAACTCCATCATCATTAAGTCATTCAGTCCAGGGACTAGTTTGGGCCCAAACCCCATCATCATCAAGTCATTCAGTCCAGGGACTGGTTTGGGGCTCAAACTCCATCATCATTAAGTCATTCAGTCCAGGCACTGGTTTGGTGCCCCAACTCCATCATCATTAAGTCATTCAGTCCTGGGACTGGTTTGGGGCCCCATCATCATTAAGTCATTCAGTCCTGGCACTGGTTTGGTTCCCCAACTCCATCATCATTAAGTCATTCAGTCCTGGGACTGGTTTGGGGCCCTAACTATATCATCATCAAGTCATGCAGTCCTGGGACTGGTTAGCAAGATCATGATTCGCTCTGCATATCTGCCTGTCATTTAAGGATGTCTTCAGCTCAGTAAAAGTCTTTACCACCATATCTCTGCATGCTTGTGTCACAAATGTATTTCTTGGTCTGTCCTTTCCTTCCTTTCCCTGTGTTCTGTCATCCTAGACTTTCTTTATTTGGCTTTTATGGCGTAGGTTGTGGCCCAGCCAGACCAGACGTTTTTTTATCGTATGTAGCAACTTTATTTCTCCTCTCACTTCTGCCACACCTTTTCGTTTGATTACCTCCCTTTCTAGCTCACTAAATCGAACGTTCGGAAACACCACATCTCAAAAGACACACATTTACATATTAACACACACACGCACACACACGAAATAAAGTACATACCCAAATGTAATTCAATATGGAACTATAGAAACATGTCGCTGAAGCATAAGACAAATATTATGCAAGCATTGATCCTCTATATTGACACATATACTTGAAAAGCATGGGCATTGAATGCAGAGTTTGAACGGGATATCTATACAACCGAGTTCAGATTCCTACTTCAGACGGATCGTTAAACTAAGATACACAGATCGTATGTAGAGTTTAAACATGCAAATCGCAATCAGACTGCATGTAAAACCATTTAACGAGATATGTACAGTTGTAATAATATGTATGTGATTCAAAAACATGAAGAAGGGAAGTCGAGATAAATATAAAAGCGGAAAGAAAGTCGTGGACAGAGATGGAGAAAGTGGGGTTTGACAGTAAGAATTGGCTAGAATTTGTTGAAGACGTATCATCGGCAGAGAGTTGAAAGGATGTTGATTGATTGATTGATTGATTGATAATTCTGCAACTGCAACGGTTCATGAAGTACGAGCGCAATGAACAAAATGTGGTCACAGGCTGCAAGACAGACATAAGGACTTAAATTTGTTCTGGGGTTACTACTGGAGTAGGGTCAGTTTAAGACGATCAACCTTCTTGCTTTTATGTTACCAGACGTGATCAGGTATTAGACAGAAACCTTGACATTGTATTAACTACTTTCTGCAGATGTCAAAGTGTCATACATCCAGAGAACAACATCCGTCAAAAGCGTCCGAATGCTTTGTATGAAGCATGTCCGTACTGTAATTTGAAAATAACACGCCAAAAACATCAAACTCTAACCACCACGAGAACTGAAGACATAGTTTCTGTTGCCCGCGGGTCGCACCACAACGAAAACACGTTTAAGTGGTTGTAAAGACATTTTGTTTAAAACGTGATTTGTTGGTGGAATAATTTATTTACATTTGTATAGCGGGTATCATCATCATGAGTACCAATGCCCGTCGCTGCTTTCGGGGCACGTGCCTTTGACCGTCCTCTTCCAGTAAATTCGATCTTGAAATGTCTAGTCAACCTCTCCCCAGTTGAGGTCTAAGGACTAAAGTTCATTTACAGTCTATTTATCAGGTGTTTCTTTGTGAATTCCCTCTCCAATACGGCTTTCACTACACTGCGTCACATTTCTCATTCTAAAGGCCGTTTTTTTCTAAAACCGTTCGCATTTGACCTTACCAATAGGTGACGTATTAGACTTTGATCTAACCAAAAGGTGAGGTGTTAGACTCTGACCTCACCAATAGGTGAGGTGTTAGACCTTACCAATAGGCGAGGTATTAGACTTTGACCTTACCAATAGGTGAGGTATTAGACTTTGATCTTACCAATAGGTGAGACATTAGACTTCGACCTTACCAATAGGTGAGGTATTAGACTTTGACCTTACCAATAGGTGAGGTATTATACTTTGACCATACCAATAGGTAAGATATTAGAATTTGACCTTACCAATAGGTGAGGTTTTCGACTTTGACCTTACCAATAGGTGAGGTGTTAGAATCTGACGCCAGATGCCTGGTTGTGTAGGTCGGTGGCAGACGTAAGAATGCTGGAATGTCGTATAATGAAGCGGTGAGAGGCCACTGCTGCAGCAGAGCCACCTCAGCGCAGAAGAAACATACAGTGCATACCTCACACGCATCCATGCAATGGCCGCCAGGTCCTGATATAACTTAAAGGACTGTATGTCTCAAATAAACAAAATGGTAGTCCTTCAGTACTTACTTTAAACATCAATTTCTTCATGTAATGTTTCCTGGTTTCTTTGCGATTGTACTGTGAGGAATGGAGGGAAATGATAAGAACATGTGTAGGCAGTTAATATGTGTTACAGTCAGGTTAGATCAGACCAGGTGAGGTTAGGTCAGATTAGGTCAGGTCAGGTCATATCAGGTCGGGTTAGATCAGGTCAGGTCAGATCAGATTAGGCCAGATGAGACCAAGTTAGGTCAGGTTAGGTCAGGTCAGGTTAGATGAGATCAGGCCACGTTAGGTATGGTCAGGTCAGGTCAGGTCAGATCAAGTCAGGTCAGGTCAGGTCAGATCAGACAGGTGAGGGTTAGATCAGATCAGGTCAGGTCATATCAGGTCGGGTTAGATCAGGTCAGGTCAGATCAGATTAGGCCAGATGAGACCAAGTCAGGTCAGGTTAGGTCAGGTCAGGTTAGATGAGATCAGGCCACGTTAGGTATGGTCAGGTCAGGTCAGATCAAGTCAGGTCAGGTCAGGTCAGATCAGACAGGTGAGGGTTAGATCAGATCAGGTCAGGTCATATCAGGTCAGATTATATCAGATCAGTTCAGGTCAGATCAGATCTAGCCAGGTCACATCAGGTCAGATCAGGTCATCCCGTAACCAGTGAGGTCGTTGGGGCATACATGAAGACATCTTCCCAATTCCACGCGATCCCTCTCTGTCAGTGGTCGCTCCCTGTGCCTCTTCTGGTCGGAGATTGGTCCATTCTTTTATGTTGTCCTCCCACATTTTTTTGGGACGGCCTCTTCGTCGTCTGCCCTGCACATTCGCGTGCAGAATCGTATTTGCAGGACCATTTGATCTCGATATGTGACCAAGCGAGTTTCCTTCTTTTAACAAAAATTTACAACTGGCGTGTAATAAAATGATAAAAAGAACACATTTTATAGAGTCAATTACTACTTAAACAACATCAACTCTCAGCCCGAGGAACGCGTGGCCAAATAGTTTCGATGCCTGCCTGCCGACAAGGATAGCAACGGTTCGAATCCCCGGTACGACATATGTTGTCTTTCTGTTGTGGGTGAAATAAAAAAAAGTCAGCACACGACGTGGCGACATCAGTGGCGAAGCGGCCTGTAGTCCTCAGCCTAAAAACTACTCGACACCCCAGCAATGGAAACAAGTCGTAGGACATTTATTTTGTGTTTAAAAAAAAACTTTCAGCTCCTGTCCTTGTGCATACATTGCTGTCACGTTTATGAAACAGTTAGACGCCTACTCATTGGGTGTATAACGCTTGTGAAACCGAGGAAAAGATTCTAACAAGTGTTGCCAAGGATCGTCAATTCACTGTATGCCACAGCCAAGCATCTTAAGAAGGCATGCATTTAAATAAGAATGGCATTGGGCTACCAGGAGCAGGCTTGCACAGCAGCTATGGGACAGCAACATCGACAACAACAACAACAACAATAACACCGTGGAATAATACATGTAAAGATAACTGCTACTTAAATAATAATAATAGCTGTCCATCGTTGTCGATGAGGACCGCCGACATCATCCTTGTCACAGATTTCCCTGTTGGGTGTGGGTGCGCATGTGGCTGAACAGGCCAATGCGGGCACGAAAACATCTGCTACATATCGGGCACACGAGGTTTGTAGAAGGTGATGGTGTTCCCGCTGTTCGGGATTTCCGCGTCTCGCGTCTGCTTTGGGCTTTCACAGCACGGTCGTCTTCACCGGCAGCTACACTCGATTTGACTGCGCTTCTCCAGGCAGATCTGTTTTGCGCAAGACATTCCCAGGTGTCGATGTCTATTTGGCAATTTTTTAGTGAGTCCTTCAGACCGTCTTTAAAACGTTTCTTTGGGCGCCCTCTCTCGCGCCATCCCTCTCTCAACTCGCCGTAGAGAAGCTTCTTTGGGAGCCGCTCGTCTGACATACGGACGAGGTGTCCGGCCCATTCTAGTCGGGCTTTTTCTAGCAGTGCATGGATGCTGGGCATGTTAGCCCTCGAGAGAACCTCGATGTCAGTGACACGATCTTGCCATCGAATGTGGAATGTTCGCCTCAGGCTACTTAAATACCGTGAGGTATATAACAATTCAACCCATACGGCTTGGGCTTGGCTTCGTTCATTCTCAATCTCCCGTTTCCAAACCCTGAAAGGGCTTAAGTAGCAGAATGTAGTCCAGAGAACGGGATGCGTTGTGTCGTAGTTTACAGCTTGACTGCAAAATTTGCACCTTTCGGTCCGACACATCTGACTTCAGCAATCATTATTTGAGTACCGGGTTAGCATTCCCTTTTCGATCCATTCTCCTTAGACAGTCTGCCCTGCTGCAGCCTCTTATCCAGGATCACCGCGCGGATAGTAGAAGGGTCTTGGCAGCTCAGGTTCGCTAGCCCTGACGCTAGCAGTCAGCTAGGGGTCGCTGACCACTACAGCTCAAGCTCTGCTCATCATATTGATCCTATATAACCTATATAATTCTCATGGTTTGACGGTCCCGTTTGTCTGTCACGTTGTACCAGGTGATCCGCAGATCCATTCCTCACTCCAGTGGCGTCAATACTATGCACATAATAACATTATGAATATTAAAATTACTCGCTCGGTTCGCTAATTCTGCCAATGTTTGCTACAACCCGTCCTGAGGAGCTGAGGTTTACTTTCTTACGCCAACTGTGTTACTTTGTTTGTTGTAAGCTGGTGTTGTCGTATAATTTGTATTTATATCTTTTATCTATCTGAAAATTTGCACTGATAAGCAAATCCAATTTTGCTATTGGTGCTCAGGAGTATTTGATCGGGTTCCATTCTCGCAAGATGACCATCCTATTTTCTGCCTTGTATCGTTTTTCTAGTGGTGTGCGTGATAAATAGAATATTAGACTGGACAATTTAATGTATGTCGGAAAAAACGACTAACGAATAGTTGTATGGAGTTGCAACCTCATAATGTAAAAACAATTCGCAATTGGGTTATTATAATCAGTCACTGCAAGAGTTTAAGCTTACTTCTTTTAATGTGATACATTGTAAGGGTGACATATGTTTCACTTGAGAGAGAAAGTGAATAGTTGCTATTGGTTGGAAACAGGGTTACTTTAAATGGGGTCAGCTGTCGTGGTGGTCTTCACTTGACATTGGGGCCAAAATGGGAATCATGAATAAATTGTATTAGGCACATGAATATGTGTTTACAACATTTGTGCGATCACCACAGTGTCGAGCGTATTGAGAAGCAATGTATTACACTACATCCAGGAGGATGCACAAGAAACCACTGTAACACACTACTAAAGAAACCTCGCCAGAAATGGCAAACTAAGGCAAAACATACCGATAAGACATTGTTAGTCAGGGTCAGGTGAAACATACTGATCAGACAATGGTAGTCATGGCCAGGTGAAACATACTGATCAGGCTAAGTTAGTCAGGGTCAGGTGAAACATACTGATAAGACAATGTTAGTCAGGGTCAGATGAAACATACCGATCAGACAATGTTAGAACAGACTGAGGTACCACCTATTCAACAAATTGAAGATAGGGTGTACCGACGAATGCCCGTGCGGTACTGGTAAAATGACCGCTGAACATCTGCTGCAGAACTGCCCGACATACGAGGATCAGAGAGAGCAGATGTGGCCATTACCAGTGGAGCTGCAAGACAAGCTCTATGGCAGTGGCGAGAGCCTCAGGATGACCGCCGCTTTTTTCGAAAAAATAATGGTTACTGTCTGACTGCGTACGAAGAAGAAGAAGAAGACAATGTTAGTCAGGGTCAGGTGAAACATACCGATCAGACAATGATAATCATGGTCTGGTGAAACATACTTATCAGACTATGTTAGTCAGGGTCACGTGAAACATGCTGATCAGACTATGTTAGTCAGGGTCACGTGAAACATACTTATCAGACTATGTTAGTCAGGGTCACGTGAAACATGCTGATCAGACTATGTTAGTCAGGGTCAGGTTAAAAATACTGACCAAGATCCCGCCACAGTTCCTATCAGCTCTCCATGAAAACTGGCTGTTTCATGGCAGCCTGGGTAAAGAGGTGGGGATCGATACTCTGATCCCTATAGTGAAAAGTTTTTTGATAAGCCTCGCAATGTACTACATTGAGAAAGACCACGGTCCACCTTCTCAAGAATGACTCAGCTTGTAAGGGAACCACTGTAACCTACCACCCAGAAGGTCGTCAAGATTACCTAACTGAAGTAGCAGGGGCATTACAAGAAGATAGAACTAGCCTAAACAGCTCCACCGCTATTCCCAATCTCCATATCTTTTTATGTTGATATTGGTCTCTCGAGAAACTGACTTAGATCAGTCGCCCCTTTTTCTACTAAATCACATGGTGTTGATATCTGTATTTTACTTGTGGCTTATAGTTCTACTAGAGGAAGTACTCAGCTTCATTTCCAACACTCCTTACTTGCAACTTATGATTTCTTTCACAGGTTACAGTGCTATTATTCTTCACGCTCCTATCAGGCACCGATAACACAGGGGCGTTCAATGTTGTTGTTGTTTGCGAATGCCCACAATGAGTAGATTACTCTTTTGTGCGCCCTGAAAAGAAAGTTAAGTGGCGGGTTGCAGTAGCTTTCTTGACATCCCGAGCGTGCTGATGAAGATGGACAGGGGTTCTCCAGGTGGCTGTGCTATGCTTTGCTTCATCTGCGTGTCATTCACTACTACGGGGATCACGTCGATCCATTACCCCGTAAGCCAGGCTGCCATGAAAACAGCCAATTTCCAATAAGGGCTACTACAAAGCCGAGGTGAGGGTCTTAGCCAGTATAATTTGCCTGATCCTGACTAACGTGTCTGATCAGTATATTTTGCCTGACCAGACGTTAGTCTTCCTCCCTGGCGTTCGATGTAAAGTATTACCCAAAATTATAGAAAGTAATTTAACAGAAAAACATACCTCAACGATGCCGTCATTGGTGAAGCGAAGCCGGCACTTGAAGACCACCACATCCAGGAGATAAACGAAATCACAAAGGTAGTCCGCTATGAGCCAGTAATACACATTCTCGGAAGTCTGGTAAGGGAAAACCCCTCGAAGGGGAATCACCACAGCATTGTAAAGAAAGGCTAGGCTTACTAAAAATAGCCAGGAGACGTAGACTTTACCTGAAAAATAAAAACATAATAATATATATATATATGAAAAAGAGAGATGAGACAGATTATAAGAAACATGGGACCCTGGACAGAGAGCTGGAAGCCATGGACACGGAGATAGACGCAGTGAACAGAGAAATAGAAGCCACGAAAAGCGAGCTGACAGCAATGGATCGAGAACTGGAAGCCATTAACAGACAGATAGAAGCCATGGACAGATAGATAGAAGCCATGGAAAGATAGCTGAAAGCCATGGACAGAGAACTGGAACCCATGTACAGAGAGCTGAAAGCAATGGACGGAAAGATAGAAGATATGGACAGTGCGATAGAAGCCATGGACTGAGAGCTGGAACGGATAGACAGAGAGCTAGAAGCTCTCTACAGAGCGCTGGGAGGAATGGACAGAGAAACAGAAGCCATGTACAAAGAGCTGGAACGGATAGACAGAGAGCTAGAAGCCATGTACAAAGAGCTGGAACGGATAGACAGAGAGCTAGAAGCCATGTACAAAGAGCTGGAACGGATAGACAGAGAGCTAGAAGCCATGTACAAAGAGCTGGAACGGATAGACAGAGAGCTAGAAGCCATGTACAAAGAGCTGGAACGGATAGACAGAGAGCTAGAAGCCATGTACAAAGAGCTGGAACGGATAGACAGAGAGCTAGAAGCCATGTACAAAGAGCTGGAACGGATAGACAGAGAGCTAGAAGCCATGTACAAAGAGCTGGAACGGATAGACAGAGAGCTAGAAGCCATGTACAAAGAGGTGGAACGGATAGACAGAGAGCTAGAAGCCATGTACAAAGAGCTGGAACGGATAGACAGAGAGCTAGAAGCCACGTACAAAGAGCTGGAACGGATAGACAGAGAGCTAGAAGCCATGTACAAAGAGCTGGAACGGATAGACAGAGAGCTAGAAGCCATGTACAAAGAGCTGGAACGGATAGACAGAGAGCTAGAAGCCATGTACAAAGAGCTGGAACGGATAGACAGAGAGCTAGAAGCCATGTACAAAGAGCTGGAACGGATAGACAGAGAGCTAGAAGCCATGTACAAAGAGCTGGAACGGATAGACAGAGAGCTAGAAGCCATGTACAAAGAGCTGGAACGGATAGACAGAGAGCTAGAAGCCATGTACAAAGAGCTGGAACGGATAGACAGAGAGCTAGAAGCCATGTACAAAGAGCTGGAACGGATAGACAGAGAGCTAGAAGCCATGTACAAAGAGCTGAGGGATGGACTAGGACTTGCAGTGTTTTTATTGAAAGTCTGTGTTTCAATGCGAACTGAAACGTTTTGAATATACATGCATGTCAGCACGAGCGCACGCTGACACACGCACGCACGTACAGCACGCACACACATACTCGCACGCACCGACACACCCACACTTGCACGCAAGCACACACACACCCACAGGCACACAAACACACACACATATATATATATATAAATCATCGGCGTATATTATGTGTGTGCTAGGTGTGCGACTAAGAAAGCGTTGCAGGAAAGCATACGGTCTAGAGGAATGCAGTAAACGAGAGCGTTGCTGAAGGAGAAAGTTGCCGCTTGCACACAGCGCAAACCAAACGTCTGATACGGAAGGGAAGAGCAGCGAAACAATCCTTACCGGCAGCAGAAGACATGGTATGCAAACCATGCAACAGAACATTCCCTGCCCGCATTGGACTAATAAGCCACATGAGGTCCAGCAAACACTGCACCAAAACATGACAGACAGTGCAGAAACAAAACAAAACAGATTATATACAACTGCGATGATGTCGGCGGTCGTCAACGACAACGATGGACAGTTAGCATCAGGTGTGTGACGCACAGCCGGACGAATAAACAGTAACATGATAATGCAAAGTTTCATATTATTTCATTCGTTACATTTACAACCTGGCTTACCTCGCTTTGCTTGGCTAGCAAACACTGCACCAAAACATGACAGACAGTGCAGAAACAAAACAAAACAGATCATATACAACTGGGATGATGTCGGCGGTCGTCAACGACAACGATGGACAGTTAGCATCAGGTGTGTGACGCACAGCCGGACGAATAAACAGTAACATGATAATGCAAAGTTTCATATTATTTCATTCGTTACATTTACAACCTGGCTTACCTCGCTTTGCTGTTTGCTGGGCTTACTGCAGCATTTCCGATCAGTTTACTGCTACCTTCCGGTAGTCACAAAACACCAGAAGTTGGGATAAGTTAATGAAGAAAATAGGGGGTATGTTAAGCCATAAGCAGTCTAGCGGTGCTGGAATCTTTCAGCACACCTTTTCACGATGTCATGAGAACTAAATGCCTTGTGTTGTGTAGTGTGCTTTTTGCTAAATAATTTATTATTTGTTTATTTTATTGGGTATTAATACGTACGAGATCGGCCAAAAGTGTAAATATTGAATAATTCAACGGTTATCAAATGGACAATAGGTGGACCATTCAGTAAGCTCGCCATTTTTGTCGAGAATTTACTCTGATAAATAAACATCTTGAGTGCGGCAAACCTAGGCCTGGTCTTGACAGTTTAGTTTCCAGACACAAAGATTAGAAATGTAAATACACACGACGCTTTGTAGTTTCACAATATGGTACGACAGAATGGTTGACAGGTTGTGAGATTCGATCTAACCTTTTCTGTGGGCCGTGCTTACTGTTTTAACGAAGATGTCATCAATCAGTCTGTCATACAGATGAGATCAATCGATGTGATTTATAAATACAATTGATAAGTTATATTCTTGTGTTGAATATATTTTGCCTAACACATTTGTGAAGTCTTAAAGTACACACTGTTTGAGATTTCATGGGTACGTTCCTGATATATATAGTTCTTAGTCGACATGTACTCATACTGGGGCAGATGCCCCTGTGCAGGTCCCAGCTCTGGTATGTCCTAGATGTAGCCGGGAGAAAGATTTTTTGCTTAGTGGTCTAGGCTCGAGCAGCTTAATACTCCGCTGCGTTGGGACAAGCACATACGGAGGGTGGTTAACCGATGTGCGAGCTCATCTTCATAGACTCAAACACTAGAGCAAAGTAGACCCACAGCCTGTTAGGCGCCATCTATGCTGCTCTAAACAAACCACCTAACCATGGCCGGTGTTATGCCATGTCACACAGTTAGTCGCCTCTTACGACATGTTCTCTGTGAGGCAGTGGTACTATTCTTGTCCTTGTCATATACAAAGAACCCGGCAGACAATATTTAAAAAAAAGGCAAGGGCAGCCGTCCATCGTAGATGATGATGGCATAATTTATTTTGCTAGCCCTATTTTTAGTAAGGATTAACTGCGCTACTTTTTATCCTCACTCTCTCGTCTCGTGCCGCCCGACCTCAGTGGCAAGTCATGGAGAAGACGACTAGGGGGCGACTACGAGATGCAGGGGACTCCGCATCAAGCACCCGTGAAAAACGGCGGAGTCCGGAGTCGAACCCACACCACCTGATCACAAGGCCGACGGCTTAACCACTTCGCCACAGAATCCCCAAGACCATATATATATAAATGATTGGGAAGGGGGGTGAGGGTAAGGTCTCTGAGGCGTTAGTCCGGTGAGGCACAATAGACTGATCAGAACCTTGTGTCACAGTCAGACACAATATACTAACCTAGACTACTAACTCTCTTCCATGTAAGCGTTTTCTGGAAACAGGCTGTTTGCAAGGCAATCTGGCTAACGAGATGTGGATCGACATGATCCCCGTAGTAGTGAGCCTCGCGCAGATGAAACCAAGAACAGCATAACAGCCTGGATAATTCATGTTGACCTTTATCAGCACGCTCAGGATGTGAGAAAAGCTACTGCAGCCTGTCAGTTTTTCTTTTTTTAGCGTTCACTTCATTTCTCTAATTTCCAAGGTGGTGTGCGTTGCACTGTGGTTTTTATTTTGCGCCTGTCAGCCCAGTGCATCCGATTTGAGCATGAATTTTATGTAAGGGTCTGCTTCCTCCTGCATTTTCTAAGGGTTTGCTTCCCCGGGGTAACGGCCAGTGCAGTGATGGGGATCAAACCTAGCACCTTTGGGTGCCACTTAACCACTAGGCAACGCCGTCCCCAGCCCGTCATTTAAGACTCTTGTTAGATCGCTGGAAGGGGTGAGCATTCAACTACAAGAGTCAGTTCCAGTTGTCATCTGCAAGTTGTCATCAAACAGTGTTTGTCTTGATGATGTAACTCAATATGTTTTTGATTATAATGAGACAGAAACTGCGTTAGTCATCAACCTCACTCTCTTGTACGGACTACCTTGGACCCATAGAAAGATAGTCCAAGACGGCTGGAGGAAACTCATGATGGAGCAACTTTGGTTCCCCCTCTATTGGGAACAGGAGTCGTTTGAAACTTGCGTTATTCCATCGCACACTATTTCTGTTCATCGCTTTGAAAGGCGAATTCCCTACCTCTCGACTACAGGTTCTCACATTAACAAGAACAATTCTTAGTAGTTAGTTGCCCATCGCAAGCTAAGATGGCGACAGCGTCAGACATGTTTATTTAGATGTGACTGCACATGACTGTACAGTTCGATCTGAGCGGGACAAACTCTACAAACTCATCATTTGTAATTGTGTAGTCTTCCGTTCTTTTAACAACAACAAAATCAGACAAAATGGTACTATGACCGGTGAGTAAACCTAACCTCGTCCTTTTAAGAGAAGAGCTCTAAAACTATTAACGAAGTCTTAGAGAAACATTACCATATATCCTTGATTCAGTTAACATAGCGGCCAGACAAGCAATTATAATTCAAATCAAATTTCCCAGACCAGATCAACTAAAATGAAGAAGATTTGGAAGATTGACAAGGGTAGGAGTACAGAAATGACTCAATTACCGTGGATTTAACTTGTCTTGTTTGTCAAATCAATCAATCAAAGCCCGTCTCTCCTCTCGGTACTTAGGATATTACCAACATCCTTCAAGCATACACGGTCCAGATCTGCTCTTTCTGCCTCTCTCCAAGTGTAATAATTTATTCTTTTTTTGTTGTTCTTCGCCTTATTTCTCTAATTCCCAAGGCGGTGTGCGTTACACTGTTGTTTTTTTTTACCTGTCGGCCCAGTGCACCCGACTTCAGCATGCATTTTCTAAGGGTTTGTGTCCCGAGGTAGTGGCCGGTGCTGTGATGGGGATCGAACCCAGCACCTTCGGATTGTTAGCCGTGCCAGTTAACAACTAGACCACGCCGTCCCCATAATCTAATCTTAGTTCCTTCTCATGTTCTTTCCTACATGTATTTTTTGGTCTATCTCTCTCTTTGTTCCCTTGAGAGTTCTACTTAAGAGCATGTCTGGCTTATATCCTATCCAGCCCCATTTTCTTCGCTTAATTTTGTCGTTCCAGTAGAAGTTGTTGGCTCCTTTTCCACAGGTCTTCCTTCCCCACCAGGATCGGCCATGTTATGCCTATTAACATTTTCAGGCATCTATTAACAAAGGACTGAAGTCTTTGTTGTATTGTCTTGGTCGTTCTCCATGTATCCGCTCCATAAAACAACGCCGACTTGACATAGTTCTGCGACGAATGCTTAGAGTAACATGAATGGATCGAATCAGAAACGAAGATATTAGGAGACAAGTAGATACAATACCAGTGATAGACCTCATTATGAGACAGTAAACCAAATGGTTCGGCCACGTGACGCCACAAACACCAGATAGCATCCTCCAGAAAGCTATGTTATACAGATACAATGGATGCAAAGCCAATAGCCGCCCACACAAACGATGGATAGCAGAAATAACAGAAGTAGTTAAGCTCCCCGTGTACGAAGCACATAATAGGGCCCGGTCAGAGAACCTCTCCATAACCTAACGCTGAAAGGCACAAGCAGGAGAAAAACGCAAAGAACGAATGAAGATTATATAGCATGCCACAGAATTAGGTTTTTTAAAAATGTTTTTTTATTTTCGGTTATATCTCTGTCGCATTTCTCATCTTCTGTTATCAGCGTCCACTGTATCTGATACATGTTCTTGGCATTACGGAACACGTATCTTATTTCATTTGATACTGTTCAATTATTTAAAAACTCAGTGCTAAGATAATATTGTCGTAGAGCCGAAGTAGTTCAAACATAATAACCATAAGCGGAGCGTGTAGCTTAGTTGACAGTGAGTTGGCTTACTAGACTAGGAGTACAGCGTGCCATGGATTCGAGTTGACGGACAAATCAGGGCCATAGTTCGTGCCTCGTACGGCCACTAGTCAAATCGACCCAGCTGTAAATGGGTACCTGATTGAGTTGGTCAAGGTAAGAACAGCAAGGAAGCGAACTGACCACCCCACCCAACATAAGCTGCGGTTTACTACAGGAAGAGTTATCCTCACCACCCCTCCCCCCCCTCCCATGACTATGCTTCGGAATTGTCCCTTACCTTTTACAACTATAACAACCACTTGAATAAATATTGTGAAGTTCGTATTACTAACGAACTGGTTGTCAACACCGGGGGTAGGGGAGGTGAGGGGGGACCCTGTTACAATTTGTCGCCATATATGTACAACTGTATTCGTTATATGCAGTATTGTGGGTTGTTGTTATTGTTGTTGCTGTTGGGGTTGTTGTTGTTGCTGTTGGGGTTGTTGTTGTTGTTGGGGTTGTTGTTGTTGTTGGGGTTATTGTTGTTGTTGCTGTTTAATGCCCACGATGAGTATATTTACTCTTTTGTGCACGCTGAAAAGGGCGTTAAGTGGCTGGCTGTAGTTGCTTTTCTCACATCCTGAGCGTGCTGATGAAGGTGGACCGTGGACCTCCAAGCGGTTGTGCTAGGCTTGGTTTCAGCTGCGTGGCATTCACTACTGCCGGGATCATATCGATTCCCATCTCGCCAGTTAGACTGTCTTGAAAACAACCTGTCCCAATGGCAAAGAGATGGTGGTCTTGGTCAGTTTATTGTTCCTAACCTTGACCCGACTTCCTGGCCAGTATGTTGTGCCTAACCCCGACGCGACGTCCTGGCCAGTATGTTGTGCCTGACCCTGACGCGACGTACTGGCCAGTATGTTGTGCCTGACCCTGACGAGACGTACTGGCCAGTATGTTGTGCATAACTCTAACGCGACGTCCTGGCCAGTATGTTGTGCCTAATCCCGACGCGACGTCCTGGCCAGTATGTTGTGCCTGACCCTGACGCGACGTTCTGGCCAGTATGTTGTGCCTAGCCCTGACGCGACGTCCTGGCCAGTATGTTGTGCCTGACCCTGACGCGACGTACTGGCCAGTATGTTGTGCCTGACCCTGACGTGACGTCCTGGCCAGTATGTTGTGCCTGACCCTGACGCGACGTTCTGGCCAGTATGCTGTGCCTAGCCCTGACGCGACGTCCTGGCCAGTATATTGTGCCTGGCCGGACTAGCGCCTCAGTTCCCCATAATGTAGGCAAATCTAAAAAATTCAGTTGAGTGAGATATACAGTGTAAATTATCAATTCAGCCTCATTTTTATAAACCTTTATTTAACTTGATATGATCGTTTCCCGTTTGTGTAGACTTCTATTTCTCCTATTTAAACCAACTTTCCAATAACCTTGAGAGCTAAAATTGTGTGCACATCTTCTACCAGTGCGAACTGTTAATCTAATAAAATTACACACCTGTGGTCCTATACACAAAAGAAAAATAATATTGATATTCAACTTAACATGACCGTAATCCGATTGGTGGACTTCTATGTCTCAAATTTTAATTCAGTTCCGTTCAGGTGCCATCTCTGCATCGACGGTCGGCTGCAATGGATCTCCAGTGTACTATATCTCTTGTCGTAATTCTGCAATCTGATAGACTTTTTCCAGTCCATCTCCTGATGTTATCCACCAACTTAAAAGTCTACCTCTTGAACGACTATATCCAACCTACCCTCTAGTATGATCTTCAACAAGGAGGTATGTCTTGTTATTTGACTAAAATAACGTAATTGTCTAACCCTGATTTCGGTCATTAATTCTCTTTTCACCCTCAACTTTTTCAATACTTCCAAATTTGTTTTTTTTACTTTCCAAGAAATGCGACTCAATCTTCTATATACCCACATTTCGAAGTCTTCAATATTCTTTTACAACTTGTTATTCATTGTCCATGTTTCTGCGACATAAAGTAGTTACGAGTATATATACCACCTGACAATTCTCATTTTCAAATTCTGGTTTATCTGTTTGGATGTCAGTATGTGTCGCATGTTGTTGAATAAAATCTAGACCATACCTATTCTCTTTCTGATCTCCGTTTCACCGCTCCCTTCTTCCGTTATTATATGACCAAGATAGGAGAAACAATGTACCTGTTCAAGTAGTTGATCTTTCATTTGTATCTGCATACATGGTTTCTTGTCACTTTTCCCAATTATCATAGTCTTTGTTTTCTTACGTTACTGTCTAATCCAAACTAATTGATTTATTGTGCATATTTAAATCAACTTCCTCATGACAGAGACATCTGAAATGTTGAACAGAGCTTCTACTAGGGCGACCTATTCATCATCATCATGTAACATGCCCTTTATAGTCGCCCCCATCACAGTCTGTCTGAAAGAAGCTCGTTCCCTCTGCCACAGTCATACCCAGGCATTCCTGGATATCTTAGTGCTAACGTCTTCTTGGTCTACCCCTTCCTCTTTTACCTGGCACCATACCTTCCATCACCGTCCTCTCAAGACCGTTGTGTCTCTTGATGTGACCAAAGTATTTGCATTTTCTAGCCAAAATGGAATTGATAAACCAGTTTTCCTCTATGCTCAACTCTAGCCGAATGTCTACATTTGTCTTTTTCTCTGTCCAGGGTATTCTGAGGATCTTTCTGTAACATTTTGACTCGCATGATTTGATTCTTTGTCTGGAAGTTGTGGTAATCGTCCATGATTCGCAGCCACAAGCTGCCACATGAAAAATTAATTATTAATTATTAATACTAATCTGTCAAAATAACATACCTTTAGTCTCCCCCCTCCCCCACCCTTCACCAACAAAATAAATAAACAAATAATAAAACAAAATAAATACATCTTAATAAAAATAACAGCTTTTACAGAATAACTTATTTTAAAAAATATTGTCTCGTTCGTGTATGTTGATGCGCTCGTGTATGTTGATGGTGGTTTTAACTCTAGCATTTACTATGCAAATTGGATACAATCCTGAAGTACTATACGATCAGTGAGTGTCCTGTCTGCGCTTCCAACATCGTGGCTGGCTTCCAGTCTTAAGTCCGGATCAAATGGTTCATTTTGACTTGTGGTTCCTGTCTGGCTCAGGCGAGTTACACAGTTCATGAGGATAAGTCGGAGATCGATGGCATCAGCGGAAGGATGGAGTACCGGTGATGACCGGAATGTGAAGTCCTTGTCAGACGTTTAGTCGGCGTATTGACAATTTACTATATTCAAGTAGGGGGGAGGTGAAAGGGAGTAACAACGGACATTGTAACAATGCTAAGTTCACTGCTGCTACTTTGTGGAAATGGAATGTCACCACAAATGACTGGTGGGTAGCAAGTGCGCCTTATCCCATGAGAGACTTTAGCCTTAAAATTTCAACATAAATTTTAGCCTTAAAACTTCAACATACATTTTAGCCTTAAAACTTCAACATAAATTTTAGCCTTAAAACTTCAACATAGATTTTAGCCTTAAAACATCAACATAGATTTTAGCCTCTAAACATCAACATAGATTTTAGCCTTACAACTTCAACATAAATTTTAGCCTTAAAAGTTCACCATAAATTTTAGCCTTTAACTTTAACAAATACTGAAACTTAAAATAGTCGCAAATTAGTCATATCTGCATACACCATCATCGACAAGAACTTGTTCCAGTACAAGTTTGTTCCAGTACAAGTTTGTTCCAGTACAGGTTAGAACCAGAGCGTCAACAATATAATGGCAAGAAACCGGTTAGAAGATACAAGCTAGTTAGTTTTCTTTCCACTGATGCTGTTAAGCGTCCTGCGGTACTTAAGTCACCTGTCCTGCGCCAAGTGCGTTGTATCGGTCGTTAAAGCCCGCATTTTTGCACAATCACTACTGTCATATATCCACCTGCCTCATGGCCACCTTCGTGCCCTGTAGTCAGATCTACCAGCGTTCTAAGCCCTCGGTAGAAGTTGATGATGGTGCTTTTTCTTGAGATGACCGAACTAATTGATTTTTTTGGGTCTCGAAATGGACTATGCACCTGACATATTTCCGTCCATACTTCGAATGTCTTCGTTTCGCAGTCTGTCTTTCCTAGTAACACCGATGATCTTCTGCCAACCCTTGATTTCACACGTCGAAATTCTGCTTTCACGTGTCTTGGACACGAACTATGTCCGGCAATGGTAGCACAGAGTGGGCATACATGCATCGTTAATCAGCTGTTTCTTTATTATAAAATTAATGCTCGGGTGTCCGAACATGGGTACTTTATGTTCGTACTTCATAAGAATATGGAAAGCCGACACAAGAGGCTTACGAGATGAAAAACTACTAACATTAAAATTTAAGAGCTGTCAGAAACTAGATGAACTGGTGATGTGAAAGTGAAAGTAGGCTTGAAATTCTAAGTCTGTGAGAAACTAGATGAACTAGTGATGTGAAAGTGAAAGTAGGCTTGAAATTCTAAGTCTGTCAGAAACTAGATGAACTGGTGATGTGAAAGTGAAAGTAGGCTTGAAATTCTAAGTCTGTGAGAAACTAGATGAACTAGTGATGTGAAAGTGAAAGTAGGCTTGAAATTCTAAGTCTGTCAGAAACTAGATGAACTGGTGATGTGAAAGTGAAAGTAGGCTTGAAATTCTAAGTCTGTGAGAAACTAGATGAACTAGTGATGTGAAAGTGAAAGTAGGCTTGAAATTCTAAGTCTGTCAGAAACTAGATGGACTGAAAGTAGTCTTGAAATTGTAAGCCTGTCAGAAACTAGATGGACTGAAAGTAGGATTGAAATTGTAAGCCTGTCAGAAACTAGATGGACTGAAAGTAGGCTTGAAATTGTAAGCCTGTCAGAAACTAGATGGACTGAAAGTAGGCTTGAAATTGTAAGCCTGTCAGAAACTAGATGGACTGAAAGTAGGCTTGAAATTGTAAGCCTGTCAGAAACTAGATGGACTGAAAGTAGGCTTGAAATTGTACGCCTGTCAGAAGCTATATGGACTGGTGTTTGAAAGTAGGCTTGAAATTGTACGCCTGTCAGAAGCTATATGGACTGTTGGAAAAATGAAAGTACGCTCACTATAGATGACGTTGACATGGGTACCGACGGTAGGAGACGTGAATGGTACCAAGGGAGTGGTTTGTAAGCGATCGTCAGAAGCACATAACGCTCCCGTTGACTGGAAAACCTATTTTATTAGTGAGAGGACGTTGGTTCACAACCTTCAATGCTACGGACTCACCAATGATAAGAGTGAACACGTTAACCGGAGAGAGGATGGAGCAGTAGTGTGTATAATCAGTTAGTTGAGCGAACAATCAGCATCTACACTTTTCGACATTTACTGATAGGGAATGAGCAGCTATACCAAGAGTACAATGACGTCAGTTCTATATAGAACAGAACAGAACAGAGAACTTGGTGTGTATTTATTGATGACATGAGCTTCACAGAGAACTGTAGGCCTATCTTTGATTGATTGATTGATCTCTCGGATACCACCCATCTTTTTCCTGTGAGCATGCATATTATTTTCCCCTTTGGGTCTCAGGCCAGCTGTTGGCGGAAAAAATCAGACAAATGCACAGTATATGATTCAAATCGGTAAGGTTCACTATCAGGGTTGTGCATTAGGCTAGCAACATCATCATGCAAATAAGTACCAGAGAAGCTACTACTTAAGGTAACATTAAAAGTTTGGAGTGAACTTTCTGATAGCAGGAAAACTGCAATAGTGGCCCATGCTCTTATTGGAGAGTAATATGTATTAAATAACAGGTAATTACATACAAATATATTGTCATTACCACCAGGTGTAGGACCTAGCGGCGCTGACGATGTACTCCATTCTCAAATCTAATTTTAGCATCCAGTAATTTATATTAGAAAAGCCATGACCAAGTAAATGCCTCAAAGACAAAAGTGATGAATTTTACAAGTAAAGCTGCTGACATTAAGTTGAATGGAAAACTTTTACAGAAGGATGAAAGTTTCACCTATTTTGGAAGCAAAATGACACTAGATGAAGACAGAATAAAAGAAATGTTCACTAAAATTGCTCTGGTTGCATAGGCCTTTAACCAACTAACAAACGTTTGAAAGTCGAAATCAATGAGCGAGCGCACGCACGCGCACGCGCGCACGCACGTACACACACACGCACGCACGCACACACACACACACACACACACAGCTCACACTGCTTAACTCCAACGTAATATCACTGCTATAATGTGAACTATTATTGAAAAGAGCAGATAGTTCAAGGTGACTTTAAGCAACAACGGAGATTGCCAAAAAAGAAATAAAGATAAGAATGACCATGACACTACAGAGTGAAAAACATTTGACAGAACACTAACAAGATTACAAAAATAAAGACCCAGAGGGCTTGCATCTTCACAGTGGCAACGTATGGAGGCGAGACAAGGCCAACCATTCAGACCCTATGGAAGAAGATTGAATCAATCGAGCTAAAATGTTTGAGAAGGTTGCTAAAAATACAATGGATAGCGAAAAAACAAACAACCGATGAAATCCTACAGGAGATCGATATAGAACACAGCTGGCTATAAAACAAAATGTCTCTAATAAATTTACATACGTTGGCCACATCAAACAGTCTTGATAGAACGATACTAAAAATTATGGTACCTGACAGAAGAGGTAGAGTCGGACAGACAAGAACATGGACAAGGTACAATACAGAGGCTTTTGGGGTTGACAGTAGCAGAGACGAGAGAGATGGCGAGGAATCGAGTGTATTACTTATCATTTGTCATGAAAGCGACGTTCTGCAGAGGACATGCTACATGATGATGATCGTCATCACAATCAGTACTAACAGATGAACGCGAAGGTAGGACAATTACAAAGACACTAGAAAACAAACTGAACGCTTTCGAAAATAAATGTCTAAAAGAGTAGTGGTACAGTGGATTCCATCCCACTGTACCATCCAAGGCAACGAGGAGGCAGACAGACTGGCAAAAGAAGGTGCAAGACTACCACAACCAGATACTAGTGTGACATACGAAGAGTCAAAAAGGCTTATTAGAGCTAGATACATGACCAAATGGGAAATAGAACATACGGGTTACACAAAAAACGATGCCTATTACCAGTTGAGCAGAAGAGAGCAGGTCGTGGTCTTCAGACTTCGCATTGGTCACAATAGACTTAGGTACCACCTATTCTTCTTCTTCTTCTTCTGCGTACACAGTCAGACAGTAACCATTATTTTTTCGAAAAAAGCGGCGGTCATCCTGAGACTCTCGCCACTACCATAGAGCTTGTCTTGCAGTTCCACTGGCAATGGCCACATCTGCTCTCTCTGATCCCCGTATGTCGGGCAGTTCTGCAGCAGATGTTCAGTGGTCATTTTACCAGTACCGCACGGGCATTCGTCGGTACACCCTATCTTCAATTTGTTGAATAGGTGGTACCTCAGTCTATTGTGGCCAGTGCGAAGTCTGAAGACAACGACCTGCTCTCTTCGGTTCAACTGGTAATAGGCATCGTTTTTGGTGTAACCAGTATGTTCGGTTTCCCATTTGGTCATGTACCTGGCTTTGATAAGCCGTTTTGACTCTTCGTACGTCATACTGGTATCTGTTTGTGGTAGCCTTGCACCTTCTTTTGCCAGTCTGTCTGCCTCCTCGTTGCCTTGGATGTTGCAGTGTGACGGAACCCACTGTACCACTACACTTTTGGTGCGGACAGCTGGCACAGTTTGCAGAGTGCTGCTCTTAAGTCATTAAGCTCAGTGTTTTTCTGGCTTTTTAGCGCTGTGACCACGGCGAGAGCATCTGTCGGCAAGACTATGTGGCTCTCATTTTCACTGTGTGTTGCCATTTCTTCCACTGCCGCCCTCAGTGCCTCTGCCTCCGCTCTGAAATTGCTTGTGTACTTACCAGTAGCGAATGACAGTGTTATTTGTCTGCCATTTGGTAGGTTCAGAAATGCTCCTGCCCCTCCGTTCTGTGTAGTGTTTGTTACAGAACCGTCGGTGTATGCATGGGTCCAGTCCATGCTTGGGTAGCTTTTCGTTATGAAGCTTAGGGTAGTGTCTCTCCTTTCTTTTTCGGTCTGGCAGTTTTTGTTTGCAATACCTGGTATATTTTCTACCACCTCTGGAAATATATCCTGCCTCCAAGTAGGTTTTCGTACAGTAGTGATGGGTTTTGGTGTTGTTAGTGCGTTTATGGGATCTTCGTGCATCTTTGCTTTGGCTATTTCTGCAAAGTTTCTCCGCTTTAGTTTCCCAGTTCCCAAATTGTTTAGTCTCTGGTACATTGGATGGTCCGTCAGTCTTCGGAGTTTCTCTGACTGCAGCTGGGCTCTGCAGTCTCTTCTGTCGGTCATGGATTGCAGTTTTGTAATCTTTTCAAGTTCTACAATTGGCGTTGACTTCATGCCACCTGTTATAATTCTCATGGCTTGGTTTTGAAGTTTGTTAACTTTATCGAAGTTCGCCTTCGCTGCTGTTGTCCATGCCGCGATGCCATACTCGAGAACTGGTCTCACTCTTCCAGTGTACAGTTTCTTTAGTATGCCTTTGTCTGCTCCCCAGCTTGTGCCAGCAAGTTTCCTCATGATCGCCATTCTTTCTCTGGCTTTCATTCGGTTTCTCTCAATCTGACTTTTCCATGTCATGCGCCGATCAAATGTGACTCCCAGATAGGTTGGGTTGTCGTTTGGCTGCAGGATTTTGCCATTTAGGCTTAATTTGTACCACCTATTCAATAAATTGAAGATAGGTGGCACTGACGAACGCTCGTGTTGTACCGGCAAAATGTCCGCTGAACATTTGCTGCAAAACTGCCCGACATACGAGGATCAGAGAAAGCAGATGTGGCCATCACCAGTCCCAACACAAGACAAGCTCTATGGCAGTGTCGACAGCCTCAGGATGACCGTTGCTTTTTAAAAAAAAAATACAGGTTGACGTCTGACAGAGTACGAAGAAGAAGAAGAAGAAGAAGAACAAGAAAATAAATGTCTCAGAAAACTATTGAATATTGGCTGGGAAGAATTTAAGACCAGCAAGCTTATAAGAGAAAGCACCAATAATCAATTTGTTTTTATCATCAAAAGGGAAAAAACAATATACATACATTGGGCATGGGCTAAGTATGAACAGAAACAGATTACCAATACAGGCAGCTATGTAGGCCCCAGTTGGCAGCAGAAAGAGAGGAAGACCAAAAGAGACTCTTCGCAGAACGATCATCAGAGAGGGCCCAATCATGTGTCAGAATAACATACTTATTTTTCTTCGCTCGTTCTCAAAATTGCCGATAACGATCCCTGAAAATGGCTTTGAAAGTAGCAGGATGTAGTCCGGATACCAGAACGTATTTTGTCGCAGTTAACAGCTTGACTGCGATATTTGCACCTTTGGATCAGACACATTCGGCTTCAGCATGTAATTTTTGGTCACCGGGTTCACCTTCACGCTTCGATCTCTCCTCCCAAGTCAGTTTGCCCTGCTGCAGCATGTTATCCGGCATCATCACGTGAAAGTAGAGAAGGCTCTTGGCAGCTATGGGTCGCTGGTCCTGACGCAAGTAGTCAGCTTGGGTCGCTGGTCCTAACGCAAGTAGTCAGCTTTGGTCGCTGGTCCTGACGCAAGTAGTCAGCTTGGGTCGCTGGTCCTGACGCAAGTAGTCAGCTTGGGTCGCTGACCCCAACAGCTTATGCACTACTCATCATCTTGATTCCAGATCGCTGGCCCTGGCGCTAGGAGTCTGATCTGCCACTTTTATAGTTCTGATTGCCACTTTTATAGTTCTGATTGCCACTTTTATAGTTCTGATTGCCACATGTATAGTTCTGATTGCCACTTTGATAATTCTGATTTCCACTTTTAAAGTTCTGATTATCACTTTAACAGTTCAGATTGCCACTTTTATAGTTCTGATTACCACTTATATAGTTCTGATTACCCCTTTTATAGTTCTGATTGCCACTTTTATAGTTCTGATTACCACTTTTATAGTTCTGATTGCCACTTTTATAGTTCTGATTGCCACTTTTATAGTTCTGATTACCACTTTTATAGTTCTGATTACCACTTTTGTAGTTCTGATTGCCACTTTTATAGTTCTGATTGCCACTTTGATAATTCTGATTGCCACTTTATAGTTCTGATTGCCACTTTCATAGTTCTGATTGCCACTTTGATAATTCTGATTGCCACTTTATAGTTCTGATTGCCACTTTCATAGTTCTGATTGCCACTTTCATAGTTCTGATTGCCACTTTTATAGTTCTGATTGCCACTTTTATAGTTCTGATTGCCACTTTTATAGTTCTGATTGCCACTTTTATAGTTCTGATTGCCACTTTTATAGTTCTGATTATCAGTTTTATAGTTCTGATTACCACTTTAATAGATCTGATTGCAACTTGAATATATACATATATGTGTGTGTTAGTCCAAGTGTGAAGGATGCCGTCCGAGATGAAGTTTTAGAGTATTCATTGTACTTAACTTATAGTTTTATTTCTAGCTAGGGACACCGTTTCTCTTGCTTAATACATTACAATAACAAACAGTATGTCGAGCAATGATTTGCAGATGGGTAGACCGAAGCGTAACCGATTATGAAACGAAACCTTTGCAGTCAGAAACAATTACTGCAGTCATTTAGCTTCTCAGACGCACCGTTCTTGTGTATATTTATGGCAATCCTGTTGGTCTGTTTGGCAAGTCAGTAAATAGGTCACTGATATCTTATATTTAAAAAAAAATAAATGAGGTAATGAATTACCAAAGGCTTCCGGAGGAAGGCAACCAGAAACCACCACAGTATTGTATTTCCCTGGTTTCATTATGGACCGACAAAACCTAAAATTAACAACGAATGGCGTTGATGGGGGCTTGAAACGAACTGATAAACCACATACCCGAAGGGAGGAAATGAAGGTCCTTGATGGTCAACTACATTCAGCAGGGCGATAATCTGCTCACCCTGGGGACAACTCTTCCCCTTCTCTCTCTTCTCTCCTCCCTTTTTCATTTGACTCTGTCCTACAGTCACACTCTTGCACAACTTTCACACGCGTCCTCCTGGTGAGGCCCATCCATTGCACTTTGGTTGGGATAGCTTCTGAAGGCGCACAAACCTAGCATAAGTACATACAGACGCACACATTCATCCAAGCACTGGTTTATGCGTCCTGATATCGCTCAATGGACTACGGTCTGGGGTGGAAAATTGCGCGCCTCCGCCGGTAGAGGCAAACATCTAAGCAACAACAACATTCGACAGGGCACTTGATAATGGTGACACTGTCTATCGTTTCTCTCCTGTCAGATTGAATCATTTTTTCCACCCGCTTCACAGGTGCGTCTGTTATAAACTGAACACGACCACCAGGAAGGACTTCATCAGCCATTTTTGTGAACATTCTTGATAAAATGTATCGACCCAGTTATGCATTGCTTTACCGACAAACACTTCTCCCCATAAACAGGAAGAATTTCTAGACTGGAATTTCCAGGTGGGCATTTTCTGATGGGCTATTTCCTGATGAGCATTTCTTGATGGGCATTTCTTAAAGGGCATTTCCTGACGGGCATTTCTTGATGGACATTTCTTGATGGGCATTATTTAAAAGGCATTTCCTGATGTGCATTTTCTGATGAGCATTTCTTGATGGGCATTTCGTAAAAAGCATTTCCTGATGTGCATTTTCTGATGAGCATTTCTTGATGGGCATTTCTTAAAGGGCATTTCCTGATGAGCATTTTCTGATGAGCATTTCTTGATGGGCATTTCTTAAAAGGCATTTCCTGATGTGCATTTTCTGATGAGCATTTCTTTTCGAACATTCTTTATTGCACACTTTGCAAGCACAGGCGCTATTCTGAATCTTGACTGCGTACGTGCATGCGACATCTGGTGCTTACTACTTCAAGTAATCACAAAGCTGGATTTTGATGCCACCAAATGTCACCACTAGAAACTATCAGTTCACAGCGAGCAATCCGCTATTTTCTGTGGTAACAGCGTGCCTCGGTTCGGAGACTAACACAATTGGGGTAGTGATTTTAATCCGGGGCCACTTCTCCAGTCAACCCATCTGTAGATGGGTACCTAACGCATGAGTTGTGTAAAGTAAAAACAGCAAGGAAGGGCACTGGCCACCCCACCTTTCACAGGCTGCGGCTTAATACAATGGAGTCTTCAAAAACTCAATTTCCAAGCAGAGGCTAATTCTGCTGAATTTCCACATTACTATAGAAACTATCAACTATATTTTTCAGCTATCCCATATCATTGTGTGATTTTCTTACTCAAGTAATAGAGCGACTTGAACTAAAATCAGCACAAATAGCAAGGCAAATGTAAAGGCTGCCGTCCATCGTAGACGATGATGGCATAATTTATTTTGCTAGCGATATTTTTTGTAAGGATTAACTGCGCTACTTTTTATCCCCACTCTCTCGTCTCGTGCACCTCGACCCCAGTGGCAAGTCAAGGACAGGACGACTAGGGAGCGACTACGAGATGCGGCTCCCCATCAAGCAGCCGTGAAAAAGACGGCGGAGTCCGGAATCGAACCCACAGCACCTGATCACCAGGCCAACGGCTTAACCACTTCGCCACGGAATCCCCGAGCACAAATAACAAGTACACTAACAAAACAGCAACTCCGACAACACTAACATTAGCAAAATGAAAACTTACTGTGCGGCTCCATTGTTGAAGGGAATCTGAACCTCTTCAGAAATTTGGGAGTCTTGAACTTGCAATGCCATACACCGACAAAGTGATCATGGTTTTCATCTGAGAAGGCGTCACTAGCTTGAGAGCCTGGTAGGAATGATCCCAGTCGAATGTTCCGGGGCACCTGTGTTTCTTCAGTTCCAGAGATAGCTAGGAAAGAATCATATTTAGTCAGCTAGGAAAGAATCATATTTAGTCCACTAGGAAAGAATCATATTTGGTCAGCTAGGAAAGAGTCATATTTAGTCAGCTAGGAAAGAATCATATTTAGTCAGCTAGGAAAGAATCATATTTAGTCAGCTAGGAAATAATTATATTTAGTCAGCTAGGAAAGAATCATATTTAGTCAGCTAGGAAAGAATCATATTTAGTCAGCTAGGAAAGAATAATATTTAGTCCGCTAGGAAAGAATCATATTTGGTCAGCTATGAAAGAATCATATTTAGTCAGCTAGGAAAGAATCATATTTAGTCAGCTAGGAAAGAATCATATCTAGTCAGCTAGGAAATAATTATATTTAGTTAGCTAGGAAAGAATCATATTTAGTCAGCTAGGAAAGAATCATATTTAGTCAGCTAGGAAAGAATAATATTTAGTCAGCTAATAAAGAATCATGTTTAGTCAGGAAAGAATCATATTTAGTCAGCTAGGAAAGGATCATATTTAGTCAGCTAGGAAAGAGTCATATTTAGTCAGCTATAAATCGTATAAAGGATTTTAATATCTACACGAGTGTTGAGTACACATGTATTAATAGTTGTCCATCACAAGCGAAGATGTGACAGCGTCAGACTACTGACTTAACTTAACGTTTTTATACTGTTTAGAAGATTATGCAGAGTCTGTAAACAACCAATTTCATTTATATTTCCTTGCTCTATAAACAATGCGAATGTAATCTATTATTCAATGCATTAATTGTCCCTGCCTCCACTACTTCCTGTGGCAATGCATTCCAGGCATTTACCACTCTCTGACTAATAAAACATTTCCTAATATCTAATCTGGATCTTTCTTTTGTTAATTTGTAGCTATGCCCTCTTGTTCTTGTAGGTGGTTGTATTTTAAAGAAAAAAATTGTTAAAATCTAATTTATCCGTTCCTTTGATTATCTTATAAACCCGTATTAAGGAACCTCTAATTCTGAAGGCCTTGGACAGTCTACACCGTCCAACATTATGGAAAATTCTAAAAAACCAGTGCTTACGCTCAAAATACATAAAAGTTATCAAGGCCTTAAATGATAATTCCCGATGCTGTGTTCGAACAACAGAAGGCAACACTGAATGGTTTAACGTAAAAACAGGAGTAAAACTGGGATGTATTTTATCGCCTCTACTATTTGGCATAGTTATAGATTGGATTATGAAACACTATGCCCATGATAAGCATTTAGGCATAGAATGGACAGATAACAAGACCTTAGAAGATCTTCATTTTGTAGACGACCTAGCACTACTTAGTACCACTAATAAAAAAACACAAGAAAATATACATAGACTTTGCTAATGGTCAGAACAGAAAAGACTTCAAGTAAACGTCTCAAAGACGAAAATCATGGCTTCCACAACTACAACGGTTGATATCAAGCTACGGGGGAAATCTCCACAACATTTTCAACATAACACATACCTGTGAAGCAAAATGACAAGATGGAGATGCCCCAAAAGAAATTTTCACTAGAATTGCTTTGGCCTCATGCGCCTTTAATCAGCTCACCAACATCTGGAAATCAACGACACTGAGCGAACATACCAAGCTCAGACTATTCAACTCAATCGTAATATCAGTCCTGACATATGGATGGGAAAGCTGGAACACAAAAGCGCTTGAAAACAAACTAAATATTTTTTTAAATAAATGTTTAAGAACATTATTGAATATACGCTGGGGTCAGTTCATAACTAATGACTCGATAATAACAGAGACAAACGAACTATACGTGTCGACCATCATCCGAAACAAAATGATGTACATACATCGGACATGTCCTTAGAATGAACAACCGTTTTTCATTGCATGGACTCGAATGGACACCAATGGGCGTTTGGAAAAGAGGGAACCCCATTGAAACAATCATCCGAGAGGGCTCAAATATTGGCCTCAGCATCATACAAGATCTAAAAACAGTGGCGTCACACAGTTCCAACTGGAGATCATTTGTTTCTGCCGTATGCGCCGTATTTGAGGTGCAAAGAACATAAACAGAAAGACAGACAGGCAGGCAGGCAAGCAGGCAGGCAAACAAACAGACATATATATAGATACATAAATATATATATATATATATATATATATAGATAGATAGATAGATAGATAGATAGATAGATAGATAGATAGATAGATAGATAGATAGATAGATAGATAGATTGATTGACAGATAGATAGACAGACAGACAGACAGACAAACAGACAGACAGACAGACAGACAGACAGACAGCCAGCCAGCCAGCCAGACAGACAGACAGCCAGCCAGCCAGCCAGCCAGCCAGCCAGCCAGCCAGCCAGCCAGCCAGCCAGCCAGCCAGCCAGCCAGCCAGCCAGCCAGCCAGTCAGCCAGCCAGCCAGCCAGCCAACCAGCCAGCCAGCCAGCCAGCCAGACAGACAGACAGACAGACAGACAGACAGACAGACAGACAGACAGACAGACAGACAGACAGACAGACAGACAGACAGATAGATAGATAGATAGATAGATAGATAGATAGATAGATAGATAGATAGATAGATAGATAGATAGATAGATAGATAGATAGATAGATAGATAGATAGATAGATAGACTGAAGGATTTAGAGATTTCTACCGAGAAGAAAAGGACAGCAATTGATTATTGCACATGAAATCCGAATTGCTTTCCCTGTAAAACAGACATAACAGACACAACAGACACAGATATTTGATATAGACAAAATAATAATGTACATGGATATAGGTGTTTGAGACTGAGGCCTTACCACTCCAATCTAAACCAATATAACTAGTGTGGGCAGCAGTTGAAAAATATGTGGCGGCTGAAAATAAAACATTCCAACTGTGCAATGTCGAAGAACTTACAAAAGCCGTCCTCTCAAAGAAAGACAAGGAATATTGGGCTATATGTGAGGACCATGTCTTACAAGAGGGAGAGTACTATTGGAAACATGATGGTTTGTGTTTAAAACACAGAAGAGCACTCACGAATATGGTAGACTTGTCTGACTCGGAATAAGTTGAAATATAGATTACAAATGCTTTTATCAGGAAACATCCGTCCAGGAAATTCATAGACGAGAGGATGTTTAATGCTGAATACATTCTTGTTCTATAATTTATCACCATCTTTGAAAACAGGTACTTTTCCTGACCACACCACACGTCAAAAAGATTGATCTCATAACTGAATATAACCTATTCCTTTCCGATCCTGTCATTTACTTCTTTTTAAGGGGAGAAGAGACTAACGTTTCATCATGCAAAACATACTGATCGGACATGTTAGCCACGCCTTTCAGGTAAGACATACTGATCGAACATGTTAGCCAGGGTCAGATAAAACATACTGATCGGACATGTTAGTCAGGCCTTTCAGGTAAAATATACTGATCGGACATGTTAGTCAGGGTTAAGTAAAAGATACTGATCGAACATGTTAGCCAGGGTCAGGTAAAACATACTGATCGGACATATTAGTCAGGCCTTTCAGGTAAAATATACTGATCGAACATGTTAGCCAGAGTCAGGTAAAACATACTAATCGGACATGTTAGTCAGGGTCGGGTAAAACATATTGATCGGACAAGTTAGTTAGGTTCAATTAAAACATTCTGATCGAACATATTAGTGAGACTATTCAGGAAAAACATACTGGTCGGACTTGTTAGTCAGGGTTAGGTAAAACATACTGATCGGATAAGTAAGTCAGGATCAAGCAAAATATTTCGACTATGATCCCAACCTCTGCACAGATCTCCCTGGAAACGTACAGACAGCTTGGCTAACATGGCGTGAATCGACATAATTCTCGTAGTGGTGAGCGAGGCACATATGCAGCCAAGCAAAGCACAACCGCCTGGATGGCCACGATTCACCTTCATCAGCATGCTCAAGATATGTGGAAATCTTCTGCAACCCGCTACGTAACGCCCTGTTCAGGGCCCATAAAAAAGTAAACATACTCATTGTAAGCAATCAACAGCAGCAACAACTTCTTTTTAATGTCAGATGCTGGGTCTACACAGGAGTCGTTTGCGATGCAATAAGCACTTTATCAAAAATACATGAGCAAGAGAAAATTGAAGTGTATTTCTCGGTACTCACATTGATGCATTTTTGTAATGGAAATTGAAGAAACACCAAAGACGCCTCAAAAGTGAGCAATTTGTTCAATAATATTTGTAAGGATAAAATAATGATTTCACCGATAAAGATCAAAGAAACCTGTCAGTTTAAGAAAATGCACTAGTATGAATGACACAATCTTAATGTTATTGACCACATTCGATAAATTCGTGGAGAAACGGGCAAGGGTTCTGGAGATTATAGATGGAATCTGAGGGTATGAGATTTGAAACTTCTTCTTTTTTCGTTCTCAATCTCCCACTACCAAACCCTGAAAGGGCTTAAGTAGCAGAATGTAGTCCAGAGAACGGAATGCGTTGTGTCGTAGTTTACAGCTTGACTGCGATATTTGCACTTTTCGGTCCAACACATCCGACTTCAGCAAGCATTTTTTGAGTACTGGGTTAACATTCCCTTTTCGATCATTTCTCCTTAGCCAGTCTGCCCTTTTGCAGTCTGGTATCCAGGATCACCGCGTGGAGGTGTAGAAGGGTCTTGGCAGCTATGGTTCGCTGGTCCTGACGCTAGCAGTCAGCTATGGATCACTGACCACTGCAGCGCGTGCACTGTACCAACGATTTAAGAAAAGACAAGTTGCCAAGCTTCGTCTCCAAACTGGCCAAAACCGAATGGAACGCCACCTGTGCACCAATTTCGAGGTAGGTGCCACCAGCCTGTTTCTGCGGCGTGTATTAGTTGCCCACTGCAAGCGATGATGGCCACATCAACAAACGGGTTTGTCTTGATGATGTAACTTGCGCTGTATTTGGATTATAGTGAGGACGCAACTTGTCATCAACCTCACTCTCTGGTCCTGAGCTACCTTGAACCAGTGGCAAGTCATTAGGCAAGGCGACTGGAAACAAATCAGGATGAAAGCACTCTGTTCCCACCTCACGTGAGACCTGAGGTCACTTTAGAATTTGTGGGATTCGATAGTTCACCGTTTCTGTTCATCGCTTTGGGAGGCCAGTGTCTAACCTCTCGACCACAGCGACCCCAAAAGACTATGGCCTATGATACATGACAGCCACACATGTGTTTGAGGACTATTCCCAGAGCGCATATCTGAGAGGAAAATACAAAGCCATCACCTACCTTCCTGGATGGGAACTGTACAGCCGGATTGGGACACTGAAAAAAGTAGCAGACATTTTTTGATAATCCTCAGTCCCAGTGAGCATCACCGTGAACGACAACCCTATTGCAGCCACCGAGGACTTTGCCTGAGCAATCCTGTGATGCACACAGCAGTCACAACATCCCTCGTAGGATGAGCATAGTCGCTTCATTCATGCACTAGCACCGCAGAGTTTGGTAGTAGCTAAAGCTCTCCCTAGGGACCAGGATTCGAATTTACTCCTCCTGCATCGTCCTCAATCATCTGTACGGCACTGATACCTGGAAACCACAACAGCGGGACCGGCAGCGTCTTGACGCCTTCCACCTCGGGATCCTCTTGCACGACATGATCTCCAACAGTGAAGTAGTTCATGTACTCTACCTGCAGGTATTGCTTCAACGATTGATCGCCTACGCCTCTCCCTCTTCGGCCACGTTGTTCGCCTTTCCTGGGAAGTACCAGCCCACGAGATACGAGATGCTCCGACAAGCTGTGGGGTTAGTGAAGAAGCCGTGCTAACTTTGGAAACGTCCTCTGGGTCACCTTCGCAACAGCTGGCTAAAACAGACCGCGACCTCCCCATCAAAACTGCTAGCCGCCTGGGACGCAGCCATCAGACGTGGTCATGGACATGGCTATTCGACGCCAGAGGCCCTGGTCACCTAGGTGTACTATTGTATTGTGCCAGCCGAAAAGAGAAATAGTCGTAGAAGAAATATCGCCTGTCTACAATTGTCGCTCTATATTCCACACAGATCCACAATAAGACACCAACAGATTATGTCAATTATTCTTTCAAACAGGTAAACCGTTTTCGGCAGTTACTGAACTAACACGCAATATAAAGTACGGAGTGAGTGAGAGGAAACGTCTGAACGAGAAAGAGAGTACGAACAAAGACATATCATATAGATAATCATAAGAGGACAACCTTGAGATAGTGGTGATGTACAGATAGATGACGGAAGAGACAATTCACAATATGACGACATGTTATGAAGTGTCTGAATGACTTCCTAGGTTACGGTAAAGTAGACAAAATGTGTAAAAATGGACACCAAAACCATATTCTTCAGTTTAACAGGTACACATTAACTATAGAATTCACCTTTATCGGGAAAATCCATGCCTGCTGCCACACAATCAGGGAAATCGTGCCTGGCTATAAGCAAACGTGTATTGTCATTGGTCGGAAATAGGACCAATCGATCAGTCATAATCCCGTCGCTCCATTTGTTGAAGTGTAGGTCCATCACAGCGTTTGGTGTACGTTTATCAGCTCTCAACAGCATCAAGTGCCGTCTCCGCACAGTATGTTGACGGTACTGAATCTTTAGCTGCGTCTGTCCCGTGCCAGGTTGGCACACTTAGTTAAACTGTGTCCTGACCTCATTTTCATATTGTCTGTTCATCTGTACCCTCTCGATATCCTGTACTGCACTTTTCCCTCCAATATAAACCTTCATCAGACTGTCATGTCGTTTGGCATGATCACAATATTTTATTTTTCTGCTTTTTATTTCCTTCAGAAGTATCAAATCCACCTTTAGTTTTTTTTTTTTTTTTTTTGCTTAGATGTTTGCCTCACTAGTTTCTACTGGCGGAGGCGCGCCATTTTCCACCCCAGACCGTAGTCAATTGGGCGATATCAGGACGCATAAACCAGTGCTTGGATGCATGTGTGCGTCTGTATGTACCTATGCTAGGTTTGTGCGCCCTCAGAAGCTAGCCCAACCAAAGTGCAATGGAAGGGCTTTACCACGAGGGCGCGTGTGAAAGTTGTGCAAGGGTGTGACTGTAGGACAGAGTCAAATGAAACAGAGTGAGGTGAGAAGAGAGTGCACAGACGACAACTCTTTCTCCACCTTTAGTTGTGCCATGACCTCGCTATTTATCTTCCAACCTTCAGGAAAACCTGGTTCTAGTAACTTGCAGTGTGGTTTCATAGAAATGTGGGTTTTATATTTTCATTGCACAATCCTCTATAGTCATCTCTTACGACAGATAACGGATAAAATCAAATCTAACAGAGCAGCGGAACAGGACTCAATAAGTCCGTATCACAAGAGTAGCTAACGCATAGTGGGAAAACATGATGAATTTGTGGGAAAAGCGACAGAGATCAACGAACATGGAAGATAGAATCAAAGAACTTCTTTAATACTCGAAGTACATCACTAGGGACAAGAAACTGGAACGAACTTTACCACTTATGACGTTCTGAATGACCTAAGAATGAACCGGAAACAGATTTTTAAAGAATGTGGATTATAATTATAAATTGGATAAGTGCATGAACTGTAGCGGTCAGCGACCTAACGCTGACTGCAAGCATCAGGGCTAGCGACAGAGAGCTGCAAAGACCCTTCTACACCTTCACATGCTGTTCTTGTATAATAGGCTGCAACAAAGTACACTAGCTAAGGAGAAGAGCTCGAATAGAGAAGGAAAATCCGGAACCAAAAAATGCATGCTGAAGTCGGATGTGTCGGACTGAAAGGTACAAATATCGCAGTCAAGCTGTAAACTACGACACAACGCATTCACTTCTGCGGACTACATTCAGTTACTTGCAAAGCTCTTTTGAGCTATGCAGGGGAGTTTGAGAACGAACGTCAAAAAATAAGATAAATTGGATATTAATGCAAGACTGAGTATACATACGCGTTGTAGAATAATTCTCTGCTTGTCGATTTTGCACCGACCAGTTCTCAATATTTGTCCATGTGTAACAGATCTTAGCTGTGTAGATTTATTAGGTGTAGAATGTTTTATTAAAGTTAGAAAGGTTGGAAGTAGAGCACTGATAGTCAGTAGCCATTCTTAAGGAATTGAACTAAGTAAGACACTCAGTACAGATGCACTCACATCTTGACAAACGAATGTGTGGAATGCATAGCGTTGTTTTCAAAGCCACTCAGGTGTTGACCTACGTAACATTGACGTGTTTTGCCTAACGTCTAGGCATCTGTTACCGTGTGATCAGTAGTGACGATTGAAAACGGACAGTTTTTTTCTGAAATCTCGGGGAGAAAAACCTAAGTACGAAATCAGAATACCCGTGTCGTTAGCGAACCACGTGATCTGGAAAACGCCGCGGATATAGATCAGATTCATTCCGGAGTTAGGAGTTGAGAGGACAGATCATTCCGGGGCGAGCAGTTGAGAGAACAGGACCGTCTTGAGATAGCGGTTGAGAAGAAAGGAGATCCAGAAACAGAGTCTACAGAAGAGTATTGAGAAAGCAGTTAGATTTTGGAGCTCAGTGAGAGAAGCAATTAGACTCGGTAGCGATAAAGTGTCAGAGAGACAGAGAGAGAGAGAGCGAGAGAGAGAGAGAGAGAGAGAGAGAGAGAGGTTTTGACACAATATTTACAACGAGAGTCCATATGTTCAGTAGCATAGCAAGGAGAGGTCAAAAGTAATGACACTGATGTGTCGCATAGCAAGTGTTAGAAACAGATATAGTATTGCACCACGATGGACATGCACGAGGTAGACATCTTTGATACTTTTATTCACATCGCTGCTGAGATTGCCAGTGTAATTCTAATAACTTTCTTTCACCATAGACAGATTTCAAAACAATTTCTTCAAGCAGTAACTACACAGATTCATTTAGTAACTAATCATTAACCAATTTACCAACAAGCGACTGAAATCTCGTTTAAAAATTAAACAGATCCTAAAGTGTTAAAGTGCGTCCACTAGAGACACATACATTTTGAAGTCCCACAAGCGCTGGTTGATACAATAAGGAGCACACTGTGTTAGACGAGATACCTGAAGTGTACACAAGCGTTTGTCAGAGGTGTCTCAGGAATCAGTGTCTAACAGAAGTATCTCAAGCATCAGCGTCTAACAGAAGTGTCTTAAAAATCAGCGTCTAACAGAAGTGTCTCAAGAATCAGCGTCTAACAGAAGTATTTCAAGAATCAGTGTCTAACAGAAATGTCTCAAAAATCAGTGTCTAACAGAAATGTCTCAAGAATCAGCGTCTAACAGAAGTGTCTCAAGAATCAGTGTCTAACAGAAATGTCTCAAGAATCAGTGTCTAACATGAGTGTCTCAAGAATCGCCGTCTAACAGATGTGTCTCAAGAATCAGCGTCTTAGTTGAAGTGTCTCAAGAATCCGGCGTCTAACAGAAGTGTCTCAAGAAACAGCGTCTTAGCAGAAGTGTCTCAAGAATCAGCGTCTAACGGAAGTTTCTCAAGAATCAGCGTCTAAGAGAAATGTCTCAAGAATCAGTGTCTAATAGAAGTGTCTCAAGAATCAGCTTCTAACACAAGTGTCTCAAGAATCAGTGTCTAACAGAAATGTCTCAAGAATCAGTGTCTAACATGAGTGTCTCAAGAATCGCCGTCTAACAGATGTGTCTCAAGAATCAGCGTCTTAGTTGAAGTGTCTAAAGAATCCGGCGTCTAACAGAAGTGTGTCAAGAAACAGCGTCTTAGCAGAAGTGTCTCAAGAATCAGCGTCTAACGGAAGTTTCTCAAGAATCAGCGTCTAAGAGAAATGTCTCAAGAATCAGTGTCTAACAGAAGTATCTCAAGAATCAGCGTCTAACATAAGTGTCTCAAGAATCCAGCGTCTAACAGAAGTGTCTCAAGAATCCAGCGTTTAACAGAAGTGTCTCAAGAATCAGCGTCTAACAGAAGTATTTTTTTTTTTTTTTTGCGTTCGCCTTATTTCTCTAATCCCCAAGGCGGTGTGCGTTGCACTGTGGTTTTTATTTTGCGCCTGTCGGCCCAATGCATCCGACTTCAGCATGCATTTTATGTAAGGGTCTGCTTCCTCCTGCATTTTCTAAGGGTTTGCTTCCCCGGGATAACGGCCGGTGCTGTGATGGGGATCGAACCCAGCACCTTCGGATTGTGAGCCGTGCCACTTATCCATTAGGCCACGCCGTCCCCTAACAGAAGTATTTGAAGTTAGCGTCTAAGAAAAAAGTCTAAAAAATCAAGCTCTTCGACGATCACTGCAGGCCACCCTTCGACGAGAAGAACAGGACCACGAACGAATCACCTGGGTTTTAGAAAAACAAACGAGAATCTTCCATTCTGTGGCAATCCACTTACGGTTCGTCAATTAAGTTTTAGTTTGTCAATCAAGTTTTAGTTCTTCAATCAAGTTTTAGTTTGTCAATGAAGTGACGTTTGCTTAGATCAAGTTGTAGTAGTGTTTTAGTGAGAGAGAATTTGATTTGTAAGAAATGTAATTTACAGTTAATAGAAATACAGAATATGCCTTTTTGTGTTTGCATTTAAATAGTGTTATTTGCATTTGTTTGAGTGTGAAAATAATTAGTTCAGACCCCTTTCACCATCTGCTACGGTATGCCAGCAGGCTGGAGCTGCCACATATGTTTATGTGTGCTTCATATGAAGATCTGTTGTTGTTGTTGTTGTTGTTGAATGCCCATAATGAGTAGGATTATTCTTTTGTGCGCCCTAAAAAAGTCGTTAACTGGCAGGTTGTCGTAGCTTTGTTCACATTCCGAGCGTGGTAATGAAGGTAGACCGGTGTCCTCTAGACGGTTATACTAACCTTGGCTTCATCTGTGTGTTGATCACTACTACGAGGATCACTCACTTCGTTAGCCAAGATGTCATGACAACAGCCGGTTTTCAGTAAAGACTACGAGGAAGCCGAGGTTATGGTCTTGACCAGTATGATATGCCTGACCAGACGTTAGTCTTCCTTCCCATATGAAGATATTAGGACAATGATGGAAATAGACTTATAAAAACAAATGACACAGAGAACAACCATAGTCTGATAAGCAGATGGATTTTACTCATTATCAAAAAGAGATCAAGTGACAATATTCAGACAGTATTTAGACTGTAAACAAGTGGATCCACGTAACGCAGTGGTTAGCGCGCTGGCTTCGCATCTGAGTGGTCCTGGGTTCATTCCCCAGTTGAGGCGGTAATGTTTTTCTTCAGACCGCAATGGCTCCAGGGTCGACCCAGCCTTAAATTGGTACCGCTTCAGTCCGGGAAGTAAAAGCGGCAAGGGAGAGGAAATGGCTGCCGCCCTCATATAGCCGAGCCTTTGAAATGTGAGATTGATAACACCTCACACCCCTACGGCAGTAATGCTATGGGATACTTTACTTTACTTACTTAAACAAGTCAGTGCAGACTAAAAAACAATAGTTCATTAAATGAAATAGCAGTCACAAAAAAATGTGTCCTTTGTGAGGAGACTAAACAAACAGTATAAGATGTTCTCCAGGTAAATCGGCTTTACGAGAGGAGCACAGTACCAACAAGACTACGAACAACATAATTAAGTGATAAACTATGACCACGAGAAAAGTCTGATACAGACGACGGTACTTGCGTCTTAATTCACCCCAAATGAAAGGATCATCTATTTTTAGCCCTGAACTTGAGACAGTGGCGTCACAAAAGAGTCAACTTTTTAACTGTTGTAGATGTTAAACATTCTGCGAGAAAAAAAGAGAATTTGCGCTCCTGCATTCACTTATTCCTGCCGTTTGAGCAATGCACTTCTTGAACTTGCCAACGTTGGCCCACGATAAGTAGAGTAGCATTCCGTTTCTACAGCAGTATGGCATTATCCATGCTGTCCTACCATGTAATAACAACCATGTAATCTAGCCCTAACAATAACCCAAATCCTAACTATTAACCTAAGCATAGCCTTAAACCCAACCCTAAACCTAATCCTAACCCCAACCCTAACCCATGTAATAACAACCATGTAATCTAACCCTAACAATAACTGAAATCCTAACTGTTAACCTAAGCATAGCCTTAAACCTAACCCTAAACCTAATCCTAACCCTAACCCTAACCCCAACCCTAACCCATGTAATAACAACCATGTAATCTAACCCTGACAATAACAAAAAACCTAACTATTAACCTAAGCATAGCCTTAAACCTAACCCTAAACCTAATCCTAACCCTAAACCTAACCCTGACCATAACCATAGCTCTAAACCTAATCCTAACACTAAACCTGACCCCAAACCTACCGTAATCCTAACCCGAAACCTAACTCTAAACTTAACCCTGACCATAACCATAGCTCTAAACCTAACTCTGAACCTAATCCTAACCCTTCGCAAAACTGATTATAACCATTTTTCTACACATACATTTTTAAAAAATAAAATTATATCGAAATGTCCTTCTCTTAACCCGAAATGGAAAGTCCTGTTACGTTCGATGGGAACCAAGGGAACTCTGTTTGGGGTGAATTAAGATGCAAGTACCCAGACGCCAAGTTCATGAAAGAAATAGATGCGATTATTTGAAAGCGAATAAAGAACAACAAGAAGACGACGACGAGGAAGAAGAAGATTGTGATGTATTTGTAAAAATAACGAAAGCAAAGGGATTACTTGTAAGATACTAGACGTGTACGAGGTCTGGGCTTCCTTGAGTTGAGATAACCAATTCTATTCCCCCGATGTCTTGTCAGTCATCTATAAGCCTTGAACCGTTCGCAGCCCAGCGTACGCAAACACGGTGAAACCGGGATCAATTAATGAGAAACAACTGCTCCGTCTGATTTCTAGTAATCTTTTCTAAAACTTGACTCTCACGAATTCAAGTCACCGAGTCCTAAGACTGGGTTGCGACCCCCGACCTCATCATCATCACCAAGTCACTGAGTCCTAGGACTGGTTTGGAACCCCCGACCCCATCATCAAGTCATTTAGTCCTTGTTCGTATTTGCGATCCTCGATCCCATCAATTCATTCAGTCCTAGTAGTGGTTTGCGACCCTCGACCTCATCATCAAGTCATTCAGTCGCAAGACTGGTTTGTCGACCCCCGACCCCATCATCATCAAGTCATTCAGTCCCAGGACTGGCTTGCGACCCCCGACCCCATCATCATCAAGTCATTCAGTCCCAGGACTGGCTTGCGACCCCCGACCCCAACATCATCAAGTCATTCAGTCCCAGGACTGGCTTGCGACCCCCGACCTCATCATCATCAAGTCATTCAGTCCTAGGACTGGCTTGCGATCCCCGACCCCATCATCATCAAGTCATTCAGTCTCAAGACTGGTTTGCGACCCCCGACCTCATCATCAAGTCATTCAGTCCTAGTACTGGTTTGCGACCCTCGACCCCATCAGCAAGTCATTCAGTCCTAGAACTAGTTTGCGACCACCGACCCCATCAGCAAGTCATTCAGTCCTAGAACTAGTCTGCGACCCCCGACCCCAACCATTATCGCCGCCACTGTCCTGGAACTGCTTTGCAAACTCATGATTCTGTCTCTCCATTTCTGCTTGCCATCTGTGGCAGCCTTCAACTCAGCAAGTCTTCACATTTATGTCTCTGCATGCTTGTGTCACAACGTTATTTCTTAGTCTGTCCCCTCCTCTCCTTCCTTGTGTTCTGTCTTCCAAGACTTTCGTAACTAGGCTCTTATGACGTAGGTTGGGTCCTAGCCAGACCAGTCATTATTTATGTAATTTTTTGAAGCAGTTTTCTTTCCTCTCCCACTTCCGCCAACACCCTTTCGTTTTATTTCCTCTCTGTCCAGCTCACTTTATTCATCTTTCGGTATCACAACATCTCAAAAGTTACCAAGTATTTATCATCTCTTTTATTTGTTGTCCATGTTTCAGATACCGTGCAACACCAAAAGCCAGGAATTAGTGGTCAGAATTCTTTTGTGGGGCATTATACTTATGCCTGCAGATATCAGAACTCTCTGTTTCTCTCTAAATGCACTCTTTGTCAATACAATTCTGGTTCTTTTTTCTATATGGCCTCATGCATCTTCTGTTATGATTTGACACAGGTAGGAGAATTTGTATTCATGCTCGGTTTTGTTTTTCCTTCCATGGGTAACTTCTGCAAGTTCTTTTGACTATGATTATGTCTCACCACATAAGATACATAAATATATAAATAGAATGAACAGAACTGAAACAAACCAAGTATACGAGATTAACACCACAGATCGATAGAAGAAATACTTCTGAGATCAACTAATTACAAAGTCCTCCTACCTCAAGATATGAAAACACAGAGCAAGAAAGCGACAAGCTTGACTTTAGAAAGGAAGTCAAGAACAGCCACAAAAAGAAAGCTACAGGAAGTGATGGTACAAACTGATTGAACAATGTGATGTCTCATAGACGCTTTTGAGGAAACTGAGTGTTCGATCGACAAGTCTTCCATGTCTGATAGGATGGCAACCGTTGCTCAGCAAATATTCTGCTGTGTATAATCTTCTTCTTCTTCTTCTTCTTCTTCTTCTTCTTCTTCTTCTTCTTCTTCTTCTTCTTCTTCTTCTCCTTCTTCTTCTACTTCTTCTTCTACTTCTTCTTTTCTTCTGCTTCTTCTTTTCTTCTGCTTCTTCTTCTTCTTCTAGTTCTTCTGCTACTTTTCTTCTACTTATGCTTCTTCTACTTCTTCTAGTTCTTCTTCTTCTTTTCTTCTGTTTCTTCTTCTTTTTTTTGGGGTTTCTTCTTTTCCTCCTTTCTACTTCTTCTTCTCCTTATTCTTATTTTCCTTCTCCTCTTTCTTCTTCTTCTTCTTATTTTTCTTCTTCTTCTTCTTCGTCTTCTGTGATCATTGTTCATTTAGACTGGGTCTGGATTCTTCAATACTATCTACTGCCTTTGTTAGGGCGTCCCTACCGACGGTTTCCCATCAGACGGAGTGGGCGTGGCTCACATCCTCCTATTCAAATTTGAATACTGTGGGCGGCCCTGATGTACATATTCTACTGTTAGCCGTACCGACTTGGATTTGGATGTTGTGAATATATGAAATTTGAACTTCGATCGCCAAATATAGAAGTTGGCAGCATTCTCCGTGGAAAATAACATTAAGCTTTTCAGCATCATCCAGTGTTACACGGCGTAGCGTTGACGACAAATCCCTTTCACGCCAATCTACCCTTTGAGAAACTCAGCAGATGAGATGCTATTTGTTGTCTCCTCGCCTAGTTTGTTGTGCCATCTCGTATCTTTTCTTGCTGTCTACTTCGGCGTCTCTTACCCTCGATTTCTCTCGCAATTACAATGTTTCTCAAGCCCACATTTTTCAGTTTGCCCAATAAAACCTTGCCGGTCTCTTTATTACATTTTTTAAATACCGTAATAGAAATGCCATATTTGTCATAGAGAATAGAAAGAATACAATCATTCTGATTTTTCCCTGAATCTCCTCCCTGGTCATGAAAAGTGTATGGCGATGATTGTTGTTCTTGAATGTCTTGACCTGGTCATGGAAAGTGTATGGCAATGATTACTGTTGAATGTCCTGACCGGAAACTAAAGCGGAGAAACTTTGCAGAAATAGCCAAAGCAAAGATGCACGAAGATCCCACAAACGCACAAACACCAAAACCCATCACTACTGTACGAAAACCTACCTGGAGGCAGGATATATTTCCAGAGGTGGTAGAAAATATACCAGGTATTGCAAACAAAAACTGCCAGACTGAAAAAGAAAGGAGAGACACTACCCTAAGCTTCATAACGAAAAGCTACCCAAGCATGGACTGGACCCATGCATACACCGACGGTTCTGTAACAAACACTACACAGAACGGAGGGGCAGGAGCATTTCTGAACCTACCAAATGGCAGACAAATAACACTGTCATTCGCTACTGGTAAGTACACAAGCAATTTCAGAGCGGAGGCAGAGGCACTGGGGGCGGCAGTGGAAGAAATGGTGACAAACAGTGAAAATGAGAGCCATATAGTTCTGCTGACAGATGCTCTCGAAGTAGTCACAGCGCTAAAAAGCCAGAAAAACACTGAGCTTAATGACCTAAGAGCAGCACTCTGCAAACTGTGCCAGCAGTCCGCACCAAAAAGGGTAGTGGTACAGTGGGTCCCGTCACACTGCAACATCCAAGGCAACGAGGAGGCAGACAGACTGGCAAAAGAAGGTGCAAGACTACCACAAACAGATACCAGTATGACGTACGAAGAGTCAAAACGGCTTATCAAAGCCAGATACATGACCAAATGGGAAACCGAACATACTGGTTACACCAAAAACGATGTCTATTACCAGTTGAACCGAAGAGAGCAGGTCGTTGTCTTCAGACTTCGCACTGGCCACAACAGACTGAGGTACCACCTATTCAACAAATTGAAGATAGGGTGTACCGACGAATGCCCGTGCGGTACTGGTAAAATGACCACTGAACATCTGCTGCAGAACTGCCCGACATACGAGGATCAGAGAGAGCAGATGTGGCCATTACCAGTGGAACTGCAAGACAAGCTCTATGGCAGTGGCGAGAGCCTCAGGACGACCGCCGCTTTTTTCGAAAAAATAATGGTTACTGTCTGACTGTGTACGCAGAAGAGGAAGTAGAAGAATGTCCTGACCTAGTTATGGAAAGTGTATGGCAATGATTACTGTTGATTGTCCTGACCTAGTTATGGAAAGTGTATGGCAATGATTACTGTTCTTGATTGTCCTGACCTAGTTATGGAAAGTGTATGGCAATGATTACTGTTCTTGAATGTCCTGACCTAGTTATGGAAAGTGTATGGCGATAATTGCTGTTGAATGTCCTGACCTGGTCATGGAAAGTGTATGGCGATGATTGCTCTTCTTAAATGCTCACGATGAGTATCCAAACTATATTGTGCGCCCTGAAAAGGACGTTAGTGGCTGATTGCAATAGTTTTCTTCACATCCAGATCTTGCTGATGATAGTGGATTGTAGTCCTCCAGGAGATTGTGATGTGATTGGCTTCATCTGAATATCTCTCACTAGTACGGGGATCACGTTGATCCTCACTAAATGAAATTAAAACATCCTTGCTTCAAGAAAGAACTGCGTGAAAGTGAGGTGTGGTCTTGCTCAGTATATTGTACTATTGTACCCCGAGTAAGATAGTATGTTCAGTATATTTTGACCAGCCCCTGACTAACATAGTCTGATCAGTATGTTTTGCTTGACCCTGACTAACATAGTGTGATCAGTATGTTCTGCTTGACCCTGACTAACATAGTCTGATCAGTATGTTTTTGCTTGACCCTGACTAACATAGTCTGGTCAGTATGTTTTGCTTGCCCCTGACTTACATAGTCTGATCAGTATGTTTTGCTTGACCCTGACTAACATAGTCTGATCAATATGTTTTGCTTGACCTTGACTAACATAGTCTGATCAGTATGTTTTGACCAGACCCTGACTAACATAGTCTGATCATTATATTTTGCCTGGCCCTGACTAACAAAGTCTGATCAGTATGTCTTGTCTGGATCTGACTAACATAGTTAGATCAGTATATATTGTCTGGATCTGACTAACATAGTCTTCATCAGCGGGATATGAGGAAAGCTACTGTATCCCGCCACCTATTGTTCTCTTTGGAGTGCCCAAAAGATTAAACTTTCTTGCGTGGCTTTCAACAACCACGACAATAACAAAAACAATAGATGATAGGTAAGGGTGACATGCTGATATCACGGAGCAGCCACCTGTTAGATAACATTATCATTCAATAAATAATCAGTTTTCATCTTTCAGAGGTTTAAAATTAAACGTAAGGAGTGACGCCTAATGTGACGAAGCAGGAGTGTGTATAACCAAAGAGTTACAAGAACAATCAGTATACACGTCTCTTGATTTTGGTGGACAATTTTTGAATGTGGGTGGACAACCCGGAATACAGTGATGTTTATTATGTGCATAACTTAGCATAACTTGAGATACAAAAAAACATAACCCACAACATAAACACAGCATAAAATAACTAAACATAAATAAACACAATGGACATAAAACAGATTAACATAATATAAAATAACAAAACTAAATATAACATTAAATTACTAAATGTAACATTGCATAGCTAAATATTACTTATGAACCATACCATAACTAAACATATAACATAACTAAACATTGCTTACCAGACTGTATGATAATTAAGCATACTTCCACACACCATAACATACCTAAACACACCATATCAAAATAACATAACTACACATAACTTAACAGAACGTCACATAACTAAACATAATGTAACACAACACAACATAACATAATATAACTTAACATAAAATACGACACCATAACATAACACAACTTAACATAAATTAGCACAACATAACATAACTTAACAAATGATAATACACCAAAACACAACATAAATTAACATAAATGAACAGACCATAGTATAACATAACAAAATATAATTTAACACACCATAAAATAACATACCGTAACATAAATTAACTAAACAAAGCAAAATATAACAAACATAAGTTAAATACACCCTATCAAAACATAATATGTTGTTCGTCCATCACGTGTGATGAGGACCTTAACTTTTTTTCACCTAGCAAGTCCTTCGAGCCGAGTATTCCGGGTTGTGGATGAGTGCGGAGATGGCTGACGAGTCCGATTTGGGATCTGCATACTCGCAGGCAGTGACAGCATGGAAAGCTCGCTTCGCTAGACGGTGATCATGTTACTCAGTAAATCCACCCGCTGTATCTCATCCGCTGTATCTCATCCGCTTTATTGCTCAGCCAGGATACCCGCAACTGACGCAGCTTTTTGACTGTAGTTTAGCTTGTCTGCGACTTACGCTCTCCCCTTCGCTTCTCGCCGGTCGTCACAGGACTCGACTGTGTAAGTTCGGGATAAATGAAAAAAGAATGACTTGCGCGATGAATTTAATTTAAGTGAGGAAGAGTTGCGCGGTTCGTCAACCTCACTCTCTCGCCCCAGTCCAACTTTAACCAGTGGCAGAAGCAGTCAGGATGACTGGATATGGACTCTGGTGCAGTGGATGGTCACGGCTGCTCAAGTGCCTCGCTGAGTTCTGTGCGGTCCACACCGTTCAGCACATTTGCTGTCGTGGTAGCTTGATGACGAGTTTCCTGCTTAGCTTGCTGGGCTTGAGCAGGGCACGGCAAATCTAAAAACGCTTTCCTTGTTCTTGGCTTCCTACTTTCTCTTTTACCACCTCTCCTGTCCCTTTTCTTTCCGTACGTTTGTTTGGGTTTCTCACTTACAAGAACTTCTAGGTAGGCAAGATGTCTTGTCACCTAGAGTGGCAACGAGTGACCATTACACACCTCCGGTCTAAGTGTCAGCAAGGTGCCTCGAGAATACGTGTGTATTTTCGCAGCACGGCTCAGCAATTTTGCGCTCCCGCGTTGTCAGGAATAGGGGACGATAGGCTTAGAGTTCGACCGCAACTAGATATAACTAGATGGTAACTTCTGGTCGAGCGCCGTGACTGACCGCTGACACGTCAGCTTCGGATATTCTGTGATATTTCATCTTCTTCCAAAACTCGATTGAGTTCAAGAAGTGTTTTATCGACGGAACACCACACGAGAACCGTACTACAGTTGGTAAATGCGTAACAAGATACACCTATTTGATAATGTGCCGTATTCTAGTTCTGGTCGAACTCTAAAACATAATTTACATACCATAAATAACAAAACAAAAATTTACATGCCGTAACATAACAAACAATAAATTAATACTCCACAACATAACATAACATAACACAAATTAACATAACAAAACATAAATAATCACACCATAACAAAATACAGCAAAACATAAATATATACACTAAGACAACATAAAATAACATACCATAAAAACAAAACACAAATTAACACACCATAACATAACAAAACCTAAATTAACACACTAAAGTAAAAATTATATAAGATACCATAAATAACAAAACATAAATGAACACACTAACGTAACATTATATAAGATACCATATAATAAAACATAAATGAACACACTAACAAAACATTATATGAGATACCAAAAATAACAAACCATAAATGAACACACCAAAGTATAACATAACATAAATTAACCCATTACAATAAACATAATATAACATAAATGAACATAACAAAGTGTGAATTACCCCACTATAAAATAACAAAATGTGAATTAGCTCACTATAACATAACAAAATGTGAATTAGCCCACTGTAACATAACACAATGTGAATTAGCCCACTATAACATAACACAATGTCGCAAACCATATATAACACAATATACATTAATACATCATTACCAACGATACCTCGGACATACATATGTAAGGCACTCTGAAAACATGAACACCAACAAGCAGAATAGATACTCAAGGAATTGGCACTTTGGAATGGAAGCAAGGCTCTCCAGGATGCTTGAAGAGATGTCTCTTCGATGTATATCTGGGGTTCGAGTCCAGTGTGAACATTACTTCACCATCTCTACTGTTCTCTACTTATTGTTTGGTGTTCATTTTTCAGAGTGCTTTACATAAACCTATCTTTACGATCGTTTTTGTAACTTACTTAACAGATAATTACTGGACTTAAACTTTTTTCTAATTACTTTTTTAATTTTCATGACGTAACAACATAACATAACAGACCGTAACGTAACATAGCATAGCCTAACATGACATAAAATAACATATTATAATGAAATGTAATGTAATATAATGTTACATTCATATATAATTTAATTATGCATAACTAAATTTAAAATAACACAGTTTTAAAACAAATATAACAATTACAACATGATAATCACAACATAACATATCAACCACAATATAAAACATTATTTCATACATAATATACGAGACGTGTTCAAATGAAACCGGACCCAACTGCACCAAGAGAACATACATATCATGTGCATGATGACGTCAATTATGATGTCACCAGCACATACCAACCGTCAAGTTTGCAAAATTTCATTATCCTCCGACTCAGTTTTCTCAGCAGACAGTTGAAAATATAGCGGGTGTTATACGAAATCCGCTAAGAGTTGATCAGCGAGAGGTGAATCGGTTTCTAACATCTGAAGGATGTCGACCAGTTGACATTCATCGCAGCATGCAGGCAGTGTATGGTGATAAAAGTGGGTCGAAGAGAACAATGAAGAACTGGACAACGATGTTTAAAGAAGGACTTGTGTCAACGAAAGATCTTCCAAGACCAGGTCAGGCGCAAAGTTTTGCTTCAGAGGATGCCATCGCAAAAAGTGATGCAGCATTTTGGGTCGACCGTCGCCGTAGCTTACGTTCGCTACACTTTTGTCATGAGCATCGTACGTATGCTCATTTTGTGCAGTTAGGTCCCGTTTCATTTGAACACGCCTCGTAATAACAGATTATTGCATCACACAACAAAAGATACCATAAAATAACATCCTCATGCCTTATCATCCACATAACATAAAAATAACTTAAAACAGGATACCATCAACACAACAAAACATAACAGTTACATAATGTTACATAACATATACGTTTTCTAGAGCACATCCATATATTGTTACCTAAAAACCCCATTTTCGAAATATAACATGTCATTTCAACTAACAAAAACGTGTATGAAATCTATAATTATGACGTAATGGGTTCATGATTTTGGTCAAGTAGTGCGAAGATATGATTTCTTCAAGAATTTTGGCGCGTAATTGATCACGTCTGCGCGGAATGATACAATATAAAAAAAAGAAGTACGCAGTTCTTCAGATAATGGGAGTATAATGAATATTCGGGGACACAAAAACTTAGATTTATATAAGGAGAGAGATCAAATACATTGAAGTTCCATTTTGGACGGGAGAAGATTTAATTGCATTCTTTGCTTGTTGATTGATATATTTGTTTTCTTCTTCATCTTCTGCTTGTTTATCTTGTACCTGAATTTTAAAAATTATTTTTGTTATTGTTTTTCTTCTGGATCTTCTGGTTGTTTATATTTTTGTTTCTACTTCATCTTTGTATTCTTGTTCTTCGTGTTTCCCGTACTCTTGAAGTCTTCTTCTTCTTCTTGATTTTTCTTTCCTTTTTCTTTTTCTTATTTGTAACTTAACTTTACTTAACGTCTTTATACTGGTTTAGCAGTCTCTGCAGAGTCTGTATACAAACAGTTTCATTTACATTTCCTTGCTCTAAAGGCTATGCGCATCGAATCTATTCTTAAATGTATTAATTGTCCATGCCTCCACTACTTCCTGTGGCAATGCATTCCACGCATTCACCACTCTCTGACTAAAAAAATATTTCCTAATATCTAATCTGACCTTTCGTTAGTTAATTTGTAGCTATGCCCTCTCTGTTCTCGTAGGTGTTTGTATTTTGAAAAAAAAACTTCTCGTAATCGAATTTATCCGTTCCTCTGATTATCTTATAAACCTGTATTAAGTAACCTTAAATTCTTATCTTTTCTAGACACTGTAGGCCGGTTTCTTCTTTTTCTTCTTCGCAATCATCTTCTTCTTCTTTTTCTTCTTCATAATTTTCTATTTCTTCTTGTTCTTTTTGTTGTTCCATTTCTTCTGCTTGTTCCTATCGTTTTTTCTACTTTATCGTTCTATTCTTCTTCTTCGTGTATCTTGTACTCTTGCTATTATTACTATTATTATTATTATTATTTTTCTCGTTATCAATCTTACTGTTGTTCTTCTTCTGGATCTTTTAGTTGTTTTTATTTCTTGGTTTCACTTCATCTTTTTATTTCTGTTCTTCATATTTTTCTTTTCCTTTTATTGTTTACTATTTTACTATTATTATTTTTATTATGTTAATACTTTGTCCTCCTCCTCTTCCTTCTTCTTTTCTTTCTTCTTCTTCTTCTTCTTTTGAGTCATATTTTTTTTTCTTTCGAATCTTGTTTTTCTTTTTTTTGGAATTTCTTCTTCATTTTCTTCTTCTATTTCTCATCCTCCTCGTCCTCTTCTTCTTCTTCTTCTTCTTATTCTGGTTCTTCTCACTCCTTTTTTTATATTCTATATTTGTATTCTTGTTCTTCAAGAATCTTTTACTTTTGTTATTGTTATTAATACACTTATTATCATTAGTACTACTATTTTTCTTCTTTTCATAATCTGGTTTTACTTATCATGATTTTGATTTTTAGTTTTTCCCCGTTATCTTCTTTTTTCTTATCTTCTTCTCTTTTATCTTTTTCTTCCTTTTCTTCTTCTTCCTTCTTTCTTACTAGACTAAGCATAAGTTTACAATTATATACGAACGTATGCAGGATGTCTGCCCTGAAGCAACACGTCTGTTCTTGAAGCCTCGTAGAATTTTATTTTATGTGATATAAATGTCACTTTCATGTGTAACCCTCATTAGAAATATATTGAGCTGCAGGGGTTCTATTGATTTCATTCGACGTATTAGACCCCTGGACCTTGACGGGCAATTAAAGTGACGATGGAAAGACAACAGCAACCGAGGAATAAATCTTTAATGTGAATACACAAAGGGCAAAACGGGAGGTACACCACTTGAAATATCACTTGAAAGGGCAAATGGAAGGTAGATAACTTGAATTGAGCAACTTGAAAGAGCGCATGAAAAGTAGATAACGTGAACTTTGCAACTTGAAAGTGCACATGTAAGGTAGATAACTTGAATTGTGAACCTTGAAAGGGCACACGGAAGGTACAGAACAAACAGAAGACTTGAAAGTGCACATGAAAGGTAGATAACGTGAACTTTGCAACTTGAAAGTGCACATGTAAGATAGATAACTTGAATTGTGCAACTTGAAAGGGCACATGCAATGTAGATAACTTGAATTGTGCACTTAAAGGGCACACGAAAGGTACAGAACAAACAGAAGACTTGAACGTGCACATGAAAGGTAGATAACGTGAACTTTGCAACTTGAAAGTACACATGTAAGGTAGATAACATGAATTGTGCAACTTGAAAGGGCACACGGAAGGTACATAACAAACAGACGACTTGAAAGTGCACATGAACGGTAGATAACGTGAACTTTGCAACTTGAAAGTGCACATGTAAGGTAGATAACTTGAATTGAGCAACTTGAAAGGGCACATGTAATGTAGATAACTTGAATTGTGCAACTTGAAAGGTCACATGGAAGGTACATAACAAACACAAGACTTGAAAGTGCACATGAAAGGTAGATAACGTGAACTTTGCAACTTGAAAGTACACATGTAAGGTAGATAACTTGAATTGAGCAACTGGAAAGGGCACATGTAATGTAGATAACTTGAATTGTGCAACTTGAAAGGGCACATGTAAGGTAGATACCTTGAATTGTGCAACTTGAAAGTGCACATGTACGGTAGATAACTTGAATTGAGCAACTTAAAAGGGCACAAGTAATGTAGATAACTTGAATTGTGCAACTTGAAAGGTCCCATGTAAGGGACAAAACAAAAAAAGACAATTTGAAGGGGCTCATTAAAGGTGGTAAACGTGAAATGTACACCTTGAAAGGGCGCACAGATGGATTACAACATGATGTTGGAGACTTGATATGGCATACAGACAGAATAAAACCTGATGTTGGAGACTTGATATGGTATACAGACAGAACAAAACATGATGTTGGAGACTTGATATGACATACAGACAGAACAAAACTTGATGTTGGAGACTTGACATGGCATACAGACAGAACAAAACCTGATGTTGGAGACTTGAAATGGTATACAGACAGATCAAAACATGATGTTGCAGACTTGATATGGCATACAGCCAGATCAAAACCTGATGTTGGAGCCCTGACATGGCATACAGACAGAACAAAACTTGATGTGGGAGACTCTTGTCAAATTGCGCTCGGAGAATAGAAACGTATTTAAATCGCCGCTGCATGCGATATATTTCGGCTGCACACTGACAGACACATGTGGTTTGAAAAAATAGTTTTCTTTCCCTTAGATTACTAACGCCCCCGGCACCCCCCCCCCCCTTCCTCATATATTATATATTTCATTTATTGAGGGAAATCGCTAAAACTGCCCCTCCCTCCCAAACTGTCACTGAACGAGAAACCCTGAACCTAGAATGCCCTATAAGAATCGCTGTGTTGCTCGTACTATGGTTGCGTGCAAATGGAATTAGGAGTACATCCTGCTACCACTTCCGGCTAGTTCTATCAGAAAAATGGCTGTAGTTATTTGAGGACGACCAATGAAGTAAGAGACTAACCAGTAATTTCAGTTGACGCAGACCCCACTTGTAATGCAATGCTTCATAATTCGATTGTGTGGTCTGGCGACATTTTTGTGTATTCAATATCCCACATTTTGTTTTAACAATTACATTTGGTTTCACCTTGTTCTGTGTATGATGTTCGGTATGTTTGATTACGATGTTCCGTGAATAGGCAATTGGCATGAGTCTGTCAATACGACTTTTCCCCATTTCTGGGGTAATCGAGGGCTTTTTAAGGCTGAGAACTGCAGGCCGCTTCGCCACTGCTGTCGCCACGTCGTGTGTTGGCAATGTTTGTCCCCCCCCCCCCCCCCCAAGAGAAAAACCACATATGCCATACCGGGATTCGAACCGCTGATCTCCTTGTCGACAGGCAGGCCTCTAAAACATTCGGCAACGCGTTCCTCATAAAAGTGTTGCACTAGTAACACATTACATAGTTATCAACATGGATCGATTAGTCAAATTGGTTTTTCTAGAGGTCTCTACGTGTGACAGAGACGAGAATAAAGCACCGTCACATTTACAGCTTGTTGAACAAGTGCTCTCTAATCCCACTAGAGTAGAAATCTATCGAACTACTTGTTCACACATTCAAGTTTTAAGACGGGCATGAATCGCGCTTGGCGTGGTGTAGCCTGAACTTGAACAAATAACTGGTACAGATACAGTCCTCAAAATTTAATACAAGGATAAGCGATTGAATTATTAGTTGTTTTGGGGGGGGAAGGAGAACAAGAAGACAAAATCATCGTCATAGATTAGTGGTTGTTGAAGATCCTAGGGGTGGCCTAGTGGTGGAAACTTCTGTTTCCACAATCCAAACTGACCGGGTTCGAATCCCACCGTATCTAGTTTGCCAGACACGGTTTTTTTCTTAGCGGTGCGATCGCTCTTCCCGTGCGAAAAGTAATGGGAACATACCGTATCTCACAAGACACTTACAACAGCCAAATAGGTGACGGTTGTGAGAAGCGACGTTCTACAAAGGACAAGCTACTTAGTTGTACTATTAGCAGGACGAAATAGAAGGGGCAGTTTGTGGAAACAGATGGGGCAAGAGAAATAGTGGAGCAATGTAAGTAGATTTATAAGACAATAGACAATGATGTTCTCAAAGTAAAAAAAGGAGACGCCGGTAAATAATAAAAACGATGTTAGAGAATGTTGTTAAATGTAAATAATAAGAAAGATGTTAGATAATGTTGTTAAATGTAAATAATAAGAAAGATGTTAGATAATGTTGTTAAATGTAAATAATAAGAAAGATGTTAGATAATGTTGTTAAATGTAAATAATAAGAAAGATGTTAGATAATGTTGTTAAATGTAAATAATAAGAAAGATGTTAGATAATGTTGTTAAATGTAAATAATAAGAAAGATGTTAGATAATGTTATTAAATGTAAATAATAAGAAAGATGTTAGATAATGTTGTTAAATGTAAATAATAAGAAAGATGTTAGATAATGTTGTTAAATGTAAATAATAAGAAAGATGTTAGATAATGTTGTTAAATGCTCACAATGAATAAGTTTGCCTTTTTGAGCGCCATGAAAATGACGTTACATTGCGGATTTCAGTAGCTTTCTTCACATACCGAGCGTGCTGATGAATGTGGACCAGAGTCCTCCAAGCGGTTGTCCTATGCTTGGTTTTATCTGCGTGTCGATCACTAATACAGGGATAGAGTAGCAGTGTTAACTAGGGGCGAAAAGTCTTGGTCAATGTATTTTGCCTGACCCTGATTAGCTCTGTCCGATCAGTATTTTTCGACTGACTCTGACTAACATTGTCCGATTAATATGTTTTACCTGATCCTGACTAACATTGTCCGATCTGTATGTTTTACCTGATCCTGACTAACATTGTCCGATTTGTATGTTTTAACGTCTTTATACTGGTTTAGAAGAACCTGCAAAGTCTGTATACAACCAGTTACATTTAAATCACCTTGCTCTAAAAGCTATGCGCATCCAGTTTATTCTTAAATGCATTAACTGTCCCTGCCTCCACTACCTCCCCTGGCAATGCATTCCAAGCAGACACCACTATTTGACTAAAAAAATATTTCCTAGTATCTAATCTGGACATCTCTTTAGTCAGCTTGTAGCTATGCGCTCGTGTTATTGTAGGTGGCTGTATTGTAAAAAAACTTGTTATAGTCTAATTTATCCATTCCTCTGATCATCTTATAAACCTGTATTAAGTCACCACGAATTCTTCTCTCTTCGAGACACTTTAGGCCGGTTTTTCTGAGTCGTTCCTCATAACTGTAATTCTGGAATCCCACTATCATCTTTGTCGCTCTTTTTTGTATTCTTTCTAGCATGTTTATGTCATCTCTATGATAAGGACTCCACACCTGTACACAGTACTCCAATCTAGCTCTAACTAAAGCTTTATACAGTTTGACGATCACTTCCTTGGTCCTATGTTTAATATTTCTTGTTATCATACCTAACATTGCATTTGCCTTTTTCACTGCTACCTTAAATTGTTCACTCACCTTTCCTGTATGATCTATTATAACCCCTAGGTCCCTTTCCTTATCTATCTTTCTAATATTGTGTTCTCCCATTCTGTAATTATGTTCCATATTGGATCTACCCATGTGGATGACTGTACATTTATCTACATTAAACTCCATTTGCCAGCTTACAGACCATTCTCGAATTTTATCTAAATCCGACATCAATATATCCACTTCCGCTTTAGATGAGACACTATTGCATAGTTTTGTGTCATCAGCAAATTTTGCAATCATGGATATATATATATATATCAAGAACAAAATTGGTCCCAAAACCGAGCCCTGTGGCACACCACTTTTCACTTCACACCACTCAGAGTACTCCTTATTTATGCCCACCCTCTGCCTTCTTCCCGTTAACCAATTTTCAATCCATTTGGCAACTTCCCCACCTATTCCATGTGATTTTAACTTTCAAAATAATCTTTGATGAGGTACTCTATCAAAGGCCTTTGCAAAGTCTAGATAAATAACATCCACTGGCTCCCCTTTATCTATGATTTTAGTAACCTCCTCCACGAATTCTAATAGATTTGTTAAGCATGATCTCCCTCTAGTAAACCCATGCTGACTATTTCTAACAATATTAAATTTTTCTAAATGCATTACAATGTTTTCTTTGTTTATTGACTTTAACAATTTACAGACTATGCTCGTTAAACTCACCGGTCTATAATTTGCTGGATCAGATTTTTTGCCTTTTTTGAATAAAGGGATCACTCCTGCATCTTTCCAATCCCTTGGAACAATCCCTTTTGTAAGTGATTGAGAACATAATATAGCCAATGGTTTTGCTAGTTGGTCTCTAATTTCATACAGCAATTTTGGATGAATACCATCTTAACCTGGACATTATTCACTTTCAACCCCTCCAATTTTTTAAAAAACCATTTCTTCTGTGTTACAGATTGATCTTAATCCCGCTGTATCCATGTCTCTTTGAAAAATATCTATAGGCTCTGGGACCTTGGAGCAGTCCTCTTTTGTGTAGACTGTGCCAAAGTACTGATTGAGCAGATTAGCTGCCTCCCTATTCTCACTTATTATTTTCCCTGTACTGTCTATGAGAAGGCCTACTTTGTCTTTCGTTCTTTGTTTATTTCTAACATAAGAGAAGAAGCTTTTACTGTCAGTCTTGATCCTCTGAAGAAGTTTTTTTTCAAAGTCTATTTTTGCTATTTTATTCGCTTTCTGAGATATGTTCTGCTTGTCCAAATATTTTACATATGTTTCTTTTGATTTACCTGCCTCTATATATTTTTTCCATGCTTTATTTTTTGCTCTTCTACATTTCACTACAAATCTAGTTATCCACTTTTTATGCTTCGGGTTTACCTCCCTACATGGAACACATTCCTCTTTTAGCGTTTCTAATAGTAATAGTTGTCCATCACAAGTGATGAAGACCACTCTCCTTGTTCAGCCGTGTGGACAGTCGTATCTCTTGCTGTGTCCGCTGAAATGGGTGACTTGCGCGGTTATTTGGATTAAAGTGAGGAAGAAACTGCGCCTTTTGTCAACCTCACTCACAGAGCCTAAGCTACCTTTAGCCAGTGGCAAGACATTCATCGAGACGACTGGAGATAGCATAGGATGCAGATTTTGTCTCAGGGTTACCACCGAAGCCTTTCCGTAAACATGTAACCCGCAGGGTAGAAAGGTGGGATCGCATCTAACGCAGTTTGTCGTGCCTTTTCGATAACCATAAGAGGTCGTATGGACAACACTCAGCGTGTGAGGTGGTCTGGCATCTCTCTCCAGCTGTATTCAACTCATCCTAGTAGCATCTAAAATTCCCACACGCCAAATTCGCGACTGTTAACTAACCCGTGAAATACGTCACAGGTATAAGCGTAGTGCCATTCAGCCGGCGTCCAGACCAGCATAAACGGATGGAAGAAATCACAAAAAAAAAGAACGAAATAACAAGTCCAGACGGAAAACAACACCACGTTTCAGTGAACTGTTTTAAAACTTTCCCACTCCTGTTCAACATCTGTTCCTACGACAATATCTTTCCAGATTATGTGGTTCGCTGCCTCTTTCATCCCCTTAACATCTGCCTTAGAGTAGTCGTATGTTTGCGTGTTTATGTTTACTTCTTTCCCTGCAATAAGATCCCAACGGATGATTTGATGGTCAGATGAGCTAAACAGTTCCCCAACGGTAACGTTTTCAATAATATTTTCCTCTGTAGTAAAAACTAGGTCGAGTACGTTTTAGCCTCTGGTGGCTGCTTCTACCTTTTACCTGCTCCTGACTAACATTGTCCGATCTGTATGTTTTACCTGATCCTGACTAACATTGTCCGATCTGTATGTTTTACCTGATCCTGACTAACATTGTCCGATTTGTATGTCTTACCTGATCCTGACTAACATTGTCCGATCTGTATGTTTTACCTGATCCTGACTAACATTGTCCGATCTGTATGTTTTACCTGATCCTGACTAACATTGTCCGATTTGTATGTCTTACCTGATCCTGACTAACATTGTCCGAACTGTATGTTTTACCTGATCCTGATTAACATTGTCCGATCTGTATGTTTTACCTGATCCTGACTAACATTGTCCGATCAATATGTTTTACCTGATCCTGACTAACATTGTCCGATGTGTATCTTCTACTTGTCCACGACTAACATGTTCGATCAGCATGTTTCGACATCCCAAACGAAAAATAGTAAGATGGATAAATTATGGAATAATCCAGAAAAGAAATCGCAATAAAAACAACAGGAGCATTTGATGATCAAAATAAATATATTTTTAAAAAATGTAAGAAAACAAAAAAGTGAGTATGATGAATATGAAAACAATTATTTAAGAAAAAAACAACAAAAAGACGAAGAAAATTAAAATAAAAAGATGATAAAAGGAGAAAAGAAGCAAAGGAGCTAGAGGTATAAATCAAGGAACCGTAAGGGGTTACAATTTAATTTAGTGGAAGATTCAAAACAGAAAGAGAAGAACAAAATGAAACAAACGCGAATAAAACAGTAAAGGAAGAAGGATATGACGAGAAAGAGGTGCAGGCAATCTATGGAAGATAACTAACCTGATTTGGCGTCATTGTCCGAGTCTGATGACGGTGTTGGAGGTTGGGAAATCTTCTCTTTGGTTCGTTGAGTCCGGTTAGAGAACGCTCGCACCAGTTCATGCATTCGCTCGCTGAAAGTCTCGCTAACGTTAGACAGACTGGTGGCTCCCACACTAAAGAGTGGGGGGAAATGTGAGGGAGGAATGTTAGAGAGAAAAATTAGGGAGACATATTAAGGGAGATATGAGAGGGAAGTGTGAGAGGGACATGTGAGGGAGAAACATAAGGGAGAAATATGAGGGGAGATATGAGAGAGAGTGTGAAAGGGACATGTGAGGGAGAAACATTAGGGAGAAATATGAAGGAGGGATATGTGAGAGAAATGTGAGAGGGACATGTGAGGGAGAAACATTAGGGATAAATATGAAGGAGGGATATGAGAGGGAAGTGTGAGAGGGACATGTGAGGGAGAAACATTAGGGAGAAATATGAAGGAGGGATATGAGAGGGAAGTGTGAGAGGGACATGTGAGGGAGAAACATTAGGGAGAAATATGAAGGAGGGATATGAGAGGGAAGTGTGAGAGGGACATGTGAGGGAGAAACATTAGGGAGAAATATGAAGGAGGGATATGAGAGGGAAGTGTGAGAGGGACATGTGAGGGAGAAACATTAGGGAGAAATATGAAGGAGGGATATGAGAGGGAAGTGTGAGAGGGACATGTGAGGGAGAAACATTAGGGAGAAATATGAAGGAGGGATATGAGAGGGAAGTGTGAGAGGGACATGTGAGGGAGAAACATTAGGGAGAAATATGAAGGAGGGATATGAGAGGGAAGTGTGAGAGGGACATGTGAGGGAGAAACATTAGGGAGAAATATGAAGGAGGGATATGAGAGGGAAGTGTGAGAGGGACATGTGAGGGAGAAACATTAGGGATAAATATGAAGGAGGGATATGAAAGGGAAGTGTGAGAGGGACATGTGAGAGAGAAACATTAGGGAGAAATGTGATGGGAGATATAAGAGGGAAGTGTGAGAGGGACATGTGAGGGAGAAACATTAGGGAGAAATATGAAGGAGGGATATGAGAGGGAAGTGTGAGAAAAAAATTGGGGGCAAAAATTTGAAGGGGAGATGCTAGAGGGAAATGTGAGAGCGAAATGTTATGGGGAAACGGGAGGGTAAAATGTGAAGAAGATATATTAAGGAGCTATATAAGAGGGAAATGTGAGAGGAATATGGAGATACATTGGGAGAGGAGATGTGAGGGAGAAATTTGAGGGGAAATGTGATTGGAAAATGAGAGAAGAAAATGACAGGGGAGATTTGAGGGAGAAATTTGAGGTGGAGATGTGAGAAGAATATGGAAGAAGAAAATGGGATGGGAGATGTGAGGGAGAAATTTGAGGGAAAAATGTGAGAGGGAAATGCCAGAGAGAAATGTGAAAGGGAAATATGAGGGTGAAACGTGAAAGGATATTGTCAAGTGAAAATGTGAGATACAAATGAGAGATGTACATCCAAAACGTGCATTCAGTCTTTTTCTCTCACTCTCGCACGTGTTGCGCCAATGGAAAGATAAGATCACAGGTGCGGAAGTTTTTCGCGGGCTCGCATGACAAGCATCCACACAACTGCCGTAGGGGTGTGGTGTGAGGTGTTAGCGATCTCACATTGCAAAGGCTCCTGAACAGGTACCCATTTAAGGCTGGGTCGACCCGGGAGCCATTTCGGTCTGAAAAAAAGCATTACCGCCTCAACTGGGGAATGAACTCAGGACCACTCAGATGCAAAGCCAGCGCACTAACCATTGCGCTATGCAGATGAGTGGTTTCAAAATAGAATATTCTATGGCGAGCTTGAGTCAGGTAAGCGAGTTGGCAGTGGCCAAATAAAACATTACAAAGACACTCTGAAAGCCTCACGGAATAACCGTGACATTGACCCTGATAACTGGGAGTACGTTGCGGCTGACCGCTCTGCCTGGCACAGTAAAATCTCTTCTGGCACGACACATATGGAGCAGACAAGAATCTAGGAAGCTTCACCGAGACGAGCGACACGAAAGGCAAGAGACGAATTGTCTTGTTCTGTTGGCCAGACAGTGTTTCTCTGCCCTCAGTGTGACAGACGCGTTCGGGCTCGGATTGGTTTGATCAGCCACCTACGAAGCCACTCCAAGATTGACAGATGATAATGTGGTCCCACTTGGAAAGGATGTACAAACAACAATTAAGTGTTGAATACCGCTCATCATCATCATCATCATCATCATGTAGCATGTTCTTTATAGAACGTCGCCCCCATCACAGTCTGAAAGAAACTCGTTCCCTTGCCAAAACTCCGGCCTCCACCAGTCATACCCAGGCATTCCTGCATACCTTGGTGCCATCGTCTTCTTGGTCTACCCCTTCCTCTTTTGCCTGGCACCATACCTTCCATCACTGTTCTCTCGAGACCGCTGTGTCTCTTGATGTGATCAAAGTATTTGCATTTTAAATAACACTAGGACTCTACAAATGACAGGAAAACAAAGTGAATACATTGTTTACCTTATTCTCAAAATGTTGGCTCGCATTTGTGTTAACTGGTTGGCAAGCATAGCATAGCGTGCAGTAGCTCAGCCTTAGCTTTTATTACTATTGTATTTGTATTTACCCATTCCAATGGATTCGTCTCAATTTACAAATACTCCATTTTGCAGATAGAGATGAGCAGACGAATCATTAGATACGTATATTGGTACAGTATTATACGGCATATCGTAAATTGACTAGTTATACAGACAATTTACTGTAAAACGCTGAAGAAAACTCGGCAAGTTGATCAGTCTTACAGACATATTACCGTACGATACTGTATACAACTGGATAGGCTGACCAGTTTTACAAACTAATACAAATTAGACCAATATGCCCTGAAAATAAATGATATCAGTTAAATTATTTGTTGGTTTTTATCGACACATGTCCTTAACTCCAGGGCAATCATCGACATTTCGGGGTATCGTAGTTATGCAAAATGTCAGTGAGTTGGTTGCCACAGAATTCTAAGCGACATAAAGTTGCGGCAGGACGGAACTGAGATTTAAAAAAAAAGTTAAAACCAGAACCACAAACATGTAAACTTACCGAGAAAGTGTATCTGCCTCTGATTTGTGAAGTGCTCCCATACTCGACTGTAGGTCACTTGTGCTCCACATAGAGACGGTCCTGAGCATACCCCCACTCGTGATCGGCAGTCCTGCCTCAAAGTCCTGACCTGAGATGTCATCAGTGCTAACAGAGGTCAAGGTAGCAGGCCGACCTGACGGAGACGTTGCTAAGGTGAGGGATGTGTCTCTGGATGTTGGGGAGGTGAAGCTGAATCGGCGCTGAGCTGAGGAGAACAATGTGTAGGATGATGCAAAGAAATAAGAAATGACATGGTTAGGAAATGCAGAGGCTAGCAAGTCGTGATCAATGTACGACCAGGAGACCCAAAAGCAACTTTAATGTTTTTTGTTCATAGAATAGCCACAAGTACGCGTACTATTTTACTGCCCTCGGTATATCATTCACCTTCTTAATTCAGTAAATTATGTGCTGAGATTTGCGCCTAATTATACGATGTATCCGGCTTCGGCAATCATATTTCGAAAAAGAAGTTGGAGCCAGGATGTAGTAGTGCATGAGCTGACAGCAGCCAGCGACTCATATCTAGATGCTTGTATCATGGACAGCGAACGATAGCTGAACAGGATGGTATTCAGCCTCCAGGTGGCGGCCCTGGAAACAGACTGCACTAGTCACTAGTGTATTCTGGTTAAGAGATAAGGAGCGCAGTAGAAACGCAAACCCAGTTCTCAAAATGAAAGCTGAAATCAGATGTTTCTGGCCGGAGTGCACATATATCGCAGCCTCCCTGTAAACTACGTCCAACGTCACAACCTCCTTTTAAAAAAAAAAGGAAGAAGAAGTATAAAAAAAACCCACACGAGTTCACAGCCCATAAGGGGTACAATTATGCTGTCCGAGCCCGGCACGTTTAGGTTGTGAGTCGATATAAGAGTCATTGGCATCGTCTGCTGCACTTTGGATGATCGGCATCGATTCGGTCTGAAGAATAGATTGATATGCCTCTTAGGCTCTCTTCAGCATCACAACATCAACGTTTTCCATCTTTTTACTTAGATTCAATCTCCTTTCATTTTTCTTCCATCCCTCGATTTGTGGATCTTCTCTCCGTCTTCTTCCAGATATGTATTATATACGCACATCGTCATCTTATCATTTCCAGTTGTGGCATTTGTCGGCTTATCAGGCATTCTGCTTTAATAACTTCTTGTATTTTCCTGGCTCATTCAAAATGGCTGACGTCCCACACATCTTGAAGTAAATATTTGTGTTGTGTGTTCGTATTATCTCTTTATGTGTTCATCTCTACTGCAATAATATGTTAGTTATTCTTTTATATAACCCGAGTGGTGTGATGGGGTCTTTGTGTATGACAAGGACAAGAATAGTACCACTGCCTCACAGAGAGCATGTCCTAAGAGGCGACTAGCTGTGGGACATGGCATAACACCGGCCATGGTTAGGTGGTTTATTTAGAGTGGCATATATGGCGCCTAACAGGCTGCAGGTTTACTTTGAAATGGTGTTTGAGTCTATTAAGATAGGCTCGCACATCAGTTAACCACCCTCTGTAAGTGCTTGTCCCAACGCAATGGAATATTAAGCTGCTCGAGCCTAGCCCGCTAAGCAGGAAACCCTTCTCTCGGCTACACCCAGCTCATACTGGCGCTGGGACCTGCACAGAAGTACAGGTCGACTAAGAGCTTTGAAAATATATTGTCAGTTGCCCTTGATAAAGATCTTCTAGTTGTAATGTAAACTTCGATCTGAATATTGATGCAGTGTGGTATATGAAACATACCCATCCATGTTTTAATAGTCTTTGGGAAAATTCAGAGTACCACCACAGACTCGCCTTTATTTTTAGTTGCGTCATCGAACTGATAAACCCCGCCTCCTCCCTCAGTACAGGATCGTAGGCTAGTTATATTGATTGATTCAAAGTGCAAAGTGAGGCATTCGATCTTCACTATCAGCTGACCCCATTTACCGGACACCTTATACGAGCATATCCTAATGTTCGTTTCTCACAAGTGATGAAGACCACTTTCTTTGTTCAGCTGTGTGGACAGTATTTTATCTTGACGTGTCCGCTGAAATGGGTGTTTTGGATTAAAGTGAGGAAGAAACTGCACATTTTGTTAAACTCATTCTATGGTCCGGAGCTACTATTGGCCAGTAGCAAGATATTTATCGAGACGACTGGAGATAGCACAGGATGCAGATTATTCTTCAGGGTTTACTCCCAAAGCCTTTTCTGTAAACAGGTATTCCGCCAAGCAGCGGAGGCAGGTGGGGGGTTAACATTGTGTTTCGTGCCTTTCCCATAACCGGATAAGGTCGTATTGACAACACTAGCGTGTGAGTGAGTTGGATATCTCTCCCCGGCTGTGCTCAGTCCATTATAGAAGTGTCTAAATTTCACACACTAAAATTGAAGTTTGCAGCTAGGGCGAATGACGCAAATCTCGTGAAGTTCAGCCGTGTGAACTAGCCGGTGAAGTACGAAACAGATTGACGCGTAGTGCTATTCAAATAGCCGATGTCCAAACCAGGATAATCGGACGGAATCAATCACAAAAAACAAATTAACCAGTCCAAATAGAAAACAACAACACGTTTATGTGAACACAAATGTAAGTCGTCGAGCAGTGTGAATTCCAGGAAAATCCGTGGTCTGGTGGCATACATAATGAATTAAAACAGAAGAGCAATGTAGACCCACAGCCGGTTTCGGTGCCATCTTTGCTGCTTATTACGAACATATTTAGTGATTGCATCATCTGAATGATTTTAGGTGATGAGTTTGCTAGTCCCATACACAATCCCATTTAGTCGTGTTGTACAGCAAGCTTCGAGAGTTATAATGGCCCTACTCATTTTAATCTGGACTTGATTTGGGCGGCGTGACTAAAAGCGACTATTTATAATCTAGGGGCTTTATTTCCATAGGTGTGACCTTATGGATTTATCGTTTTGAGGAATATACGCTTCTTGACCATATAGTCGCCAAATAGTGCGCAGACTAGATATTTTTTTTTATTTGACCCAAAAAAATGGTTAAGCCTTACAATGGTCTTTAAGTTGTATTTAATAGGCCAAGAAAGCGGCAAACTAACATCTTGGCTACTTGCATCTGTAGATAGAAGCGACAACGATTCTCAGTTAGAAGAGACAATAATTCTCTAGTTAGCAGCGACAGTGATTCTCTAGAAAGTAGAGACAGTGATTCTCTAGAAAGTAGAGACAGTGATTCTCTAGAGAGTAGAGACAGTGATTCTCTAGAAAGTAGAGACAGTGATTCTCTAGAGAGTAGAGACAGTGATTCTCTAGTTAGTAGTGAAACGATTCTCTAGTTAGTAGTGAAACGATTCTCTAGTTAGTAGTGAAACGATTCTCTAGTTAGTAGTGAAACGATTCTCTAGTTAGTAGCTTCAGCGATTCTCTAGTTAGTAGTGAAACCGATTCTCTAGTTAGTAGCTTCAGCGATTCTCTAGTTAGTAGCTTCAGCGACTCTCTAGTTAGTAGTGAAACCGATTCTCTAGTTAGTAGCTTCAGCGATTCTCTAGTTAGTAGTGAAACCGATTCTCTAGTTAGTAGCTTCAGCGATTCTCTAGTTAGTAGCTTCAGCGACTCTCTAGTTAGTAGTGAAACGATTCTCTAGTTAGTAGCGACATCTATTCTCTAGTTAGCAGCTTAAGCGATTCTCTAGTTAGTAGCGACATCTATTCTCTAGTTAGCAGCTTCAGCGATTCTCTAGTTAGTAGCGACATCTATTCTCTAGTTAGCAGCTTCAGCGATTCTCTAGTTAGTAGCGACATCTATTCTCTAGTTAGTAGCGACATTTATTCTCTAGTTAGCAGCTTCAGCGATTCTCTAGTTAGTAGCGACACCTATTCTCTAGTTAGCAGCTTCATCAATTCTCTAGTTAGTAGCGACATCTATTCTCTAGTTAGTAGCGACATCTATTCTCTAGTTTGCAGCTTCAGCGATTCTCTAGTTAGTAGCGACATCTATTCTCTAGTTAGTAGCGACATCTATTCTCTAGTTAGTAGCGACATCTATTCTCTAGTTAGCAGCTTCAGCGATTCTCTAGTTAGTAGCGACATCTATTCTCTAGTTTGTAGAGACATCTATTCTCTAGTTAGTAGCGACATCTATTCTCTAGTTAGCAGCTTCAGCGATTCTCTAGTTAGCAGCTTCAGCGATTCTCTAGTTAGTAGCGACATCTATTCTCTAGTTAGTAGCGACATCTATTCTCTAGATAGTAGCGACTTCTATTATTTAGTTAGCAGCTTCAGCGATTCTCTAGTTAGTAGCGACAACTATTCTCTAGTTACTAGCGACATCTATTCTCTAGTTAGCAGCTTTAGCGATTCTGTAGTTAGTAGCGACATCTATTCTCTAGTTAGTAGCGACATCTATTATCTAGTTAGCAGCTTCAGCGATTCTCTAGTTAGTAGCGACATCTATTCTCTAGTTAGTAGCGACATCTATTCTCTAGTTAGCAGCTTCAGCGATTCTCTAGTTAGTAGCGACAACTTTTCTCTAGTTACTAGTGACATCTATTCTCTAGTTAGCAGCTTTAGCGATTCTCTAATTAGTAGCGACATCTATTCTCTAGTTAGTAGCGACATCTATTATCTAGTTAGCAGCTTCAGCGATTCTCTAGTTAGTAGCGATATCTATTCTCTAGTTAGTAGCTTCAGCGATTCTCTAGTTAGTAGCGACATCTATTCTCTAGTTAGTAGCGACATCTATTTAGTTAGCAGCTTCAGCGATTCTCTAGTTAGTAGCGACATATATTCTCTAGTTAGTAGCGACATCTATTCTCTAGTTAGTAGCTTCAGCGATTCTCTAGTTAGTAGCGACATCTATTCTCTATTTAGTTGCAACATCTATTCTCTAGTTAGCAGCTTCAGCGATTCTCTAATTAGTAGCGACATCTATTCTCTAGCCAGTAGCGACATCTATACTCTAGTTAGCAGCTTTAGCAATTCTCTAGTTAGTAGCGACATCTATTCTCTAGTTAGTAGCGACATCTATTCTCTAGTTAGCAGCTTCAGCGATTCTCTACTTAGTAGCGACATCTATTATCTAGTTAGTAGCTTCAGCGATTCTCTAGTTAGTAGCGATATCTATTCTCTAGTTAGTAGCGACATCTATTCTCTAGTTAGCAGCTTCAGCGATTCTCTACTTAGTAGCGACATCGATTCTCTAGTTAGTAGCGACATCTATTCTCTAGTTTGCAGCTTAAGCGATTCTCTAGTTAGTAGCGACATCTATTATCCAGTTGGTAGCTTCATCGATTCTCTAGTTAGTAGCGACATCGATTCTCTAGTTAGTAGCGACATCTATTCTCTAGTTAGCAGCTTCAGCGATTCTCTAGTTAGTTGCGACAACTATTCTCAAGTTACTAGCGACATCTATTCTCTAGTTAGCAGCTTCAGCGATTCTCTAGTTAGTAGCGATATCTATTCTCTAGTGAGTAGCTTCAGCGATTCTCTAGTTAGTAGCGACATCTATTCTCTAGTTAGTAGCGACATCTATTTAGTTAGTAGCTTTAGCGATTCTCTAGTTAGTAGCGACATCTATTCTCTAGTTAGTAGCTTCAGCGATTCTCTAGTTAGTAGCGACATCTATTCTCTAGTTAGTTGCGACATCTCTTCTCTAGTTAGCAGCTTCAGCGATTCTCTAGTTAGTAGCGAAATCGATTCTCTAGTTAATAGCGACATCTATTCTTTAGTTTGCAGCTTAAGCGATTCTCTAGTTAGTAGCGACATCCATTATCCAGTTGGTAGCTTCAGCGATTCTCTAGTTAGTAGCGACATCTATTCTCTAGTTAGCAGCTTCAGCGATTCTCTGGTTATTAGCGACATCTATTCTCTAGTTAACAGCTTTAGCGATTCTCTAGTTAGTAGCGACGTCTATTCTGTAGTTAGTAGCTTCAGCGATTCTCTAGTTTGTAGCGACATCTATTCTCTAGTTAGCAGCTTTAGCGATTCTCTAGTTAGTAGCGATATCTATTCTCTAGTTAGTAGCGACATCTATTCTCTAGATAGTAGCGACTTCTATTCTTTAGTTAGCAGCTTCAGCGATTCTCTAGTTAGTAGCGACAACTATTCTCTAGTTACTAGCGACATCTATTCTCTAGTTAGCAGCTTTAGCGATTCTGTAGTTAGTAGCGACATCTATTCTCTAGTTAGTTGCGACAACTATTCTCAAGTTACTAGCGACATCTATTCTCTAGTTAGCAGCTTCAGCGATTCTCTAGTTAGTAGCGATATCTATTCTCTAGTGAGTAGCTTCAGCGATTCTCTAGTTAGTAGCGACATCTATTCTCTAGTTAGTAGCGACATCTATTTAGTTAGTAGCTTTAGCGATTCTCTAGTTAGTAGCGACATCTATTCTCTAGTTAGTAGCTTCAGCGATTCTCTAGTTAGTAGCGACATCTATTCTCTAGTTAGTTGCGACATCTCTTCTCTAGTTAGCAGCTTCAGCGATTCTCTAGTTAGTAGCGAAATCGATTCTCTAGTTAATAGCGACATCTATTCTTTAGTTTGCAGCTTTAGCGATTCTCTAGTTAGTAGCGACATCCATTATCCAGTTGGTAGCTTCAGCGATTCTCTAGTTAGTAGCGACATCTATTCTCTAGTTAGCAGCTTCAGCGATTCTCTGGTTATTAGCGACATCTATTCTCTAGTTAACAGCTTTAGCGATTCTCTAGTTAGTAGCGACGTCTATTCTGTAGTTAGTAGCTTCAGCGATTCTCTAGTTTGTAGCGACATCTATTCTCTAGTTAGCAGCTTTAGCGATTCTCTAGTTAGTAGCGACATCTATTCTCTAGTTAGTAGCGACATCTATTCTCTAGATAGTAGCGACTTCTATTCTTTAGTTAGCAGCTTCAGCGATTCTCTAGTTAGTAGCGACAACTATTCTCTAGTTACTAGCGACATCTATTCTCTAGTTAGCAGCTTTAGCGATTCTGTAGTTAGTAGCGACATCTATTCTCTAGTTACTAGCGACATCTATTATCTAGTTAGCAGCTTCAGCGATTCTCTAGTTAGTAGCGACATCTATTCTCTAGTTAGTAGCGACATCTATTCTCTAGTTAGCAGCTTCAGCGATTCTCTAGTTAGTAGCGACAACTTTTCTCTAGTTACTAGTGACATCTATTCTCTAGTTAGCAGCTTTAGCGATTCTCTAATTAGTAGCGACATCTATTCTCTAGTTAGTAGCGACATCTATTATCTAGTTAGCAGCTTCAGCGATTCTCTAGTTAGTAGCGATATCTATTCTCTAGTTAGTAGCTTCAGCGATTCTCTAGTTAGTAGCGACATCTATTCTCTAGTTAGTAGCGACATCTATTTAGTTAGCAGCTTCAGCGATTCTCTAGTTAGTAGCGACATATATTCTCTAGTTAGTAGCGACATCTATTCTCTAGTTAGTAGCTTCAGCGATTCTCTAGTTAGTAGCGACATCTATTCTCTATTTAGTTGCAACATCTATTCTCTAGTTAGCAGCTTCAGCGATTCTCTAATTAGTAGCGACATCTATTCTCTAGCCAGTAGCGACATCTATACTCTAGTTAGCAGCTTTAGCAATTCTCTAGTTAGTAGCGACATCTATTCTCTAGTTAGTAGCGACATCTATTCTCTAGTTAGCAGCTTCAGCGATTCTCTACTTAGTAGCGACATCTATTATCTAGTTAGTAGCTTCAGCGATTCTCTAGTTAGTAGCGATATCTATTCTCTAGTTAGTAGCGACATCTATTCTCTAGTTAGCAGCTTCAGCGATTCTCTACTTAGTAGCGACATCGATTCTCTAGTTAGTAGCGACATCTATTCTCTAGTTTGCAGCTTAAGCGATTCTCTAGTTAGTAGCGACATCTATTATCCAGTTGGTAGCTTCATCGATTCTCTAGTTAGTAGCGACATCGATTCTCTAGTTAGTAGCGACATCTATTCTCTAGTTAGCAGCTTCAGCGATTCTCTAGTTAGTTGCGACAACTATTCTCAAGTTACTAGCGACATCTATTCTCTAGTTAGCAGCTTCAGCGATTCTCTAGTTAGTAGCGATATCTATTCTCTAGTGAGTAGCTTCAGCGATTCTCTAGTTAGTAGCGACATCTATTCTCTAGTTAGTAGCGACATCTATTTAGTTAGTAGCTTTAGCGATTCTCTAGTTAGTAGCGACATCTATTCTCTAGTTAGTAGCTTCAGCGATTCTCTAGTTAGTAGCGACATCTATTCTCTAGTTAGTTGCGACATCTCTTCTCTAGTTAGCAGCTTCAGCGATTCTCTAGTTAGTAGCGAAATCGATTCTCTAGTTAATAGCGACATCTATTCTTTAGTTTGCAGCTTAAGCGATTCTCTAGTTAGTAGCGACATCCATTATCCAGTTGGTAGCTTCAGCGATTCTCTAGTTAGTAGCGACATCTATTCTCTAGTTAGCAGCTTCAGCGATTCTCTGGTTATTAGCGACATCTATTCTCTAGTTAACAGCTTTAGCGATTCTCTAGTTAGTAGCGACGTCTATTCTGTAGTTAGTAGCTTCAGCGATTCTCTAGTTTGTAGCGACATCTATTCTCTAGTTAGCAGCTTTAGCGATTCTCTAGTTAGTAGCGATATCTATTCTTTAGTTAGCAGCTTCAGCGATTCTCTAGTTAGTAGCAACATCTATTCTCTAGTTAGTAGCGACATCTATTCTCTAGTTAGCAGCTTGAGCGATTCTCTAGTTAGTAGCAACATCTATTCTCTAGTTAGTAGCGAAATATTCTCTAGTTAGCAGCTTCAGCGATTCTCTAGTTAGTAGCGACATCTATTCTCTAGTTAGCAGCTTCAGCGATTCTCTAGTTAGTAGCGACATCTATTCTCTAGTTAGCAGCTTCAGCGATTCTCTAGTTAGTAGTTAGTAGCGACATCTATTCTCTAGTTAGTAGCGACATCTATTCTCTAGTTAGCAGCTTCAGCGATTCTCTAGTTAGTAGCGACATCTATTCTCTAGTTAGCAGCTTCAGCGATTCTCTAGTTAGTAGCGACATCTATTCTCTAATTAGCAGCTTTAGCGATTCTCTAGTTAGTAGCGACATCTATTCTCTAGTTAGCAGCTTCAGCGATTCTCTAGTTAGTAGCGACATCTATTCTCTAGTTAGTAGCGACATCTATTCTCTAGTTAGTAGCGAAACCTATTCTCTAATTAGTAGAGACAACGATTCTCTAGTTAGCAGCTTCAGCGATTCTCTGGTTAGTAGCGACATCTATTCTCTAGTTAGCAGCTTCAGCGATTCTCTAGTTAGTAGCGACATCTATTCTCTAGTTAGTAGCTTCAGCGATTCTCTAGTTAGTAGCGACATCTATTCTCTAGTTAGTAGCGACATCTATTCTCTAGTTAGTAGCGACATCTATTCTCTAGTTAGTAGCGACAACGATTCTCTAGTTAGCAGCTTCAGCGATTCTCTGGTTAGTAGCGACATCTATTCTCTAGTTAGCAGCTTCAGCGATTCTCTAGTTAGTAGCGACATCTATTCTCTAGTTAGTAGCTTCAGCGATTCTCTAGTTAGTAGCGACATCTATTCTCTAGTTAGTAGCGACATCTATTTAGTTAGCAGCTTTAGCGATTCTCTAGTTAGTAGCGACATATATTCTCTAGTTAGTAGCGACATCTATTTAGTTAGTAGCTTCAGCGATTCTCTAGTTAGTAGCGACATCTATTCTCTAGTTAGTAGCTTCAGCGATTCTCTAGTTAGTAGCGACATCTATTCTCTAGTTAGTTGCGACATCTATTCTCTAGTTCGCAGCTTCAGCGATTCTCTAGTTAGTAGCGACATCTATTCTCTAGCCAGTAGCGACATCTATACTCTAGTTAGCAGCTTTAGCGATTCTCTAGTTAGTAGCGACATCTATTCTCTAGTTAGTAGCGACATCTATTCTCTAGTTAGCAGCTTCAGCGATTCTCTAGTTAGTAGCGACATCTATTCTCTAGTTAGTAGCGACATCTATTCTCTAGTTAGCAGCTTCAGCGATTCTCTAGTTAGTAGCGACATCTATTATCTAGTTAGTAGCTTCAGCGATTCTCTAGTTAGTAGCGACATCTATTCTCTAGTTAGTAGCGACATCTATTCTCTAGTTAGCAGCTTCAGCGATTCTCTAGTTAGTAGCGACATCGATTCTCTAGTTAGTAGCGATCTATTCTCTATTTTGCAGCTTAAGCGATTCTCTAGTTAGTAGCGACATCTATTATCCAGTTGGTAGCTTCATCGATTCTCTAGTTAGTAGCGACATCGATTCTCTAGTTAGTAGCGACATCTATTCTCTAGTTAGCAGCTTCAGCGATTCTCTAGTTAGTTGCGACAACTATTCTCAAGTTACTAGCGACATCTATTCTCTAGTTAGCAGCTTTAGCGATTCTCTAGTTAGTAGCTACATCTATTCTCTAGTTAGTAGCGACATCTATTCTCTAGTTAGCAGCTTCAGCGATTCTCTAGTTAGTAGCGATATCTATTCTCTAGTGAGTAGCTTTAGCGATTCTCTAGTTAGTAGCGACATCTATTCTCTAGTTAGTAGCGACATCTATTTAGTTAGCAGCTTCAGCGATTATCTAGTTAGTAGCGACATATATTCTCTAGTTAGTAGCGACATCTATTTAGTTAGTAGCTTCAGCGATTCTCTAGTTAGTAGCGACATCTATTCTCTAGTTAGTAGTTTCAGCGATTCTCTAGTTAGTACCGACATCTATTCTCTAGTTAGTTGCGACATCTCTTCTCTAGTTAGCAGCTTCAGCGATTCTCTAGTTAGTAGCGACATCCATTATCCAGTTGGTAGCTTCAGCGATTCTCTAGTTAGAAGCGACATCTATTCTCTAGTTAGCAGCTTCAGCGATTCTCTGGTTATTAGCGACATCTATTCTCTAGTTAACAGCTTTAGCGATTCTCTAGTTAGTAGCGACGTCTATTCTGTAGTTAGTAGCTTCAGCGATTCTCTAGTTAGTAGCGACATCTATTCTCTAGTTAGCAGCTTCAGCGATTCTCTAGTTAGTAGCGACATCTATTCTTTAGTTAGCAGCTTCAGCGATTCTCTAGTTAGTAGCAACATCTATTCTCTAGTTAGTAGCGACATCTATTCTCTAGTTAGCAGCTTTAGCGATTCTCTAGTTAGTAGCGACATCTATTCTCTAGTTAGCAGCTTCAGCGATTCTCTAGTTAGTAGCAACATCTATTCTCTAGTTAGTAGCGAAATATTCTCTAGTTAGCAGCTTCAGCGATTCTCTAGTTAGTAGCGACATCGATTCTCTAGTTAGCAGCTTTAGCGATTCTCTAGTTAGTAGCGACATCTATTCTCTAGTTAGCAGCTTCAGCGATTCTCTAGTTAGTAGCGACATCTATTCTCTAGTTAGTAGCGACATCTATTCTCTAGTTAGTAGCGACATCTATTCTCTAGTTAGTAGAGACAACGATTCTCTAGTTAGCAGCTTCAGCGATTCTCTGGTTAGTAGCGACATCTATTCTCTAGTTAGCAGCTTCAGCGATTCTCTAGTTAGTAGCGACATCTATTCTCTAGTTAGTAGCTTCATCGATTCTCTAGTTAGTAGCGACATCTATTCTCTAGTTAGTAGCGACATCTATTCTCTAGTTAGTAGCGACATCTATTCTCTAGTTAGTAGCGACAACGATTCTCTAGTTAGCAGCTTCAGCGATTCTCTAGTTAGTAGCGACATCTATTCTCTAGTTAGCAGCTTCAGCGATTCTCTAGTTAGTAGCGACATCTATTCTCTAGTTAGTAGCTTCAGCGATTCTCTAGTTAGTAGCGACATCTATTCTCTAGTTAGCAGCTTCAGCGATTCTCTAGTTAGTACCGACATCTATTCTCTAGTTGGTAGCTTCAGCGTTTCTCTAGTTAGTAGCGACATCTATTCTCTAGTATGCAGCTTCAGCGATTCTGTATTTAGTAGCGACATCTATTCTCTAGTTATCAGCTTCAGCTATTCTCTAGTTAGTAGCGACATCTATTCTCTAGTTAGTAGCTTCAGCGATTCTCTAGTTAGTAGCGACATCTAATCTCTAGTTAGTAGTGACATCTATTCTCCAGTTAGTAGCTTTAGCGATTCTCTAGTTAGTAGCGACATCTAATCTCTTGTTAGTAGCGACATCTATTCTCTAGTTAGCAGCTTCAGCGATTTTCTAGTTAGTAGCGACATCTACTCTCTAGTTAGCAGCTTTAGCGATTCTTTAGTTAGTAGCGACATCTATTCTCTAGTTAGTAGCTTCAGCGATTCTCTAGTTAGTAGCGACATATATTCTCTAGTTAGTAGCGACATCTATTCTCTAGTTAGTAGCGACATCTATTCTCTAGTTAGTAGCGACAGCGATTCTCTAGTTAGAAGATTCAGCGATTCTCTGGTTAGTAACGACATCTATTCTCTAGTTAGCAGCTTCAGCGATTCTCTACTTAGTAGCGACATCTATTCTCTAGTTAGTAGCTTCAGCGATTCTCTAGTTAGTAGCGACATCTAATCTCTAGTTAGTAGCGACATCTATTCTCTAGTTAGCAGCTTCAGCGATTCTTTAGTTAGTAGCGACATCTATTCTCTAGTTAGCAGCTTTAGCGATTCTCTAGTTAGTAGCAACATCTATTCTCTAGTTAGTAGCGACATCTATTCTCTAGTTAGCAGCTTAAGCGATTCTCTAGTTAGTAGCAACATCTATTCTCTAGTTAGTAGCGACATCTATTCTCTAGTTAGCAGCTTCAGCGATTCTCTAGTTAGTAGCGACATCTATTCTCTAGTTAGCAGCTTCAGCGATTCTCTAGTTAGTAGCGACATCTATTCTCTAGTTAGCAGCTTCAGCGATTCTCTAGTTAGTAGCGACATCTATTCTCTAGTTAGCAGCTTCAGTTATTCTCTAGTTAGTAGCGACATCTATTCTCTATTTAGCAGCTTCAGTGATTCTCTAGTTAGTAGCGACATCTATTCTCTACTTAGTAGCGACATCTATTCTCTAGTTAGCAGCTTTAGCGATTCTCTAGTTAGTAGCGACATCTATTCTCTAGTTAGTAGCGACATCTATTCTCTAGTTAGCAGCTTTAGCGATTCTCTAGTTAGTAGCGACATCTATGCTCTAGTTAGCAGCTTCAGCGATTCTCTAGTTAGTAGCGACATCTATTCTCTAGTTAGTAGCGACATCTATTCTCTAGTTAGCAGCTTTAGCGATTCTCTAGTTAGTAGTGACATCTATTCTCTAGTTAGTAGCGACATCTATTCTCTAGTTAGCAGCTTCAGCGATTCTCTAGTTAGTAGCGACATCTATTCTCTAGTTAGCAGCTTTAGCGATTCTCTAGTTAGTAGCGACATCTATTCTCTAGTTAGTAGCTTCAGCGATTCTCTAGTTAGTAGCGACATCTATTCTCTAGTTAGTAGCGACATCTATTCTCTAGTTAGCAGCTTCAGCGATTCTCTAGTTAGTAGCGACATCTATTCTCTAGTTAGCAGCTTCAGCGATTCTCTAGTTAGTAGCGACATCTATTCTCTAGTTAGCAGCTTCAGTGATTCTCTAGTTAGTAGCGACATCTATTCTCTATTTAGCAGCTTCAGCGATTCTCTAGTTAGTAGCGACATCTATTCTCTAGTTAGTAGCGACATCTATTCTCTAGTTAGCAGCTTCAGCGATTCTCTAGTTAGTAGCGACATCTATTCTCTAGTTAGTAGCGACATCTATTCTCTAGTTAGCAGCTTTAGCGATTCTCTAGTTAGTAGCGACATCTATGCTCTAGTTAGCAGCTTCAGCGATTCTCTAGTTAGTAGCGACATCTATTCTCTAGTTAGTAGCGACATCTATTCTCTAGTTAGCAGCTTCAGCGATTCTCTAGTTAGTAGCGACATCTATTCTCTAGTTAGTAGCGACATCTATTCTCTAGTTAGCAGCTTCAGCGATTCTCTAGTTAGTAGCGACATCTATTCTCTAGTTAGCAGCTTTAGCGATTCTCTAGTTAGTAGCGACATCTATTCTCTAGTTAGTAGCTTCAGCGATTCTCTAGTTAGTAGCGACATCTATTCTCTAGTTAGTAGCGACATCTATTCTCTAGTTAGCAGCTTAAGCGATTCTCTAGTTAGTAGCGACATCTTTTCTCTAGTTAGCAGCTTCAGCGATTCTCTAGTTAGTAGCGACATCTATTCTCTAGTTAGTAGCGACATCTATTCTCTAGTTAGCAGCTTCAGCGATTCTTCAGTTAGTAGCGACATCTATTCTCTAGTTAGTAGCGACATCTATTCTCTAGTTAGTAGCGACATCTGTTCTCTAGTTAGTAGCGACAGCTACTTTAGATGTTACCAAAATATTATAACTGTCGGAATCTTTTTTTGTTCATCAATTTTTGTCAACCTATAATTTGTCTAATACCATTTCACTGTTTCCTTTTCATTTTAGAGGATGCGTCCTATTTTTCTGTATATCCACATTTCAAAGGCATAAATCTCTTCTCAAATCTTTTGTTCGTTGTCCGTGCTTCTACGTCACACAGCAAAGGTGAGTATACATACCACTGGACCACTCTTTAATTTGTGATGAAGTTGGTCATCATCATCATGTAGCGTGTCCTTTTGTAGACCATTGCACTCATCACAGGCCTGCAGTCAATCTTTCCGCCTGCTCTATATTCATGTTTAGAATTTCCTTGATATTCTGTATCCACCTTCCTCTTGGTCGACCCATGTGTCGCCTTCCAGGCACTATGCCCTCCAGGACGGTTCTTTTCAGTCCGTCATGACCTTTGACGTAGCCGAAAAAACTCAATTTCCGAAACATAACATTGTTTTCTTCAACATTCAGGTCTTCTAGTGTGGCTATATTTGTCACATTCTTGATCCAAGAAATTTACAGGATGTCTTTGTAACTTTTTGTTTCGAACGCAACATTTTTTTTCTCTGCTGCTTGTGTCATAGTCCATGTCTTGCCCCCGTACATTGCTAAAGGGAATATGTATTTCTCTTGGTCTTCAGTTTTAGTTACTTGTTAGTATTATGTCATAAATTGTGCATGTTGCTTAACTTCTGCATCGCCATGGCCAAACGCCTTCTAATTTCTTTTAAGCTGTCTCCGTTGTTGGATACCGTAGAGCCAAGGTATTCAAAATGTGTGACATTTTCAATTTCTTCATTATTAATATGAATCTGGGGTTTCAGTCATGTTTTGTTAGTGGACATTTTCTTAGTTTTTTTAATATTCAGAAAATGGTTCTAAACTTGGTAGGATATCAATTAATGACGTCATGTTCTTGAAAACATATTTTTCGATCCCTATTCTTTTCCTGATGTCCATTTGGCTTCACCCATCCACCGTTTTTATATTTCCAAGGTAGGAGAAGCTCTTTAACTGTTCCAGAATTTGACCGTCTATTTTTATCTGTTTAATAGATTTAAATTCTACTTTTCTAATTATCATACATTTTTTTTATTCCTTTGTGTTAACGTCCAACCTTTATACGGTACGTTGATTCTTTATTTGGATGACCAATTGGTGAAATTCATTGTCGCATTTTTGAAATTATTTAATGATATTCACCATTAATAGCTCCCTGCATTGAGAACTGTATCACGTGTTACAGACAAAGTGACAGAGCTCACTTGTCCTTTTACATCTGTTCAAAGTGAGTAAAGTTGATGAGTGGCATTTTGCCCCCAGCATTGAGAACTGTATCACGTGTTACAGACAAAGTGACAGAGCTCACTTGTCCTTTTACATCTGTTCAAAGTGAGTAAAGTTGGCCAGTGGCATTTTGCCCCCAGTATAGGTTACTGAGTATTCTTGTCTCTTTAGCATGCACACCTATGTGTTCCTTACATGCCTTTGTTAATGCCCATCACAAGCCATGATGGCCACACCATCCGACGGTTTTGTCTTAATATTGTGATGGGCGCTGTATTTAGATTATAGTGAGGATGAAACTGCATTGGTCATCAACCTTACTTTCTTGTCCCGAGTTACCTTGGATCAGTGGCAAGACTATTGGTCGAGACGACTCGAGGTAACTCGGGATGCAGGCACTCTGGATCAGGCACCAGGGGTCGCTTAAAACTTGCAGGATTCGATCGCCCACCGTTTCCGTTCATCACTGAGAGAGGCGAGTGCCTTAATCTCTTGACTACACCGACCCCCAGCGACATGCCATTACAAGTTTAGTCTATCATGCTGGGCTCTGTTAAAGATCTCTATACAGTCCATAAAACAGATGTAAATGTGTTTATATTATTCCATTAATTGTTCGTCTAGTGTCCTTACACCGAATGTTGCCTTTCCTGTTAAGATGTTTGCCGAAATTCAATTTTACATCCTCAACTTTCTAGTCTATGTCATATTATCTCATGTCTCTGCCGAAGACGGATGTGTCGGGCCGAAAGGTGCAAATATCGCAGTCAAACTGTAAACTAGCGACACAACGCATTCCTTTCTCCGGACTACATCGTGCTACTTGCAAAGTCCTGTTCAGGACTTGGTAGCGGGAGATTGAGAACGAACGCAGAAGAAGAAGAATCTCATGTCTCATGATTAATTGATGACAAAATAATTTGAATAAACACAAATAATCTTATTTTAATTGACACGAGTATGTAAATAAAGGTCATCTAATCCATTGAAGCCATTTTTGCAATACTATACGAAGTGACAGATACAATACATGAGGAATAGCATTCAACATTTCTAGGTTGTGGATGACGCTAACAACATCACCATGTAAAAATAATGGCTATTGTAGTCAGTCACTGAATATGTTCGTGTAAAGGCCTCATGGAGAGTGACCAGTTGCGAAGGTGGCCTTCGCTTCACGTTAGAGCAAAACAATGAGTGATACCGAGGTTGATATCAATTTCATTGGAAGTATTTATTTCTTCAGTATTCTTTGATGATGCACTGAATACTGATGTTTAAATTCGATCACTGATTTCTTTCGTGTCTCTGATCAATTCATTACGTTGTTATTTAAATGTCATCATTTTGACAAATCACACGTCTTCCAGCTACAAACTAAGTCTTTTTGGTGCTATCATGTGGTGTTAGTCATCTTTGTGGCTTGACAGCTGGTTGGAATTCGTCATTCTTCTTCTTTTTCTTCTTCTTCTTCGTTTGTTCTCAAATTCTCATTACCAAGCCCTGAAAAGGGCCTTGCAAGTTGCAAGATGTTGCCCAGACAACGGAATGCGATATGTGAAAGTTTACAAGTTGACTGCGATATTTGCACCTTTCGGTCCGACACATCCGACTTCAGCGCGACATTTTTGAGCACTGAGTTAGTGTTCCCTCTTCGATCTCTTCTCCTTGTCCAGTCTGCCCTGTTGGAGCCTGTTATCCAGGATCCTCGCGTGGAGGCGGAGAAGGGTCTTGGCTGTCCGCTTCGCTGGCCCTGAAGCTAGCAATTAGCCTTGGGTCGCTGGCCGCTGTTGCTCTGGACCGCTGGCCCTGACGCTAGCAGTCAGCCTTGGGTCGCTGGCAGCAACTGCTCTGTATCGCTGGCCCTGACGCTAGCAGTCAGCCTTGGGTCGCTGGCAGCTGCTGCTCTGGATCGCTGGCCCTGACGCTAGCAGTCAGCCTTGGGTCGCTGGCAGCTGCTGCTCTGGATCGCTGGCCCTGACGCTAGCAGTCAGCCTTGGGTCGCTGATCGCTGTAGCTCCTGCACTGCATCTTAAGTCCGAGAGAGAAATAAAAACACTCGAATGTGCCATTGTAGTGGCCGCATTATTATGTATGCTTGTATACCTGTCAGTTGCGAGCAGACTGAGAAACTTGCATTGCACTTCAGCCATGTATGCACAGGTCTATCTTCTTTTGTGTGAATGAAGAGTAATGAAGATCAGGTGAAATAAACTGATCAGAACATCCACCCCACGTACTGGTTTATGCTTCTGGGAACAGGTTGTGTGATATCAGTCTGGCAAACGAAGTGGGGATCGACACTTTAATCCCCATTCGGGTGAACTAACTGACGAGTTCTGCTTTGCAATAAAGCCAGAAGGACAATGGTCCTTCTTCTCATGTACGCTTTTGGATGTCAGAGACGTTACCGTAATCTTCTACCAAAGAAACGTCGTTTAAAGTTAACTAAGTACACCAGGAGTAGCTTCGAACAACAACAACAATAACAACACAACAACAACACACTAACATCAACAACAACAACCGGAAAAGAACTGCAAAAACAACAACAGTAAAATCAACAACAAAAACAACACCAATATAAACAATAACATCAAAAGCAACAACAGTAGCAACAACAACAGCAAAAACAACAATAGCAAAAACAACAACAGCAAAAACAACTCAACAATACTAATAACTACTGCAAAAAACAAAACAAAAATAGAACAACATGTCAGAACATTAGAATAACAATTTTGTGGAACGATTTTTAAAAATTTTTTTAAATGTAGAAACGTCATTTCACTGTTCATCTTTCTTTATGCTATAATTTGAATTACCTTTTTAACCTTAATTTTAACATTACTTTAAACTTACATTTTAATCTGTATATTTACTTGCATTTTAACCTTACATTGCAACCTTTCATTTAACTTACATTTAACTTTACTTTTAACTTACACTGTAACCATAATTTTTAACTTAATTTGTAACTTAGCTTACATTTTAACCTTACTTTTAACTTACATTTAAAATTACTTTTAACTGTCTTTTGTGTAGATTTAAGTCGGTACAAATTCTTATAAAAGTGACAAATAAATAACTATTTTTACTATGGTTCGAAAAAAGTGAATACATTTGAAGAAATGAAGAAACAGTTCAAATGTTTTTGACAAAAATTGATAAATATATGAATAATAGAAATGAATGATAAAATATCTACGCACCAGTATGACGTCCCTTCACACGTGAATTTGGGCATTCACCGTGAGTGATGAGTGGACAGCTAAAATCACACACGTGTGAGCTAGAGGAGTCACTCGAATCTTCCAAATCGTCGCTCTCCTCTACAGTTTTCTTCTTTTCAATCTCTCGTCTCAGAAACCTCTCCCCTCGTCTCTTCTCACTCTCGCTTCCAAAGCTCCGCCTTTTTTGTCTGAAACTGTAACCTAACTCAACTCGCGAATCGACCGTCAAGTCGTATTTTCCTTCACCTTTCTTTCTCCCATGAAAACCACCCTCTCCTTCACGGCGAGTTTCATGTTCTACTCCTAAAGTGTCTTTAACATCGCGTCTAATCTTTTCACCATTCTTCTTTCCTTGTTTCTCCTTCTTTGTGTCACTATCTTTCTTCCCACTACCCTCCTTAGACGAACACGGCTGCTCGTGGAGTCGTGGCCTTCCGTCAACTTCACTTGAGGCGCCATCCAGAACGTGCTCAGAGTCGCTGTCATGCTGAGGGACTGGCATGAACCCAGCACGGATTCTGCGGCTAATCCTCATCCTGAATGACGGCCCTTTCGTTGATCTCTGTCGTTCCATTTCGAATTTGGCGGGGATGTCGTTGGGGATGGTTGACAAGTCTGCGCTTTTGGCAAAGACCTGCCTCTGTTTGCTGTATCCGTTGATTTGAAAGGTAATTTTGTTGAACTGTTTCGTGGCTGCTGATATCGATGTACGGCTGTTTTTGCTGATGCTGTTTCGGTTTTTGTTCTTGCTGTTCTTGTCTTTCCCAGCCGGCCATAACTTGGTGAACAGGTTCCAGATCATTTAGACCACCAAGCCATGAGCTGCTGCAGGACATAAACAGGCTAAGTCCTCACATAGAAGAGCGATAACATTCAGAAGATGGGATCTCTCAAGGAAAGTCAATCTGTAATTATTGTGCAGTCTCATACGAATTATTTCCAACGAGATTAACGTCTCAGATGTTCAATTTGTTACACGTTTGGGCTATCAGATGAAGAACAATACTCAGTTGAGAAACATCACTTTACTGAACGTTTAGGATCTCAGTTGAAAAAAAACATCACTTTTCAAACAGTATAGCGTCACGGAAACATCACTTTACAGAAAGTTTAGGGTCTGATTGGAAAAAAAACATCACATTTCAGAACGTTTTAGGTCTGAGTTGAAAAACATAACATATAAGAAAGTTTATGGTCTTGAAAAACATCACTTTACAGAAAGTTCAAGGTTTCAGTTGAGAAACTTTCCTTTTAAAAAAGTTGAACATTGTTGTGGAACAAGTTTAGGGTCTCAGTTGAACATACCTATTTAACGAATTAGAGTCTCAGTTGAACATAGCTATCCAACGAGTTTAGGTTCTTAGTTGAACATAGCTATACAACGAGTTTAGCCTCTCAGTTTAACATAGCTATCCAACGAGTTTGGCCGCTCAGTTGAACATAGCTATCCAACGAGTTTAAGGTCTCAGTTTAACATAGCTATCCAACAATCTCAGTTGAACATTATCATCTAAGAAGCTTGAGGTCGCATTTGAAGAACATCACTTTCTATCACTTTTAACTTTTAGATCAAGAGTCAATACTCATAACGTTTCAGATGTCAGTTGAAGAATATTATTGTCAAATTCGTTTACGGTCTCTGATAAATAACACCATAATATTAAAGGTTAGAGGTGTCGGTCGATATATTTTAGCATCCACCAAGCATGGGTCTAAGACAACAAACCTCAGCATCCACTAAGCATGGGTCTCACACAACAAACCTCAGCATCCACTAAGCATGAGTCTAAGACAACAAACCTCAGCATCCACTAAGCATGGGTATCAGACAACAAACCTCAGCATCCACTAAGCAAGGGTATCAGACAACAAACCTCAGCATCCACTAAGTATGGATCTCAGACAACAAACCTCAGCATCCACCGAGTATAGGTCTCAAACAACAAACCCCAGCATCCACCAAGCATGGGTCTCAGATAACAAACCTCAGCATCCACCAAGCATGGGTCTGAGACAACAAACCTCAGCATCCACTAAGCATGGGTCTCAGACAACATACCTTAGCATCCACTAAGCATGGATCTTAGACAACAAGCCTCAGCATCCACCAAGCATGGGTCTCAGACAACACACCTCATCATCCACCAAGCGTGGGTCTCAAACAACAAGTATCAGCATCCACCAAGCATGGGTATCAGACAACAAACCTCAGCATCCACTAAGTATGGATCTCAGACAACAAGCCTCAGCATCCACCAAGCATGGGTCTCAGACAACAAACCTCAGCATCCACCAAGCATGGTTCTCAGTCAACAAACCTCGGCATCCACTAAGTATGGGTCTCACACAACAAACCTTAGCAACCACTAAGCATGGGTCTCAGACAACAAACCTCAGCATCCACCAAACATGGGTCTCACACAACAAACCTTAGCAACCACTAAGCATGGGTCTCAGACAACAAACCTCAGCATTCATTAAATATGAGTATGACATGCCAAACCTCAGAACTCTATGCAAGAAAGCACATCTGAAAGTATAGGAACATAGAAGACAAAGACACTTCCAAACACTTGGAAAGTGTTAACCGTTAAATCAGTAGTCAATTCATCGCATATACGATGGCAGAGCTGGTACGTTTAGGCACAGCAGAGACAGAGAGAGAGAGAGAGAGAGAGAGAGAGAGAGAGAGAGAGAGAGAAATAGAGAGAGACAGACAGAGAAACAGAGAGAGTATATTACCAATAGGTTAAAAGAGAAGGTTCTGGTAAGGCAGACACATAAGTTTAGAAAAGACATAAATTTGGATTTATTGACCAAACGATAGAACCTGAGCAAGGTTAGTACGGAAGGGCGAAAGAGGGGGGGGGGGGGGGGGGAGGGGGGGACCTTTGTGAAAATACACGTACTCCTTAAACAGGGAATATTAGTAGAGTAGATGCTGCCAATGACGGATGTGTCGGACCGAAAGGTGTAAATATTGCAGTCTAGCTGTAAACTAGCCAGCCACACAACGCATTTCGTTCTCCGGACTACATCCTGCTACTTGCAAAGTCCTGATCAGGGTTTGGTAGCGGGAGATTGAAAACGAACGCAGGAGAAGAAGAAGAAGAACAAGAAGAAGAAGAAGAAGAAGAAGAAGAAGAAGAAGAAGAAGTAGAGTAGATAACGAGACGGTCAGTTATAATAAATAGAACGGAAGTTTGATATTATTCTAGATGCTAGACTTTCTCAATAACAGCTCGTTGCAAAAGTCAGGTCAGGGCAGTCATCTTTTTTTCGGGCATGTCGTGAGAAGAGGCAGGTTAGAACATGCTATGACAACAGGTAAAATAACAGGACAGAGAGAAAGCGGGAGGCAGAAAAAGAAAATATTGGACAGCTGGAATAATAAGCATAGGAAACGATAAACAAACTTTGATCGTTGGTGAACGTCACGTGATAGGAATGGATGGAGATCCATAATCGCGAACGGGCAAGACACATGATAATGATGTCACACTTTGATGTTGTGAGATAATTATGCTGCGAACCTTACATTGCTCAACTCCTAAATAAACATATTAATGTGCACGAGAGATGGTTGTCGACGTGTGATTCCAAGAGCCAGTAAAGTGATAGCTCTGGTAAGTTAAGTATCGAATTAGGAATAGTCAATAGGAAGATCTCAAATACCTAGATAATATGTTCACTGTGGACGGCAGAGTTGACACAGAGATTACAAATAGAATAACCAAAGACGAACAGTGTCCAGTTTTAAATTTCACCGATTTTGAAACACCCATTAGTGCTTCTTTCAACCATTAATATCTTCCATACCTTCTCTTTAAACCTCATACTGGCCCCCATCTGTGTGTCTCCCTTTGCCCCCCCCTCTCTTCTATCAGTCCCCCCCCCCCTTCCCCAATATTAATCTCATCCCCTCCCGGCTTATATCACCTTCTTTTTGTTCTTCCATCTGGATCACTATTTGGCCGTTTACATATTTGGCCCCCACTGGCTTATCCGGCGCATGCCCCTCACTTCTTACGCTCTCCTGGCCACCTTATTTGACCGTTCCCCTTCATATTCAGTCAAGCATCTGGCCCAACCGGTCGCTTAGACAGACTGGGTCTACTTTCAGGTTAGTAGACCATTTTTTCCTTATATGTTGATTTGTTAGTTCAGTATTGTTGTCCCTGATGAAGACCTATTGGTCGTAACGTAGGTTTTGTTTGTGTTCTCGTCTCGGTGCGGTATCTGACCATACCTATTTTTAAATTTTGATTAAACTCAACCTTAATTAACTTTTACATTTTTTTCATGTTTTTTTCCCCATTCTTTCAGCCAACAGGTTAAGGTAGCAGTGAAAAAGGCAAATGCAATGTTAGGTATGATAAAAAGAAATATTAAACATAGGAGCAAGGAAGTGATCGTCAAACTGTATAAAGCTTTAGTTAGACCTAGATTGGAGTACTGTGTACAGGTGTAGAGTCCTTATCATAGAGGGGATATAAACATGCTGGAAAGAATACGAAAAAGAGCGACAAAGATGATAGTGGGATTCCAGAATTACAGTTATGAGGAACGACTCAGAAAAACCGGCCTACAGTGTCTCGAAGAGAGAAGAATTCGTGGTGACTTAATACAGGTTTATAAGATGATCAGAGAAATGGATAACTTAGACTATAACAAGTTTTTTAAAAATACAGCCACCTACAATAACACGAGGGCATAGCTACAAGCTGACTAAAGAGAGGTCCAGATTAGATATTAGGAAATATTTTTTTAGTCAGAAAGTGGTGTCTGCTTGGAATGCATTGCCAGGGGAGGTAGTGGAGGCAGGGGCAGTTAATGCATTTAAGAACAAACTGGATGCGCATAGCTTTTAGAGCAAGGTGATGTAAATGTAACTGGTTGTATACAGACTCTGCAGGGTCTTCTAAACCAGTATAAAGACGTTAAGTTAAGTTAAGTTAAGTTAAGGTGGCTGATAAATACTGTTTATTCCTACATTGTGTTACAATGTCAAAATATTGGTCCTTACTACAAACACATAAGAGTAAGATCCAGAGCTGTGAGACGCACTGTGTGATTAGTACAGCCGGATAGACAATATGTGACCGAATGCACAACACCAAGCTGAGGCAGATAGCCGGGAAAGACCCAGTTAGTGTTTACATTGACGCCCACAAAATCAAGTGGCAGGGTCATTTAGTCAGAATACATTACGACCAGCCTGCATCAAGAGCAGGTCTTCGGTCCAGGAGGAACGAGCAGACCTCGTCGCAGGTTGATCGAGAGTATCTCTGAAGCTCTCCACAATTCACACCTCACGGCAGCACAAGCCTCACACCTAGCGATAACAAGAAATCTACGCCTCCCACCTCTCGCCACGCCACATGGCTTAGCAGTAAGGATACAAGAAGACTAGGTTGAGTTACATGTTGCAGTTATTCTGGCAGTACCTGTGTTAGATGTACATGAATTGGTCCCAATGACAAGCAAATGTTTGCGAACAAACATGTGTGTAACAAGGAGAGACATGATCAGAAACGATTACAACAGGAAACTAGTGGGAACAACACCAGTATTAGACTACATCAAATGACCGCAGATAAAATGGTTTAGCCACGTAAGAGGTCTACCACTAGACAGCAACCACCACACTCCCTCCCAACAAGTTTTGTTATTGAGATTCAACGTATTCAAGACCAAGGGCCGAACACGAAAAAGGTGCCTTACTGAAGTGAGGCGATGAATGGTACTGTGAATGAGGCACAGGACAGGGCTCCATCTAAAGATGACTGCATCACCTCACGCTGAAAGACAAAACAGGATGCGACAAGCATAACCTCACGCTGAAAGACAAAACAGGATGCGCCAAGCATAACCTCACGCTGAAAGACAAAACAGGATGCGCCAAGCATCACCTCACGCTGAAAGACAAAACAGGATGCGCCAAGCATCACCTCACGCTGAAAGACAAAACAGGATACGCCAAGCATCACCTCACGCTGAAAGACAAAACAGGATGCGCCAAGCATCACCTCACGCTGAAAGACAAAACAGGATACGCCAAGCATCACCTCACGCTGAAAGACAAAACAGGATGCGCCAAGCATAACCTCACGCTGAAAGACAAAACAGGATGCGCCAAGCATAACCTCACGCTGAAAGACAAAACAGGATACGCCAAGCATCACCTCACGCTGAAAGACAAAACAGGATGCGCCAAGCATAACCTCACGCTGAAAGACAAAACAGGATGCGCCAAGCATAATCTCACGCTGAAAGACAAAACAGGATACGCGACGCATAACCTCACACTGAATGACAACACAGTATACGCAAACAGAAAAAGATGAAAAAAGACCGTGATGACAGTGCAGAAAGAATAGACTAACTTAACGATAGACCTGAGGGAATTAAGACGCTAATCCGGCCAGGCACATCATACTGACCAGGATGGCTCATCAGGGTCAAGCACAACATTCTGACAAAGAAAATTATATCTCTTCCGTTTAGCGTTCTCTGAAAACAGGCTATTGTCAAGGCAGTTTGACTGACGAGATGTGAATGGACATGATCCCCGTAGTAGTAAACGCCATGGAGATGAAGCTAAACATAGCACAACAGCCTAGAAGACCCTAGCCCACCTTCATTAACACCCTCGTGATGGGAAAGCTTAAATAATCCGTCACTTAACGCCATTTTCAGGGCGCACAAAAGAGTAAACTTATTCCTTGTGGGCATTGAACAACAACAACAATGATATATCTGTTACAGTTAAATATCTGAATTTGTCCCAGTAGCCGTGATAAATGTCTAGCAAGAATAAACACATTGAACGATAGATCTGTTACAGCTTAATTGGTTTCCGTAGACAGGATCTACTAAGAAGGACTACACTGTGACGTACTATAATAAATGATAGGTATGTTTCTGTTTCTAAGAATCGACGTTACTGCACTCCGGGCATACCCATAGATGCTCAGTCTCTCTCATCAAATGGCTTAAGGTATGGATGGTGATGGTCCCTGTAGCGCGCTGGTTGTACACTCTCATGCGTCGTCCTCTCATACGCCTCATTCCGGCCGAACCTCATTTAATGTCGAAACTTTGCAGTCTGTTCATTGCTGCTTCATCTATTGCGGTGTCCTCACCCAGCAGGCGGACATGGTTTGATTTCAAAATGTCACTTCTATCCATCACTAATGTGCCCATGATGGGAGCTTGTGAAGCCAAGATGTCAGCTCTTTCATTGCCCCGAACCCCGGCATGAGCAGGACAGTAGATCCATGTCAACGTCTGGAGGTTTGAGGCCTCAACAGCTGCTATCCACTCGTACCTAAGCCATCCCTTCTGTACTTTCTGAAGTACATTTGCGCATCTGGCACGATGACTGCTTTTGTTATAGAAATCTCAGATATACATTTCAGTGCTGATGTCACTGTTTCCGTCTCCATTCTCATACTGGAGGTTGTTGACATGAATGCCCTACTACGCTCAGCAACGACCTCTACTTTCACTCTATCCGAGAAACCCCAGCCCGATGTCCCACTGCGCACGACTGATCCGTCGGTGTATTTGACAGCGTCACTCTCCTGCGTGTTCTCAGTTTTCAGCTGATTTACCTCGTGCTCTGTTCTTTCGCTGCTCCGTTCTCTGAATTTCTTGCCTATCATTCTATCACCAGTGTGGACCCATTCTTCCCATTTGACTATCGTCTCAACCGGAGTGACGTGTCCGATTGTTGTCTCAGCCTGTGCCTTACCATGATAGGTATGTATATAACTAGAAATGTTTGACTGTGTTCCTTGTTTCTCAAATAAAGTGGGGGTCTAATCAATTTCTCCTTCTTGTTTCTCTTTCAGTTCAACCGGACTTTGGAGACACGACCAGTTAGCTTCCATTACATAGCCCGGTTGATTAGCGCTGGGATATTGCACTCACTTTTCATTGCAAAGGTACGGAGTTAAACTCCCCCTACCGGCAGCTTCAGTCAACCCAGCTGTAAATAGGTACCCGACTTACGGCTAGAGAAGGAAAAGGCAGCGAGAAAGAGAATTGGCCACCTCAACTCACAAGCTGAGGTTTAGTACACTGAAGTATCTAACATTTCATTTCTGACTAGGGGTTAAGTCTACTGAAGGACTTTCGTTAACTTTTAAGAATGGTGCGAGCATTTGCAGTGGTATTTTATTTAGAAATACGAGAGGAGTTCAAATCAAACCGGGACTTCGTATTCTAGTTCCACCTGGATGGGTTATATCGTGCTTGAACTACTATTATTAGTTAGGGGCACTTGTGTCATGTCACTGCTTTGTAGCCATGGGCCAGTCAAGTCACGTGACAGATACATAAAAATGACGGATAACACTGTTAGTGCTTGTATAGAACAGCGTGTTGTGTTGAAGTTTCGTGAAAGAAGAAGTGAAGCCTTCGGAGATTTACAGAAGACTGCAACCACAATACGGTGATAGCGCGTTGAGACACTCAGCCACAGGAAGACATTTGAATGGAGTACACGTTTTAGTGAAGGCCGTACATCCGTCTCAACCTGCCACATTCATTTGTGTGAATATCCAGATTGTGGAACGTCTTTTTCTGGAAAATCGACTCATAACCTGTCGCAAAATTGCACAAGTGGTAAGGCTTTCGCTGGGCACGGTGAACACTATTATTTATGAACATTTGCATTTACTGAAGGTTAGTGTACTTTGGGTGTCACGACAGCTTTCCGCTTTGGACAGGCAGAGAAGAGTCCAATCCTGCTCGACCTCATACGCCTCACCGCACTATGTCCCATCTGCGGCAACTCGCCCGGGAGGCCTTGCCACATCAACCTTACAGCTCAGACCTTGCTCCAAGGGACTTTCACCTGTATGAACCTCTAAACGAATTCATGGAAAGGCAGCATTTCAGCACTGATGACGAAGTGAAACAGCCTGTCTTAGATTGGTTCAGAAAACCAGACAAACCGTTATACTCTTTTCAAGCATTACTTAAACGCTGGGATAAGTGCATAAACGTTGCAGGAGATTATATCGAAACATGAATGGCATTTTGGCTACTTGAAAAAAAAAGCAAAAACATCAGAAACTGCACAAAAAAAGTTCCGGTTTGACTTGAAAAACCCTTGTATTTTTTACAGGATGTTGTTGCTAACCCAATGCACAACTCTCCTTAGTCACCTCTACGAAATGTATAGGGGTAGAGTAGCTCTATTCTTTCCTCCTACGTCAGGGGTTCCGTGATCCACTTTTGCAACGAATCCATGTACTATTTTAAATTATAAAATGCAGACGAAGCGATTCCCAGAGCCTCCTGTTTGTCTGTAATCTTCAATTCTGGTGGTCCGTTAGACAGATTTAAATATCAAATATCGGACAGGAATAAATCTGATTGCTTTCGTTACAAGACTCAGCCACCGTGATTCATAAAGGAAAAAAAAAACGTACGGTCTGTGTAATATTTACATTCCATAATTTAAAGCAAAGAAAACACACCGAAAACAGACTGTAAACACAATTTCACTTTGTAAATAGTCCCGGCAATTTATGCGCGTTATGATACAGTAACGAGCAGTTCAAGGGTCTAGGCCTGATTGTCAACATATTTAATTGGTAAATGTAGCTACGAGGGATAGCCACTTGATAGGTTACACATGGCTATTAAAACATAAAAACATAGCTGACATTCGAATTTTAAAACCATTTCTTTCTGCAGTGACCTTGTCCCTTTGTTCTCAACATAATTTTCCGAAATATTGGTTCACTTATCGAGAGCCGCGTAGCGCAGTGGTTAACGCATTGGCTTAGCAATGGGTTCCTGGGTTCATTCCCCAGTTGAGGCGGTAATGTTTTTTCAGACCGCAATGGGTCGACCCAGCCTTAAATGGGTACCGGTTCAGTCCGAGAAGTGAAAGCGGCGAGGGAGAGAAGATGGCTACCGCCCTCATATAGCCGAGCCTTTGAAATGTGAGATCGCAAACACCTCACACCCCTATGGCAGTAATGCTATCGTTACTTTACTTTATCGGGATCAAAATGTTGAGCAGTGCATGAGCTTCAAAACTGAATGCTTGCGCCAGGGCCAGCAAACCAGAGCTGCCAAGACCTTTCTACAACTCCACGCAGTGACACCGGATAACAGGCTGCAACAGAGCAAACTTGCTAAGGACAAGGGATCGAATGCTGAAGTTGGATGTGTCGGACCGATAGGTGTAAATGTCGCAGTAAAGCTGTAAACCACGACACAATGCATTCTATACTCCCGACAACATCCTGTTATTTTCAGGGCTAGGCAGTGGAAGATTGAGAACGAAGAAGAAGAAGTAGAAGAAGATACATTTTTCCCATCGCTTAATCAGGATACCTGCTGTCTCGTGCACATTTGGTCTGCTGTCTCAGGCACATTTGGTCTGCTGTCTCAGGCACATTTGGTCTGCTGTCTCAGGCGCATTGGGTCTGCTGTATCAGGGACATTTGGTTTGCTGTCTCAGTGACATTTGGCTCAATGTCTTGATCAATATCAAAACGTCTCCCGACAAGGGGAGCTGTAGGCTAAACCACGCGATCGCCCTATTACAGAGTTCACCGTCTATCATTACTCGCCTATTAGGTCGGATCATCTCCACCACCATCTTCACATATACGTCTGCTGCAATGTGAACCGGAAACCAGATCGCGCTTCGTAGGCAAGCTTTAAGCGTCTGTGTTAAAATTTATCCACCTAGTAATGCACCACTTAACTTCACAAACACTTTCCCCCGGTAACAGGAAGCATTTTCTTTTTTCTTGTATATGTACCCCCCCCCCCCCCCCGCCCCTCCCGGCAACAAAAGACGCTCTGATTTGATTGTGCACTCCTTGAGTACAGACGCAATTTTGTAATTGTGCTGCGAAAGAGCATGCAACAGAAAGTGTCTCCTACATGCAGGAATCCAAAAGATGGATGTTCTCGCCAGCTAATGACATCGTTAATTATGTGCACGTTGGACATCAATGTGAAGGGGAGCGTTAGCTCAGTTCATAGCGAGTAATTCGTTATTGCCTGTGGTACCAGTGTGCCTCGGTTCGAATCGCGTCCGGAAACTAAAAAACCCTGGTCGTGAATTTAATCGGTGACATCTTCTCCCGTCAACCCAACTCTAAATGGGTACCTGACAAATGAGTTATGGAAAGTAAAGAGAGAAAGGAAAGACACTGGCCCCACCACCTCTCACAGGCTGCGGTTTAGTGAAATGGAGTCTTCAAAAACTCCATTTACAACCAGCGGTTAAAAATTCTGCAAAATTTCTACTGACTTATTTTAGACAAAGATAGGAATAGGATGTTGAAGTCTATCAGTGACCATCTGTTAGATGATGACACCGCAATAGCTCAATCAGTAATTCACAGCCTGCAGGTCTTTGATATCAAACGATCAGCCTGCAGGTCTTTAATATCAAACGAAAAATTCTGAACTTAATAATTTAAGAGTAGTACTCTGTCAACTAAGCCAGCAGTCCGCACCAAAAAGGGTAGTGGTGCAGTGGGTTCCATCTTACTACAACACCCAAGGCAACGAGGAAGCAGACACACTGGCAAAAGAAGGTGCAAAACTACCACAACCAGATACTAGTATGACATACGAAGAGTCAAAACGGCTTATTAGATCTAGATACAAGACCAAATGGGAAACCGAACATACTGGCTACACCAAAAACGATGCCTATTACCAGTTGAACAGAAGAGAGCAGGTCGTGATCTTCAGACTTCGCACTGGCAACAATAGACTGAGGTACCACCTATTCAACAAATTGAAGATAGGTGGCACCGACGAATGCCCGTGTGGTACCGGGAAAATGACCGCTGAGCATTTGCTGCAAAACTGCCCGACATACGAGGATCAGAGAGAGCAGATGTGGCCATCAGCAGTGGCAAAACTAGACAAGCTCTATGGCAGTGTCGACAGCCTCAGGATGACCGCTGCCTTTTTCGAAAAAATAATGGTTACTGTCTGACTGCGTACGATGAAGAAGAAGAAAGAAACGAGATTCGGGGACGGCGTGGGCTAGTGGTTGAATGACACGGCTCACAATGAGAAGGTGCTGGGTTCGCTCCCCAATCATAACACAGGCCGTTACCCCGTGTAAGCAAACCCTTAGAAAATGCATGAGGAAGCAGACCCTTAAAAATTCATGCCGAAGTCAGATGCACTGTGGCGACAGGCGCAAAATAAGAACATAGTGCAACGCACACTGTCTTAGGGAGTAGATGATTAAGGCAAGCCCAAATAAAACAAACAAGAAAACCAGGTTGGATCAAACTGCGGCACAAGAGAGAACGGAGCTGTAGTATGTATAACCAACGAGCTGCAGGAACCATTAGTATCCACACCCAGTAACTCAGCTGTAAATGGGCACCTGACATTTGAGCTGGAGAAGGTATAAACAGCAAGGAAGAGAACTCGCCGCCTCCCCCTTTACCATTAAATTGGCTGTGGATTAGTAGATGAAGAATTATCTTTATCCTCGACAGCAACTGTTGCCATGAGACCCACCGTTAACTTTTATATATACAACTAAACAAATACACTTACAAAGCGACACAAATCGACAAATATACGAAGCGTATTCAAATAAAATCGGACCAAACTGCAACAAGTGAACATACGCACGATGCACATGATGACGTCACTTCTGGTGTAAGCAGCACATACTAACCGTCAAGTTTGTAAAATGTCATTATCCTCCGACTCATAGTTTCCTCAGAAGACCATTGAAAACATGGCGGGTATGATACGGAATACATCCAGAATTGACCAGCGAGTGGTGATTCGGTTTCTAGCAACTGAAGGATGTCGACCAGTTGACATTCATCGCAAAAATTTAGGCACTGTATGGTGACAAAAGTGTGTCAAAGACAACAGTGACGAACTGGACAACGATGTTTAAAGAAGGACGTAAGTTAGCGCAACAATATGCGCCTGAACTGGTCTTGGATGATCTTTCGTTAACTCACGTACTTCTTTAAACACCGTACTTTAAGTACGAAGTATATATACATATATATATATATTTACTGTGTGTGTGTGTTTATGTGTGTATTTGCGTACGTGTATATGTGTATGTGCGTACGTGTATATTTGTTTTTATGCGTGTATGTGTGTGTATTTGTGTATTTGTGTGTGTGTGCTCGTGTTGGTATATTAACTGGCAATAAAAATCTAGCATGCACTTTCTGCGGAGACAAGAGGCTACTACTGCTCACCCTTGCAAGTCGTCAGTGACAACCCTAGCAATAATCGTGGTTGTGACAGTAAATTTTAGATAGACAACAACCCGAGCTTGGAATGTGTGGAACCTTAAAACGTTTTGTCAAGTATTACATTCAAAGGGAAACAAACTAAGTTATACAATAATACACTAGTTACTTCCCTTTAAGTAACCGTCAATAAAGTGTACAATTCGACATCGTCAATTAACACAGTGATAGAGCAGTCGATTTTTTACGACAAAGAAACGGGGTTAACTTCCCTTATCCGGAACGCCCCAGTCAACCAAGCTGAAATGGGAACCTAAACAACTAAAAGGCAACTACAAGGAAAACGGTCATTCTAACGGAATCCAGGAAAGTACTCTAAGCAATCCCTAGCCCTAAACAAGATAGACTCTCACACGTAATACGGTTGCTGTTGCAAAAAAGATATATAGTCTTATAGGGGATTCCAACCCACTGTAGAATTCTTGGAAAGGAGAATGCAGATGAGCTCGCAAAAGCCAGAACTGACGGCGCACAGATCCGTCATCTACAGAACTATAAAAAATGCCAAGAAAACCATCAAACGATTCATTTAGACGGAATGGAGACACTAGCACAGTGAATACAAGCCAGAAAAGGACAGCATAGACAAACTTGGCAGAAATGGGCAGACAAAGATCTTCAGACTTAGAACGGGACATTGTAGACTCAAGTCCCTCCTCCACAGAATGGGTCTCACAGACACTGCAACGCACGATTATGGAGCACCCAAGCAAACACCAGACCATATCCTGCCGGAATGCAATACTTATAGAGACCAAAGAAAGACAGTCTGCCCTGGGGCAGCGACCATGCTCGAAAAGACGTGGGGGACCGGCAAAGATCTGAAATGCTCAGTTTCCTTGGTGAACCTCACCGAGCTAGAATATAAGAATCAGTTGATCGAATAAAAATAAGAACTATTATACCATTTCATCAACCCATCCGATACTTAACCTTCCATAGCATCACCCCATCGTATGCCGAATATGCCATGTCATCAACCCGTCCTATGTCTAACATTCCATGTCATCCCATGTCATCAACCCGTCCCATGTCATCAACCCCTCCCATGTCATCAACCCGTCACATGTCATCAACCCGTCCCATGTCATCAACCCGTCTCATGTCTAACATTCCATGTCATCAACCCGTCCTATGTCTAACATACTATGTCATCAACACGTCCCATGTCTAAAAACGTAGTCATCAACCCGTCCATGTCTAACATACCATGTCATCAACCCGTCCCATGTCATCAACCCGTCCCATGTCATCAACCCGTTCGATGCCTAACATACCATGTCATCAACCCGTCCCATGTCTAACATACCATGTCATCCACCCGTTCCATGTCATCAACCCGTCCCATGTCATCAACCCGTCCCATGTCTAACATACCATGTCATCAACCCGTCCCATGTCATCAACCCGTCCCATGTCTAACATATCATGCCATCTACCCGTCCCATGTCTAACTTAACATGTCATCAACCCGTCCCATGTCTAACATTCCATGTCATCAACCCGTCCCATGTCTAACATTCCATGTCATCAACCCGTCCCGTGTCTAACATACTGTGTTATCAACCCGTCCCATGTCTAACATACCATGTCATCAACCCGTCCCATTCCTTACACATCATGTCGTCAACCTGTAACATGTCATCAACCCGTCCCATGTCTAACATACCATATCATCAAACCGTTCCATGCCTAACATACCATATCATCAACCCGTTCCTTGTCTAATATACCATGTCATCAACCAGTCCCATGTCTAACATTCAGTGTCATCAACCCGTCCCATGTCATCAACCCGTCCCATGTCTAACATACCATGTCATCCACCCGTCCCATGTCATCCACCCGTCCCATGTCATCAACCCGTCCCATGTCTAACAAACCATATCATCAACCCGTCCAATGTATAACATACCATGTCATCAACCCGTACCATGTCTAACATACCATGTCATCAATCCGTCTCATGTCATCAACCCGTCCCATGTCATCAACCGGTCCCATGTGTAACATACCATATCATCAACCCGTCCTATGTCTAACATACCATGTTATCCACCCGCCCCATGTCATCCACCCGTCCCACGTCATCAACCCGTCCCAGGTCATCAACCCGTACCATGTCTAACATACCATATTATCAACCCGTCCCATGTCTAACATAAAATATCATCAACCTGTCCTACGTCTAATATAACATGTCATCAACGTGTCCCATGTCTAACATACCATGTCATCAACCCGCCACATGTCTAACATTTCATGTCATCAACCCGTCCCATGTCTAACATACCATGTCATCAACCCGTCCCATGCCTACCATAGCATGTTGTTAATCCGTCCCATATCATCAACCCGTCCCATATCTAACATACCATGTCATCAACCCGTTCCATGTCTAACATACCATGTCAGCAACCCGTCTCATGTCTAACATACCATGTCATCGACCCGTCCCATGTTATCAACCCGTCCCATGTTATCAACCCGTCCCATGTCATCAACCCGTCCCATGTCAAACATACCGTGTTATCAACCCGTCCCATGTTATCAACCCGTCCCATGTCATCAACCCGTCCCATGTCATCAACCCGTCCCATGTCTAACATACCATGTCATCAACCCATCCCATGTCATCAACCCGTCCCATGTCATCAACCCGTCCCATGTCATCAACCCGTCCCATGTCTAACATACCATGCCACAAACCCGTCCCATGTCATCAACCCGTCCCATGTCATCAACCCGTCCCATGTCTAACATTCCATGTCATCAACCCATCCCATGTCATCAACCCGTCCCATGTTATTAACCCGTCCCATGTCATCAACCCGTCCCATGTCACCAACCCGTCCCATGTCATCAACCCGTCCCATGTCATCAACCCGTCCCATGTCATCAACACGTCCCATGTCAAACATACCGTGTTATAAACCCATTCCATGTGTAGCATGCAAGTTTATGAACCCAATCTACAAATCGCTATTTGAAACAATAAACTAAATGAGTTTCACATTTGATTTATCATTGTAATTGCATTGTCTCTTATGTCTTAACATTATTTCCTGCCAGCATTGATACACTAATCATATCGCTTTATAAGTTCAACAAAACCTGCAGAAGAGAAGTCTTTGATCTGGTGTCTCAACAACATTTGCATTTCATGTTCAATCTAATTTTCATTTACAAAACGTCTTCCACCTTTGTGGGATCATGCATTCTGGTGTAGGCTAAACAATGTGAACATCCTATTGCAGTTGCTACACTGTCTATGGTTACTGGAATCACGGCTCGAATCATCTGCTCCGTACGCAGGAAACATTACTCTGTTTATGTTGCAATCTGAAAAGGACGACTAGGGCTGGCTTCCTCTGCAATTTTTAGCGTTTTTTTTAAAAATGGAATCGCATCGCTTTCCGCAACAAACACTTCTTATCGTAAACAGAACTAATTTCCTGATACAAAATCCCTTGCAGAAAATCGTGCGCTCCTCTTTCCCTAATAAAAAGGCCAGCCCTCTACCCCTACTAAAAAGGCCGCCCTCTACCCCTAATAAAGAGGCACAACAATACGCATGTGTCTTTTCTATGGTTAAACACTCTGTGAGCGCATTTTGTATATGCTCTCCTCACGTATATGCTCTCCTCACGTATATGCTCTCCTCACGTATATGCTCTCATCACGTATATGCTCTCCTCACGTATATGCATAACATACCATCTGCTTCCTATAGTAATCACAAAACTGGATGCTGGTGCGAAAGAATGTCAACTTTAGAAACTGACAACTACATTTGTCAGCTGTCATATCTGTGTTTGTGGCATCCTTACTGACTATTCCTCGTATGTCTAATTTACGATGACATTAACCCATCCCATGTATAACATACTATTTTATAAATCTATTATATTTCAAGTATATCATAGTATCAGCACATTCTACCTTTACTAAATTATCAACCTACCCTCTCTCTAACATACCATATCACCGAGTTATCCTATATATATATAACATATCGTGGTATCTAACATACCATGGTATCAACTTACCCTACCTATAACATATGATGGTGTCAACCTACCATATCTCTAACATACCATATTATCAAACTACCATATCTCTAACATACCATATTATCAAACTACCATATCTCTAACATACCATATTATCAAACTACCATATCTCTAACTTACCATATTATCAAACTACCCTATCTCTAACCTACCATGGTATCATATTACCCTATTTATAATATACCATGTATCCACCCACCATATCCTCTAACATACCATATTACTAACCTACCCTATCTCTAACATACCATGGCATCAACCAACCCTATCTCTCAAATACCATGGTATCAACTTATTCTATCCCTATCATGTTATCAAACCACCCTATCTCTAATATACCATTACATCAACCTACCCTATCTCTAACATACCATTTTATCAAACCACCCTATCTCTAAAATACCATGTCATCAACCTACCCTATCTCTAACATACCATGGTATAATCTTACCCTATCTCTAACATACCATTACATCAACCTACCCTATCTCTAACATACCATTACATCAACCCACCCTATCTCTAACATACCATGTCATCAAACTACCCTATCTCTAACATACCATGACATCAACCTACCCTATCTCTAACATACCATGACATCAACCCACGCTATCTCTAACATACCATGGTATAATCTTACCCTATCTCTAACATACCATTACATCAACCTACCCTATCTCTAACATACCATGACATCAACCTACCCTATCTATAACATACCATGGTATAATCTTACCCTATCTCTAACATACCATTACATCAACCTACCCTATCTCTAACATACCATTACATTAACCTACCCTATCTCTAACATACCATGACATCAACCTACCCTATCTCTAACATACCATTACATCAACCCCCCCCCCTATCTCTAACATACCATTACATCAACCTACCCTATCTCTAACATACCATTACATCATCAACCCATAATTTCTCTATTTCCACCAAGCAATGACTTTGTATTTACTAAAATATGATCCCTAATGTATTGATGTCTATAGTTTAAACGATTCGATGAGTGTACACACTCCGATGTATTTACTCAGACTAACGCATAATCTGATCGAAACCAGTGCCGTTTACGCATTGCATATTCCCCGTTTACTATACCATGCACATAACACTAGACTATTGATTATTTTAATTTGTGCCCCTTATCCATAACTACTGCCCATAATATTTGTGCTTTCGAAATCGGCATATCAAAGTTAGTATTTCATGAATACTAACATAACCTGAACATTTGATCAACTATTTGAGTCCCTAATATTTTGTTGCTTCAGTGTCCACAATCCACTCATAAACCTTTTACGAAGAAAAGTGACATTCCCAAAAAACTGTCTTGATTAACACATCTACATCTAGTCAACCCAGGGCAAAAGTAACGATCTCATTAATCAATCTTGTTTAGAAGAAGTTGCAGGATAATTCTTAATTTTTCCTGCAAACAGTCTCGCTGACTAGGAGAATGCAGTTTTCTATCAAACTAGAACTTTCTAAATGTAAACAGTACAGAAGATCATGTGATAGATCTTTGCGTCTATTTATAAGTATTACAAGGCAACCAGGTGAACATATCGACGATCTGTCAAAGATGACGACGACATTAACACACAAAGAGGCGTTGGTCGATCGAGACGGCCGCTTATGTACTTCCTTTCATGCGTAACGTCTTTGCTCTGTTTTTTTGCCATGAACAATTATGGAATTGCATTTAAAATATGAAGTATTATCTGTCTCAGGCAGGAGAGTAGTATCGTTAAATAAAAGGTTATAAAAGGAGAAAGTGACATTCAGGTTTTTAGTTGTTCTTGATATACAGAGGATTTGGTGACGGATTGCTAGCTTGGACAGAATAGGGCCAGTACAGGGCCCTGTGCGCATGTCTTAAATAGCCTATTCTTTAAGCCTTATTTTTCCTCTTCTACTTCACTTCTTCATATTCTTGTCTTCTTCTTCTTATTATTATTATTATTATTTATCTTCTTCTTCTTCTTATTCTTCATCTTCATTATGTTATTTTTCTACATTTTTCTTCGTCTTCTTCTTCTTTATCATCTTCTTCCTTTTCTTTTGTTGTCTTCTTATTTTTCTTTGTCTCCTTTTTCTTCTTCCCTTTCTTCTTCGTTTTCTTCTTCGTCTCCTTCTCCTTCTTCTTCTTCTTCTCCTTCTTCTTCTTCATCTTCTTTTCTTCTTCTTCTCCTTCTTCTTCTTCTTCTTCTCCTTCTTCTTCTTCTTCTTCATCTTCTTTTCTTTTTCTTCTTCTTCTTCTTCTTCTTCTTCTTCGGATTTCTGGTAGAACGAGGCACTAAGTCTTCTCTTAAACTTAGTCAACTTGAGTCAAGAACTATTTCATAAATAATAGTCGTTCCATAGCAGACATTGCTGCCACGGATGAAGTGTAGAAGACTGTATTGTTCCAAGTCTTAAATTGTGACCGAGATATATGACCAATTCACTTCTTTGCCACCTAAACCTAATCTGCTTTTAAGTCCTGTACGTTTTTACAGCTGGGTTGACTGAAACATTTCGAGACCGGGGATCGAGTCTGACTTCTTTGCGGCTAGAGACAGTCACTCTAACCGATCTGTCACTGAGAATCTAAGACGACAAACGACAGATGAATAATGGGAAATAACCAGTACACATAAAAATCAGTGGTCATCTGATAATTACTTTCAGCCTCAGAGCGGTAAAGGTGACCTCGTGTATCCTCAATTCAACCAGGCCTTGGATACGCCTCTGATTAAAGGTCTGGACAGAAGACAAAAAACGAAATGGATTGGTCAATCCTGTGACATGTACAAGATGCTGTCCATCAATAAGTATGTTATCGTTGTCTATTTCCCCATTGGACAAATGTTCCCCTCTTTGCGGATCTGATTTGACTCCTCTTATATCACAAAGTGTACTGAAGAAATTTGAATTGGATCCTTCTCGCTGTAGTGCAGTGTAAGTCTTCTCAGCACGTTCCTTACTTACGCGAATACAGTGGCGTGTGCTACTTAGTTGACTAGATCATAGTGCAACCTATTTTCAAATGCAAGGTGTGAACATAAGAACATGAAGTGACACCATGGTTAGTAAGCTGCACCTGACCCTGACGACAGCCTACTGCAAATATAGGCCACCTGACTCACGGAGAAATCCTTTTGAGGCATCACATTCCACGGCTGAATAAATAACGGAACTAGCATGTGTCAACTATCAGTGCAACTATAATAACGTGTCAGGGAAACACAGATGGATATGCAGTTGGATTCAGGACAGGATTCTGTGAAAGGGTCACTCTCAACCGTGAATTTGTTTTATTTCTCTGTGTGGAGCATGGATTTATTATAAACCTTGGCACACTATGAGTTCCGTTATTTCGTCGGCAGTGGAATGTGACGCTTCAAAGAGATTTTCCCGCGCTGACACTATCCTTCGCACGCTATCAGTAAGTATTGCGTAAGTACAGAGCGGAAATTGTTTAATATATACTTTACAAACGCCATTTACGTGATGGCGTCTTAAATCATAAAAATACAAAATCAGCCATTTAGATGAGAAACGTAGAAACGGCGCAAGGGTTGAAATAAAATCGATACTTCCCTTCGCGTTTGAAGACAGGCATAAATTGTGTTTCTTGTCATTGGACTAGTGGCACGCGCATGGGAATTCAGTGAGAGTTGTCTTGTAAGAAAGATGACAGAAGTAGCGGAACGAAATAATACAGGGGATGAAAGCTCTTGTCGGATTTGATTTTATCGGAGAAGAGATGCTGAGTGAATGAGATCAGCGTGAGAGTTATTATGCATTGGTGTTCATTTCGTTCTCTGCTTCACTCGCACTAACATACTCGCATGTATTTGCTTCATACGTGTCTGTCCGTCTTGGACTTGTATTGTTGTAGTTAAGTTTACCGTCAAATGGGAAGGAAGACTAACTTTTGGTCAGGCAAAATATACTGATCAGACATGTTAGTCGGGGAACATACTGGACAAGACCCTCACCTTGGCTTCCTAGTAAAACTACCTGGAAACGTGCTATTTGCATGGCAGTCTGGCTAACAAGGTAAAGGATGTGATCCCCATAGTAGTGAGCGACACGCTGATGAAGCAAAGTATAGCACAACTGCTTGGAGGACCCCGGTCCACCTTCATCAGCACGCACGGGATGCGAGGAAAGTTACGACAACTCGCCACTTAACGTCCTTTTCAGTGCTAGCAGAAGAGTAATCCTACTCATTGTGGGCATTCAACAACAACAACAACAACAGCAGCAGCAGCAGCATTAACAACAACAACAACAACAACAATAACAACAACATTAACAACAACAACAAAAACAACAACAATAACAACAACAACAATACCCTCAAATAATGCCATCTATTTTCTTCCCAATCTTTGTTTCTTGTTTTATGATTGTCTTGGCATCCCTTTTATGATTGTCTTGGCACCCCTTTTATGATTGTCTTGGCACCCCTTTTATGATTGTCTTGCCACCCCTTTTATGATTGTCTTGGCACCCCTTTTATGATTGTCTTGGCACACCACAGTTAATCTCTTATTGAGACATCTATTTTCTTCTCAATCTTTGTTTCTTGTTTTATGATTGTCTTGGCACCCCTTTTATGATTGTCTTGGCATCCCTTTTATGATTGTCTTGGCACCCCTTTTATGATTGTCTTGGCACCCCTTTTATGATTGTCTTTGCACCCCACAGTTAATCTCTTAATGAGACATTTATTTTCTTTATTAACTTGGTAGTGCATGTTGAACCTCTATCGTGACCATACAGGATATTTAATTTACTTGTCCGGCAAACAAAACTCCGGTGCAAGAAAGCCACCTGGACATCATTCAAAGAGTCAGCTTGGATGTCGTCTCGATGAAACAAGCAGATGTATTCACTGAAATCCAAGCCAAAAATATACATAACCTGTGTCGTCCCCATCCTTTTGTACGGTTTTGAAACTTGGGCTATTTTGTAGAATGGTAAGAAGGGCATTGAAGCCTGTCACGTGACTAGCCAGAAGTGCATTCTTAGTCTATTGATATGACCGAGCCTCAAACGACAAAGTCACCCAAATGATAGGGTTCGAAAGCACTTCATTATTCTAAACCGTCGCCGTTGGACCCAATTTGGCAACAGGACACACCTCGTCGAGGACAGCCCATCCCCTACCCGCTCTTAAAACAGACGATGGACAGCAATGATAGAAAACGACCATCTCCACCATGGTCATTACCCCACAGCCATATACGCACGACCTGGTTACGTCAAATAGGAAAGACATCATCCTCAATGTACGCAGCTCGGGAATACTAGAAAACTACTAATATAACAAACATGAATGGTTCTGTAATTCAAAGCTTGCCTAACCGAGAACCAGTCAAATACCTAAAATATAACAACAATGTTTTAAATGAATACATTAAAAACATAAATAAAGAAAATAAATAAATACAATGTAACTACCAATTCGATATTTTTCACAATGAAAAGATCGTTCTGGGGTGATAAAGAATTTAACAGTAAAGATCGCTAAGCCGGCAGGCCGCGGCATCAATTTTATGTATGATTAAAAAGAAATATTAAACAAAGGAACCAGGAAGTGAAAGTCAACATGTATAAAATATTAGTTAGACCTAGATTGGAGTACTGTGTTCAGGTGTGAATCCTTGTCGTAGAGGAGATATAAACATTCTAGAATGGATACAAAGAAGAGCGACACAACTGATAGAGGATATACAGAATTGTAGTTATGAGGAAAGACTCAGAAAAATGGATCTAAAGTGTCTAGAAAAGAAAAGAATTCGAGGTTATTAAATACAGGCTCATAAGATAATCAACGGAAAGGATACATTAGACTATAACAAGTTTTTCAAAGTACAGCAGCCTACAAGAACAAAAAGACACATCATCAAATTAATTAAATAAAGGTTCAGATTAGATACCACGAAACATTTGTTAAGTCAAAAAGCGGTGAATACTTGGAATGCATTAGCACAGGAAATAGTGGAGGAATGGTCACATATTGCATTCAAGAAGAGATTGGATGCGCATAGTTTTTAGATCATACGTAGTAAAATAATCTTGTTATATACACACTCTGCAGAATCTTTTAAACCAATATAAAGAAGTTAAGTCAAAATTAGTTACATAACGGAAATTTAACAAATCATACAATGTATGACACAATTTAACACACAATAAAATGATGGAATTAATCAACAAATGACTGCATGGTTAAATTGTCAAGTGAATAGGTAAAATAAATACATGGTCAAGCTGATGGACAAAGAACTGTATTGTTAAGTTAATATACAAAGAACTGTATTGTTAAGTTAATATACAAAGAACTGTATTATCAAGTTGATGGACAAAGAACTGTATTGTTAAGTTAATATACAAAGAACTGTATTGTTATGTTAATATACAAATAACTATATTGTCAAGTTGATGGACAAAGAACTGTATTGTTAAGTTAATATACAAAGAACTGTTTTATCAAGTTGATGGACAAAGAACTGTACTTCCAAGTTAATGGACAAATAACTGTATTGTCAAGATAATGGACACATAACTGCATTGTCAAGATAATGGACACATAACTGCATTGTCAAAATAATGGACAAAGAACTGTATTGTCAAGATAATGGACAAATAAATGCATGATCAAGTTAGAGAACATAAGCTGCATGGCCCAGTTAATGGACAAACTCATGCATGAAGTCAAATTAATGAACCAAGGTCCGTATCACGTCTATATAATAAAATAATCACATCATAAATACAATTTTGACAGACATTGACCCGTCGGAAGTCAAGTTTGCTGAATTTGAATCGCACAAAACACAACTGCAATATCTCAAGGGCATCATTGCGACAATTTTGATGGCATAATGGTCGCATAAATAATATTTTGATGGCCTAATGGTCGCATAAATAATATTTTGATGGCATAATGGTCGCATAAATAATATTTTGATGGCTTAACGACTTTTAAAAACAATGTCTTTCCTCAATGGTTTTGAAAACCACGAAATATGTAAACATATGTAGACAATATTGTTTTTCTGTTCTTTAATAACTGATGTAGAATTCTTCCAAAGGTCCCGTGTCATTATTTATCACATGATTTAGTCACTTTCTAAAACATATTTTCTTTTTAATCTATTTGACATTTAATACTTGCTTTTCCTTCCCGTTTCTATCTTCACCTATCTTTGCATTTATTTTCCGCTCTCCCTCTACATATTTTGGTCTCTGATTTGAGTTTCTATTATCTTTTCTATTGTTATTCATTATTTTCTATGGCTATCGTTAAGCTTTGTCCTCATCTTTGTTTCTTTCACTCAGTCATCTTGGGTCTATTTCTTATTCACTCACTATCTCTCCAGCTCTTTCTACCACCCCCCCCCCCCCCCAACTCTCCTTCTCTGGATCCCACAATTGATTTTTTTCGTTTCTCTCTCCTAATTTTCTCTCTTTCTTTGTCTCACTCCATCACTCTTTCTGTTTCTCTCATTATTCCCACTTCTCTTTCTCTTTATCCTTCCCTCTTTTTAGGATACTCTCTCTCTCTTTCTCTCTCACTCACTCTCTTTCTCTCTCTCTCTCTCTCTCTCTCTCTCACAGACAAACACACACACCGGTTATTTCTATCTCTTTCAATTCTTAAATCATTCTCCACCTTCCACTATTTTAAATCTTCCTGCTGTCAACATTTTCCAGGATATCCCTCACTCGTATCCGCTTGGGGCGCTCCTCCCTCCCCGCCCCTCCATGTGCTCAAATCGGATGTGCAGGAGACGAAAGGCACATATATCGCCTCCCTCGCTGTAATCTATAACAACGTCACGACAGCACGCTTTTCCTGACGAACGCTGAGTAATTCCATTTCACTCTCTCTCTCTCTCTCTCCCACTCTCTCAGTTTGTTAGATCAGCACACCTTCTGCATCCAAACTTGTCAAATTGTAACGTCTTGATTATCGGTAAGCGCTTACGTATTCAGATCTCCATATTTTGTTCGTATTCCTTGTTTGTAACTTAATTGCCCTCTCAGTAACGCAGACTCGCTCGTACAAAAGGTTAAACATAGCGTTTACGGCAGGCATTAGCCAACACAGAACTGTGACCCGAACTGTGAAATATATACCGTGTTACTATACTGTCTGGGGATGGACGATCAATAAACAAGGCAACTGCAGGGGTAGAGGACGATTCGAAATGTGGATCGATTAAATAAAGTCTAGCTGATCGTCCCGATGTGAGTAAGAGTGTGCCATCCAGAATTCGAACTATCACCAACAGATACCACGTTGTAGACATCGAATGACATTTCCACACGGTATGGAAACTACAAATGTCGCAACAAAAACGTCAACGATCCATATCACAGGTGAAACCATGACAGACACCATGGGTAGGGTACATACGCAGGACATAAACATTCAGAAAACAAAGACTATGATACTTGGGGAAATTGACAAGAAATCATGTATGTAGATACAAAGAAATCATGTATGTAGATACAAAGAAATCATGTATGTAGATACAGATAAAATACTAATTGCTGAAACAGGTACAGAGTTTCTCCTATCTAGATCATATAATAACACTCCATCACTCACTCCGGGACAAAATAAATCAGAAAGAGAATATGTATGGTTGGATGGTATTCGACATCATGCGACACATACTGACATCCAAACAGATAAACCATAATTTTTAAATGAGAATTGTCACGTGTTATGTATGTTTGTCACTACTTTATGGCTCAGAAAGATGGACACTGATTAACAAGTTGGAAAAGAGTATTAAGCCTTCGAAACGTGGGTATATAGAAGATTGGGTCGCATTTCTTGGAAAGAGAAGAAAACAAATGTCGAGGTATTGAGTTGGAGGTGAAAAGAGAATTAATGACCACAATTAGGGTTAGACAGTTAAGTTATTGTAGTCATATACCAAGACATACCTCCATGTTGAAGACCATACTAGAGGGTAGGGTTAAAGGCAGTCGTTCAAGAGGCAGTGAACGTTTTAAGTGGGTGGATGACATCAGGAAATTGATAGAAACAGCCCGTCAGATTGCACCATTATGGCAAGAGATAGAGTACACTGGAGATCCAATACAGCCATCCTTCGATGTGGAGATGACGCTTGAACTGAGCTGAGCATACGCAGAATTTAATCTACCAAATATATTTAGATATGCACTGGAAAACACGGATAAGGGGGAGAAGGTGTAGGTCGAAAAACATTTAAGAAAGAAGGGTGAAAGATGAAGATATGAGACTGCATTATGTATTCAAACATATTATTATTATTATTATTATTATTATCATTATTTTTATTATTTTTATTATGGCAATGTAAAGGCTACTGAACCTGAGAAAACTAAAGCAGAATAACAACATACTAACAAAGTGAACATTTTAAAAACCTGTGTTTTTTCGTGGCACCATACGACTGTTAAACATGGACAGTTACCCAAACCTTGAATAAGAGATTCGATCGAGTCGAAATGTTATAGAAAGGTTCTCAGAATGCCATGGACCGCAACAATAAGAATGCGGACATTCGACAAGAGCTGGGCAAAGAGGAGAACTAGGTCATGCATTTCATAATGCACAACAGATTGAAATGTTTAACCACATCAATAGACACAACGGTCGTGAGAAAACGTTAATGCAAGGTATCGTGACAAGCAAGAGAGGCAGAGACAGATTAAGAAGGCGATGGTACCAAGATGTCATGAAATGCTTTGGCATGACTCTGGAGTAGGCTTGGCTTCATTCGTTCTCAAACTCCACTTCCAAACCCTGAAAGGGCTTAAGTAGCAGAATGTAGTCCAGAGAATGGAATGCGTTGTGTCGTAGTTTACAACTTGACTGCGATATTGCACTTTTCTGTCCAACACATCCGACTTCAGCAAGTATTTTTTGAGTACCGGGTTAGCATTCCCTCTTCGATCCCTTCTCCTTAGCCAGTCTGCTCTGTTGCAGCTTGTTATCCAGGATCACCGTATGGAGGTGTAGAAGGGTCTTGGCAGCTCTGGTTTGCTGGCCCTGACCCTAGCAGTCAGCTATGGGACGCTGACCGCTGCACCTCATGCGCTGCTCAGCGTCTTGATCCCCTGGAGTAGGCTTATTCATGTAGAAAGAGATCGAGTTTCTAACAGATAGGCTGTGATGGGAGCGAGCAAAGGACAAGCCACATGATGATGATGATGTATTTAACAAATTTCAAATGTACAGACTCAGTGGACGATCGATACATTTCTTCATTATAGATCTTAGTGAGCTGTAAAGAAAAGGTATCGTCATGAAAGTTATAAAAATGAGCGTCAAGTACAAAACGGTTGACAAGTCCTGCTCTAGATACAGAAATGTGTGCCAAGTCGCGTGTGTTAGAGTAAGGCACAATATATTCTACTGTACATATACATAAATGCATATTACATTAATTATTATTCTTTCATTAAACATGCTTTGCTACTGAGTGCCCGATTAGTGCAGAGGATGATCCGATGTACGTCGATTTTGACGCATGTGATATTCCGCAAAACGAGCAACTTACTTAAGTCGAGAACTATCCGTAGATTGAACAATGTGCTTGGGTATTATACACTTTGCTGTATGCGAGTAAGACATGGAAAGTGTTTGGCAGACATGCCAGACAGCTCAATCGTTTTCACTTGAGTTGTCTGCGTATGTTGTTTAGGATCAGATGGCAGGACAAAGTGCCTAACTCTGAAATTTGTAGCAAGACTAACAAGTTAATCATCCATACACTTTTCAATATGGCTCACCCACGATGGACAGAACATGTTGTTCTCAAGCCAGATAAACGCATCACCAAGCAACGATGGACAGAACCTGTTATTCTCAAGCCAGATAAACGCATCACCAAGCAACGGTGAGCTCAAAACATGCGGACGCTTACCAAGAAGTCTGAAGAAACACTACAGAGACTCCTTAAAAGTGTCTCTAATGCTTCAATATTGACGTTGCCTGCTGGGAGATGCTTGCAAAAGACAGTACCACCTGGCAAACTAGTATCACCGCAGGTGCACAGATCACACGCCGGCTCCCCACACGTGTCCCCTGAATATGCCAGGGTGTGTCGTTGCATGGTTAGTCTTTACAGCCATCATAAAACACATATTTCGCAGCTATATTCTGAAATACAGTCTAATGCGATGGACACTATTATTATAACACTGTACCTACGTAATATTTACTGATATCTTGCGAAGGATAGTGTCTAGGTCAGATGCATCATACTGACCAAGACCCCCCGCCAAGTCCACGCGGAAACACACTACAACCAGGAAGACGCAGAATTACCTACTTCAGAACGCCCTAAGAAATACGAACATGAACTACAAAACGCTTTCAGGAAATACTAATTCAGAGTTCAGCACGAGCGTACACAGATAACACGTCTAAAGAGGACACTGGTCAGCCTGACGTCATCTATATCTGTGTAAAACGTATCTAGATATGGTACGCATAATAAACAAATGCGTGTTCTTTGTTTCTCGTACTCAAGACACTTTGGCGGCAGATTTCTTTGAGCGGATGACGTGCTGTTTCCATCTTGGGCTCCTGTCCAACGGGACTAGCGTTCGAAATCTGGTACGTCAAAACTTCTTTCTATTGGAAGTAAAATAACAACTTAGTCTGTACAGTACTCGGTGCTTGCAAGGACCATCAGCTTTTATTCATTGTGATTCGTTCTGTCAATCTTTTTTGTTTTTGTTTAACGTTTTCCCTTTCTGGATTGTACTGACGAAGACGCACATCTTTCAACTCCAGCCTATAGTCCTCCAGGTTAGGACAGGCCGTATTAGCCAGTGTATGGATGTGTGTGTGTGTGTGTGTGTGTGTGTATCTATTTGTGTGTGGCACTATAGCAAATTTTATGGTACAGTAGTTTTGTCAATCTTTCTGGACGTAGAAATATGGTCATACCGAGAAATACCTCCGTCATGCCCAGACAAACTGAAAACAAAGGGACTTCGAAGGTGGTCTTCTGTCCTTCTTTAAGTCTCTTTTATTCGTGTTCAATGAGTGGCAACGTGGTCAGTGAATGGCAAAATTCTCAGTGATTAGAAAAGTATTTGTTGATTTTAAGAAGGCGTTTGAGAGTGTATCGCATAAAGCGCTACGGGCAATCATGAGGATGTATAAAATCAACGGGAATATTATAAAGGTCCTTGAACACCTGTATGACAAGGCGTCCAGCGCAGTTCTTGTGAATGGGAGGAGAATGTAAACTGGCTTCGAACATCAGTTGGTGTGAGACAGGGTTGTACACTCTCTACAACTCTTATCAATATATTCCCTGAGGGAATTATGAGTGAGGCACTTGGAGGTCCCGTTGGTACTGTCAAGATAGGGGGCCGAACGAATACCAACCTTTGTTTTGCAGATGATATCGACGGGTTGGCGGGTTCAGAAGCAGAACTGCAGGAATGGGTCAGAAGGATTGATGAGACAGCTCTTGGTCAAAAGCTAATGGTCAGGAACTCGAAGTGGTTGACCGTCTTAAATATCTTTGTTCGATTGTCAGTGACGAAGGATCCAAATGTGAGTTGTTGGCCAGAATAGCACATACAATAGCGGCGCTTGCACGGCTTAACAAAATCTGGCAAAAATAAACAATTAGAACTATGCACGAAAATCAGATAATACGTACATTGGTCCTGTCAATATTCCTCTACGCTTGAGAGACATGGGCAGTTACAGATGATCTTCAGTGAAGGATACAGGCCTTGGAAATGAGATGTTTCCGAAGACTTTTAAACGTCACATACAAAAATCGAGTTACAAATGAGGAAATACGAGATAGAATTACAACAGCAATAGGGCCTTTCGAAGACCTCTTGGCAACTATCAAAAGAAGGAAACTCGCTTGGTACGGTCACATATCTAGATCAAAAGGACTTGCAAATACAATTCTCCACGGAAAGTGCAAGGCAGACGATGAAGAGGCCGTCCCAAAAAGAGGTGGGAGGACAATATAAAATAATGGACCAATCTCCGACCAGAAGAGGCACGGGCAGCGGCTGCTGACAGAGGAGGATGACGGGGGGCTGTGAGAATGTCTTCATGTGTGCCCCAAAGACCTCACTGGTCACGGGATGACCTGACCTGAGGATAGTGAGAAGTAAATCGCAGCGTGTTCAGTGAATAGCAAAGTGGTCAGTTAATGGCAAAGTGGTCAGTGAATAGAAAGGTGTCAGTGAATGGCAACGTGGTCAATGAATGGCAACGTAGTCAGTGAGTGGCAACGTGATCAGTGAATGACTAAGTGGTCAGAGAATGACTAAGTGGTCAGTGAATGACAAAGTGGTCAATGAATGTCAAAGTGGTCAAAGACTAACCCAAATTTCTGACGCTTTCCACGTGTGTCCAATATGTGGTAACATTTATCGCTCTCGGATCAGACTGCACAATCAAATGTCGTCATAGCTAGACACACACTTCTGGCAGTGTCCCCATCTTAGCTTGCAAGGGACAACTACTATTATTACTACTGACTTGTATACTTTAAATACTACTATTCAAACAGACAGACTGTGCTTGCTGCCAGGAAGCTGAAGGCTATCCATAGTACGTTCTTTATTGTGTAATGATTACTTCCTGTGTCTTACTAGGCCTGGGGAAACAAGACAACTTGTATCGATTTACGCCAGAGGTTATTTTACGTGCACAGGGTGTACACAGGATCTCCGAGTTTTTTGTGTACTTCTCCAATATGACTAGACGCTGGTCTCAGCTTCATTCTGACAAGCGGGCGCTTGAAACTTGTGGGATTCAAACCGTACTGTTTCGCGCTTTCGTTCTGTGAGAGGCAAACTCCTTTACTTCTCCGCCATTGCAAGCCCTTTCTTATTATTAAATGGAATATTGTTTTTGGGGTGCTCTTTCACTCCATCAAGGCTACTCCTCACTCAGCAGGCGTCTGGTATGTCTGAAAGGAGTATTAGTCAATCCCACGAGTTGTAGAATCCTATATCGTGAAAATGTTAGAACACACGACGTTTCCTCACAGTCGCTTGATGTAACAATTGATAATTTTTATTTCTATTCCACGTATAGTAGTTTTAGAAAACAGTTATTGAAAGTATTCTTCTTCTTCTTTCTTTTCCTTTTCCTTGTCTTTTTTCTTTTTCTCTTTCTTTCTTTTTTCTGTTATTTTTACTTTAACTTTTACCTTTTCTTTTTATTTTTATTTTTCGTTATATTTCTTCTTTCTTCTTCTTCTCCCTCCCTCCCCCCGCCTTTCTTTCTTTCCTTTCTTTCCTTTCTTTTCCTTTCTTTCTTTCTTTCTTTCTTTCCTTTCCTTTCCTTTCCTTTCCTTTCCTTTCCTTTGCTTTCCTTTCCTTTCCTTTCCTTTCCTTTCTTTCTTTCTTTTTTTTTTCTTTCTTTCTTTCTTTCTTTCTTTCTTCCTTCTTCTTCTTCTACTTCTTCTTCTTCTTCACCTTCTTCATGTCTCTGATCTAACATCCTTTTATTCTTCATTTTCAACTCGCTTCGTTTTCTTCTTCTTCACCATCATTCTTCTTTGTGTGCTTCCAGACGTCCTCTTGAATATGTCTAAAGGAAGCTGTGGCTAGAATGAGTGTATGGGGAACTGAGACGCTAGCCCAGTCAGGAACAACACACGAACCAGGAATTCGCCCCAGGGTCAGGCACAATATACTGACCAATACCATAATCTCTCTTCCATGTAGCATTCCCTGGCCAACGAGATGTGGATCGATGTGAACCCCGTGGTAGAGGGCGCCACGCAGATGAAGCCAAGCGTAGAGAAACCGACAGGAAGAGCACTGTCCACCTTCATCAACATGCTCGGGATGTGAATAAAGCTACTACAACCCGTCACTCAATGTCCTTTTCAGGGCGCAAAAAAGAGTAAACTTACTCATTGTGGGCATTCAACAACAACAACAACATCAATAACAACAACAACATCACCAACAACCGCATGAGGGTACTGGTGTCTCAGCAGAGCTTATCCTATAAAGGTACTGATAATGGGCATACAAATATGTATCCATAGTTTTTCTTGTACGCTTTCTAGCAATGTCCGTATCATTCGAAATATACGACTGAGAGTTTATACGTATAAATACACACATACCCATATAAGCTTATTGACGTACTTGTAAACATGCATTAACTTCGAATCAAGCGGGTATTTCTGTCACTAATATTCACTAGGTCAACACGTGTCTAACTGTACATGACAACATATGGCAAGGTCGAGGTCTCATATAGAGGATATGTGATCATACATATAATGCTCAAACATGAGATCAATAATACGAGCTAAACTGGTCGGGCGGGGGTAAGGAGGGGGCGGGGATTCAGAGCGACAGCTGGGAAAACTATTGACGTAAGCAGTGATTCGCCCAGATGGATAGATGGACGCAGAAAGGTATATCGAGAGGGAGATACAGAGTAAGTGTGTTGAGAGAGAGCGGTGTGCCGAGAGGGATCATAATATGTGACGAGGGGTTAAGGTATGACGAGAGAGAGATACAGAGTAAGTGGTTGAGAGAGAGCGGTGTGCCGAGAGGGATCATAATATGGGACGAGGGGTTAAGGTATGACGAGAGAGAGATACAGAGTAAGTGGTTGAGAGAGAGCGGTGTGCCGAGAGGGATCATAATATGGGACGAGGGGTTAAGGTATGACGAGAGGGAGATACAGAGTAAGTTTGTTGAGAGTGAACGGTGTGCCGAAAGGGATTATACTATGTGACGAGGGGTTATGGTATGACGAGTGGGTTCATGGAGTGTGACAAGAGGGCTGTGGGATTCAATGAGAGTGACCATGAGATGTAACAAGAGGAACCCTAACGTGTGACGAATTGGACGATACGGTGTGTCGAAATGGTCACATTGTGTAACAAGAGGGAACATCAGGTATGACGATATCGACCATAATGTGTGACGAGAGAGACAATAATAGGTTATAAAGGGGACATATAGGTGTGTACATAGGGGCAATAAGATTTGACTACCTGCGCTGTAAGGTGTTATAAGACACTTTTTCTCACACAATGTGCGCCGCTAAGTCGCAGGGCTACACACAAATTATCTAACTGCTCTGCGAAAGATCGCTATTAAGCGAAGACATATCCTCTTTTCAGCGCCACTCTGGCGTCAGATGTACCGTTATTTTCAGTTCCTGTTAAACTGGAATCAGTCAACGAGACTCTGTTGGAAGATACCAAATCGACTTTGTATAATATTGCATACAATTAAAAAGCTAAGTACACGTACATCCACATTGCTGAGGTTTCCATACGGGATGTATAGAGCTTAGTAATAAAGAGAACTTATCCCAGCAGTTCCCGCGAAGTGCACAGGCTAGGTTGTAATTTACTCACCTACATAACCAACGTACAGGGATCGAATCCCGCCGTGTCCAGTGTTGCAGACACGAGGGTTTATGTATCGTTGCGATCGCTCCTCCCCGTGTAAATCTACCGTACTGCACAACTGCCAAGAAACTGATCGTAACCTTACAGGTTGGGGGTTGTAAGAATCGACGTTCTACAGAGGACATGCAACTTACATTTACTGATAGCAACTTTACAGGTTGGGGGTTGTAAGAATCGACGTTCTACAGAGGACATGCAACTTACATTTACTGATAGCAACTTTACAGGTTGGGGGTTGTAAGAATCGACGTTCTACAGAGGACATGCAACTTACATTTACTGATAGCAACTTTACAGGTTGGGGGTTGTAAGAATCGACGTTCTACAGAGGACATGCAACTTACATTTACTGATAGCAACTTTACAGGTTGGGGGTTGTAAGAATCGACGTTCTACAGAGGACATGCAACTTACATCTACTAATAGCAACATTACAGGTTGGGGATTGTAAGAATCAACGTTCTGCAGAGAACATGCAACTTACATTTTTTTAAACATTATAAAACATAAACATTACTAAGGTTTTGAACTCGGTTCACCTTGGTCAAAGAATTGCCCTAACTAATCATATACGATGTGTAATCAGAAAGTATCCGACATGAATTATTTGTCCGCAGACACAATTAAGTATGGATGTTGTCATTCTGTAGGGAGGAATAGGATCCGTCATGCAAGCCGAATCTTTCTCGCCTGCCGATTGTGTCACTCGATGGCATTCAGCCTTTCAGTTGTGAGTGTAGTGAGCACCCGTAGGGTTTATTCACCATTGAATTAACGGAATGGATTGAGCAGCGATAATGATCCAATTTTGCATACAAGCTAGGCGATACTCTAGCGGATGCCATTCATAAGATTCAAAAGGCTTTTGGTAACGATGTCCAGAACATCACAAACATTAAGGAGTGATACAATCGCTTCACAGGTGGCCACACATCGATGAAGAGCGGATCATGTTCCTACAGACTCTCAACAGGCCGAAATGATGAAGGCATTGACCAAGTACGCAACTTGATCTTATAAAGCCGTCGTGTAACCACCCGAAAACTTGCTGATGAGCTGATGATAAGTATTGGATCTTGAAAGAGGATTTGGCTATGCGGAGAATGTCTGCACAATCTGTGCCGAAGCTGCTATCGATGGAGCAGAAGCAAGTCCGTCTGGAAGTATCACAGGTCACGATGAAATGTACAGACGGCGAAACCGACGTTCTGAACACTGTGATCACTGGTGATGTGTCGTGGTCTAAGCGTACGACCCGGAATCTAAGCTGCGGTCACTACCGTCGAGATATTCATCACTCTCGAGGCCGAGAAAAGCGAAGCAGGTGCGCAACAATATCAAAGTCATGTTGACCGTTTTCTAAGAATCACGTGGGGTTGTGCATCACGAGTATGCACCACAAGGTCAAAACATTACTACACAGTACTACCTGGAGGTCATCTGTCGCCTTTGTAAGGCTATTCAGTACAAACGGCCGGACCTGTCGACAGTGGGAACTTGGCAGTTTCATCATGACAACGCACTCGCCCATTCTTCGCAGCTCATTCAGACTTTCTTGGCCAAACACAACCTTCCTCTTGTTTTCCAGGCTCCTTATTCTCCCGACATCACTCCTTGCTATTTTTTACTGTTCCCCAAGCTGAACAATCCGCTGCAGGGCCCATATTTGAGTCACCAGAAGAGATTGTGTGGTATGCGACGACCCAGCTGTACTCCAATTCAACCTGTACCTTCCTGAAATGCTTCCAGCAATCGCGGGACTGCTGGGACAAGTGTGTGGACACCCACGGATCGCTGGGAGAAGTGTGTGCAGTTCCAAGGAGAGTACCATGAAGGGGATTATGGTTTCAAACCTCCAGGTGAGTAATTGCATTTTTCCGGTCCAAATGTCGGAAACTTTTTGAGCACACTTCGTAATAATCAGCTGATAATTCCATACACTGATACTCAGTTGATTATTCCATACACTGACACTCAGCTGATTATTCCATACACTGACACTCAGCTGATAATTCCATACACTGACACTCAGCTGATTATTCCATACACTGACACTCAGCTGATTATTCCATACACTGACACTCAGATGATAATTCCATACACTGATACTCAGCTGATTATTCCATACACTGATACTCAACTGCCTAGCCTGTTTTATCTATGCAGTTCTCTGTGACTATTATATGGATTAATAACCCTTTTCATGAACTTGTAAAATGCCTTTAGTAGTCCGTTCATTTATGAAATGTTTTGAAGGCTTTTCCTGTTAGAAATTGGAAACAATGGACACAATTCATATTCCTATTCTTGGTTTCTGTGTCAAAGTCGTAGACCAGGTTCACTGGAAGTGTCATTAATCAACAATTCCGTGTCAAAGTCGTATACAAGTTCACTGGAAGTGTCATTAATAAACAACTCGCACAGAATACAGAATAAGGCGACAATGAATGGGGTCATTTGGTAATTGTTGTTTTCAAAAGCTATCATGAGTATTGAACTGGACGTAAACGCACGAGATGACAACAGAGAACCCACTGGTTTGGTTTCCAGGCTTTCTGCGTAATTCGCCACATAAAAAAAACGCATTAGAAAGTTGATAATGCAAAGTGGGATCAGACAGCTTTTCCAAAGACCAATTGGTTTGTTGGATGGGTCTTTGTGTGATACAACGGTAGCTCTCACTGCCGCACTGTAGGTATGTCGCAATAGACGAACAAAGGTAGGGTTTACACAGAATGGAGTAGAAGACAGCATGTGAAATAAACGAGAATATGACTCCTGAAACACCGAGAGTAGGGTCGTAAAAGATGTTTAAATGTTGGGTGGCAGCGTGGCATAGGGATGAAACGTCCGTGTCACAATCACACGCACCAAGTTCGAATCACGTCGAATCCAGTTTAGCAGATACTGGCTTTTTTCTCGGTACGATCGCAGGACAGCCTGCACCCTGAGTTACTTCCAGTCGTCTCGACTGATAATCTTGTCAATTGTCCAAGGTAGCTCGGGACGAGAGAGTGAGGCTGATGGTCAGTGCCGTTTTTTCCTCATTGTTTTCCAAATACAGCGCAAGTTTCATCAACAAGATAAAAACGGTCTGAAGATGTCGCCATCATCTCTTGAGATGGATAATTAACTGATAGTCGGATCAAACTCTTCTTGGTTCCAAGACTATCTGCGAGTGACAGAAACGAGAATTGGCTTACTGATATCTTGACGCAAGATGCGACGAAAAACGAAGATTCAACTCTCAAACTCTGTAGGGAAAAACATTTTCACTAGCACGCCCTAATATTCGCACCTGTCGACCCATCTATAAATAAGTACATGGTTTAAGGTTTAAAAAAAAAGCAGAGAGGAAGAGAGTTAGTCAGCCTGCCTCACGAAACAAAATGCAGCTTAGTACAATGATATATCTAATACTTCATTTAACGACCAGCAGTTACTACTGTAGGACTGCCTTTTCCTTTGAACATTCGTACAGTCAAAAAGCATTACAAGTGTGTAGTGTGTTAGTCAGAATCAGGCTGAATATACTGATCAGACATGGTAGTCAGGGTCAGGCAAAATATACTGATCAGAAATGTTAGTCAGGGTCAGGCAAAACATACTGATCAGACATGTTAGTCAGGGTCAGGCAAAACATACTGGCCAAGACCCTCGCTTCGACTTCCTAGTAGCCTGCCCTGGAAACAGGCTGTTTGTCATAGCAGCCTGGCTAACAAAGTAACGGATCTATGTGATCACCGTAGTAGTGAGTGACACGCAGATGAAGCCAAGCATAGCATAACCGCCTGGAGGACCACGGTCCACCTTCATCAGCACGTACGGGATGTGAGGAAAGCTGCTACTCAACGTCCTTTTCAGGACGCACGAAAGAGCAACCTACTCATTGTGGGCATTCGCAAAGAACAACAACAACAAGCAATATGGCTTGTCTTGGCTTCGTTCGTTCTCAATCTCCCACTACCAAACCCTAAAAGAGTTTAAGTAGCAGAATGTAGTCCAGAGAACGGAATGTGTTGTGTCGTAGTTTACAGCTCGACTGCGATATTTGGACCTTTGGGTCCTTCTTCTTCTTCTTCTGCGTACACAGTCAGACAGTAACCATTATTTTCTCGAAAAAAGCGGCGGTCATCCTGAGACTCTCGCCACTACCATAGAGCTTGTCTTGCAGTTCCACTGGCAATGGCCACATCTGCTCTCTCTGATCCTCGTATGTCGGGCAGTTCTGCAGCAGATGTTCAGTGGTCATTTTACCAGTACCGCACGGGCATTCGTCGGTACACCCTATCTTCAATTTGTTGAAGAGGTGGTACCTCAGTCTGTTGTGGCCAGTGCGAAGTCTGAAGACAACGACCTGCTCTCTTCGGTTCAACTGGTAATAGGCATCGTTTTTGGTGTAACCAGTATGTTCGGTTTCCCATTTGGACATGTACCTGGCTTTGATAAGCCGTTTTGACTCTTCGTACGTCATACTGGTATCTATTTGTGGTAGCCTTGCACCTTCTTTTGCCAGTCTGTCTGCCTCCTCGTTGCCTTGGATGTTGCAGTGTGACGGAACCCACTGTACCACTACCCTTTTTGGTGCGGACTGTTGGCACAGTTTGCAGAGTGCTGCTCTTAAGTCATTAAGCTCAGTGTTTTTCTGGCTTTTTAGCGCTATGACTACTTCGAGAGCATCTGTCAGCAGGACTATATGGCTCTCATTTTCACTGTGTGTTACCATTTCTTCCACTGCCGCCCTCAGTGCCTCTGCCTCTGCTCTGAAATTGCTCGTGTACTTACCAGTAGCGAATGACAGTGTTATTTTTCTGCCATTTGGTAGGTTCAGGAATGCTCCTGCCCCTCCGTTCTGTGTAGTGTTTGTTACAGAACCGTCGGTGTATGCATGGGTCCAGTCCATGCTTGGGTAGCTTTTCGTTATGAAGCTTAAGGTAGTGTCTCTCCTTTCTTTTTCGGTCTGGCAGTTTTTGTTTGCAATACCTGGTATATTTTCTACCACCTCTGGAAATATATCCTGCCTCCAAGTAGGTTTTCGTACAGTAGTGATGGGTTTTGGTGTTGTTAGTGCGTTTATGGGATCTTCGTGCATCTTTGCTTTGGCTATTTCTGCAAAGTTTCTCCGCTTTAGTTTCCCAGTTCCCAAATTGTTTAGCCTCTGGTACATTGGATGGTCCGTCAGTCTTCGGAGTTTCTCTGACTGCAGCTGGGCTCTGCAGTCTCTTCTGTCGGTCATGGATTGCAGTTTTGTAATCTTTTCAAGTTCTACAATTGGCGTTGACTTCATGCCACCAGTTATGATTCTCATGGCTTGGTTTTGAAGTTTGTTAACTTTATCGAAGTTCGCCTTCGCTGCTGTTGTCCATGCCGCGATGCCATACTCGAGAACTGGTCTCACTCTTCCAGTGTACAGTTTCTTTAGTATGCCTTCGTCTGCTCCCCAGCTTGTGCCAGCAAGTTTCCTCATGATCGCCATTCTTTCTCTGGCTTTCATTCGGTTTCTCTCAATCTGACTTTTCCATGTCATGCGCCGATCAAATGTGACTCCCAGATAGGTTGGGTTGTCGTTTGGCTGCAGGATTTTGCCATTTAGGCTTAATTTGGTACTTTGGGGTTTTAATGAGAGCGAGAATATTGTGCACGTGGTTTTCTCCTCGTTTATTTTGACCAGCCATGAGTTCGCCCACTCTTCCAGCGATGTTAGGGCCGTTTGCATCCGATTTCTTGCTATGGTGAGATTCTTTTCAGAGGTCCACATAGCCAGATCGTCTGCAAACATTGAGCTATGGACTCTTCTTGGTATATTCTCTGTAATATCGTTTATATATACCAGGAAGAGTGTGGGTGACAGTACTCCCCCTTGGGGTACTCCCTGCTCGAGTGTCACCTTTTTGCTCATCTGCCCTTGTACTTGGACTCTGGCCGTTCTTTGTTTGAGGTAGTGGTTGATCCACTTGTACATCTTCCCACAAACATCACTTCTTCTTAGCTTGACTCTAAGTCCATCCTTCCAGACTTTGTCAAATGCCTTTTCCAGATCCACCCAAACAGCTACTGTGTGTTTCTGTGCCTGGTAGGCATCTTCTATCTCCTGGGCTATGAGGATGACCTGGTCCTCAGTGGATCTGTGCTGTCTAAAGCCGGCTTGCTGTGGAATTAGTATTCGTTTTTCTTCCAGATGCCACATCAGTCTGGTGTTTATCATCCGTTCCATCAGCTTGCCGACACAGCTCAGTAGGCTTATGGGCCTGTATCCATTCGGATCTGTTTTGTCCTTTCCTGTTTTTGGTACTGGTACCAGTATTGCATCTTTCCATGCCTGGGGTACAATACCCCTTTTCCAGCTTTGGTTCAGGACTGATAGTAGTTTTTCCTTCGCTGTTTGGCCCAGCCCCATCAGCATTTCGTTTGTTATCCCGTCTTTTCCGGGAGATTTCCTTCTCTTTAGTGTTCTCATAGCCTCTTCCATTTCGCGCATTGTTAGTTTGGCCATCATGTGCTCTTCAGGAGCCGTATTTATGTTTTCGTGCCCCTTTAGCTCTTCGCTAATGTCTGTATGCTTATCTGCAGGGACCTCGATGTGGTTTGCTCTGGCATAGTGATCGACAAAGGCGTTTGCGGCTTTCTTACCTGTGATCAAGTTCTCGCCTTGCTTGATAGTAATTTGTTTATTTGACGGGGTTTCGTCGTTCATGGCTCTGACTAGCTTCCATAGCTTGTTCCCTGCTTTGTCCAGGTTTAAACTTTCCGTTTTATTTTTCCAACTTTCTCTTGCTGTTTGCTTGAGAGTGTGTTTGTACTTCGCCGCGGCGGCTTTGAGGGCGATGTTTGCCTCCACGGATTTTTCTCGTTCTGCCATGTTCCTAGCATTTGTTACTGCATCTTCCACTTTCTGTAACTCATCATTCCAGTAGGGCTTATAGTTTTTCCTAGCTCCTCTTGGGATGGTTTCAGTGGCGGCTTGCATTATTGCCTTGCTTAGGCTCTCTACCATGGGCTTCATTTTGGTGTTTCGTGTGTTGATGGTTTCACACAGCCCATCTGTCAGGATTACAAATCTGTCCCAGTCGGCTCGTTTGTAATTCCAACGTGGGAGCGGTTTTGTTTCCTGTGGGCCTACTTCCATGTCAATGGTTAGCCTGATCGGCCTGTGGTCGCTACCTGCCAGTTGGTTTAGCACCTGGCGGTCTATTTTATAGTGTATGTCCTGTGTGGAGAAGGCCAAATCTGGAGTCGAGGTGGTATGCCATGTTCTTGAATAGAAGCTAGGGCTATCCTCCGGCCTATTGATTAGGGAGAGATTTGCATCTATCTCCCAATCTTCCACTTCGTCACCTCTGCTGTCTGTGTCAGAGTATCCCCATCTCTCCGAGTGGCTGTTGAAATCTCCAACCACTATGCAGTTGGAGTCTCTGACCTCCATACTCGAGAGCGATAGGTCTCTGTTTGGTGGTCCGTACAGATTGAAAATGCGGAGCTTCGTCTCTTGAGCCATTATGTCAACTCCTACAATTTCTGCTTGTCCGGTGTGATTGACAGGTACCGCGCTACTCGGTATGCTGTTTCTGGTCAGTATCAGGACCCCTCCTTTGTGGCCTTCTCTATCTAGACGGAAAGTCTGGTATCCTCTGATTGAGAATTTATGGTTTTTGTTGAGGTGCGTTTCCTGGATACATGCCACGTCAATCTTACCTTCATGCAGGTGATGTGTTAGGGAAAGTTTTTTGTTAATGACTCCCTCCGCATTCCACTGTAATATTCTGAGGGTCTTGAGGTTTTGGCCAATAGTCGTTTCCCCATAGCCATGTGCCTTGACTCCACGACACATGGGTGGGTGACCACCAGTAGTCAAGGGTGGGCCCCTTCGAGGCGTGGGGCCCGGCGCTATCGCTGCCTGGCGGGTCTCCTCAGGATGAGCGCCATACGTTTTTCGAATAGGTTGTGCTGCCATCATACTGTGATTTACGTTGCACTGTTTTGTTAGGCTTGCGGCCCCGTGCATCCGATTTCAACAGGCGTTTCTGTAGGGATGCCCTCCTTAGCCTTTGGCTGTCCCCAGCCTATCTGCAAGGCAGCAGTTGTTTACGATCAGAGTTTTCTCTCCTATGGAAGTTGTCTTTCCAGACTATCGAGTCTTCACTACTCGTGTCTATAGGGTGCAATGATGGTATGTGATATATGAGATGGACTGGTTTACCCGGAAGAGAGGCAGTCCAGTGTGTCTGTATCCCAGGATCGTCACGTCGTGCCAGAAACGTAGCATTTGCATGTGAGTGGGGTATCTCTTTTTCCCTTTATTTTCTTGGCTTCTATGCAGGGATGGTACGCCTAGCATTCCCCGCCACCTGGGGTGTTGACACAGTGGGGCAGGTGTGCAATGTCCGCTGGTCTGCATCTCTTCTGCGTCCAGCATGATAGTTATGGCTGATAACGTACAGAGGTAGATATCGTAACCGGAGTGCATTTAGCCAGAGGACAAGCCTGGTAATGTCACAGAGATGTTGATCGCCTGGTGTGCGGACAACTCTCATGGTCAGTGGTTGAGTCTTGACAGTTCACAGTGTGGTGGCTGCTCTACTGTTTTCGACACCCCGACCAGGTTCTAAGTCTTTGGTTGGTGTTTTTCGCACCCCATCGCCGTATAGGGTGAGTATCAAGCAGTTTTCCGCCCGCTTTGATTTGCGGGCGGCAAGGACCTCTTACTGTGGCTCTACCTGATAGGGCTGGGGCGCAAGCCCCAGGTCCCGAGCATGTAGGAGCCTCCCATTGCAGTGGTGCTGAGATTTTGGGCGGGATTGCGGCTTTCAAGGGTTCGGCCGTAATCCCCCACATGGTAGCCTCGCGCCCTTGGCTTATCAGCCTGGTACGTGAACCAAAGTGTCTGCGGCTCCTCTCGATTTGAGCTGGTTTTCCGTAGCAACGCCCTGTCATTTGTAGGGTAAAACTGACCTGTCTTCAGATTTATTTCCAGCACCCGTTCACTATTTGGTCAGACGAATTTATTGAGGGCTTTTGTTTGTCAATGACCAGGTATTTGAAATCTGCGGAGTTAAACACGATTTCCGTAGCGTTCTTTCATTTGAGCTGACTTGTCGTCCGTGAGTCTAATACCAGCGTACGTTCATTATTAGACCCAAACGGCATCGCTCTCAATTTGTCAGTTGTTCTACAGCATTGGCGTGTTCAGTCAAATTAAGCCGCAGGTTCCACACCTGGTGGTGCCCTTTCGTCAATTCCCTTAGCGAGATAGTCAAGTTTCTTAAAGGGTAGCCCCAAAGATTTTCGAGGGTCTAATTCCAGCACATGTTCTCTATTAGACCCCACTAAGGTGTACTTTTTGATAGTCATTCTGCAGTATTGGCGTGGTAAGTTAACTTAGGTCTCAGGCTCCACTCCTGATAGTGCTCTTCCGTCAATTCCTTTATCAAACACTGGATGCAGACAAAACCGAGCCACAGGGGACATAACCCCAGATTTCTGGAGGTCTAAGTCCAGCACCAGTTCCATATTAGACTCCAGAAGAGTGGTCTCGGCATGTCAATCATTTCAGTGTTGGCCGTGTTGAGTCAAATTAAGCCGCAGGCTCCACTCCTGGTGGTGCCCTTCCGTCAATTCCTTTAAGTTTCAGCTTTGCAACCATACTTCCCCCGGAACCCAAACACTTTGGTTTCCCGGAAGCTGCCCGCAGAGTCATCGAAGCAACTCCTGCGGATCGTTAGTCGGCATCGTTTATGGTCAGAACTACGACGGTATCTGATCGTCTTCGCGCCTCTGACTTTCGTTCTTGATTAATGAAAACATTCTTGACAAATGCTTTCGCAGTAGCTCGTCTTGCGGCGATCCAAGAATTTCACCTCTAACGCCGCAATACGAATGCCCCCGTTTGTCCCTGTTAATCATTACCTCCAGTTCCGAAAACCAACAAAATAGAACCGAGGTCCTATTCCATTATTCCATGCACCATTATTCAGGCAGCCGAGGCCTGCTTTGAATACTCTAATTTTTTCAAAGTAAACGCGCCGGCCACCCAGGACGCTCAGCGAAGAGCACCCGTGGGAGAGAGCCGGCAGACGGTAGGGCAGGAGACAACGGGCAGTGAACCGGCGCGAGCCGGACCGCCCGCCAGCGCCTGAGATCCAACTACGAGCTTTTTAACTGCAACAACTTTAATATACGCTATTGGAGCTGGAATTACCGCGGCTGCTGGCACCAGACTTGCCCTCCAATAGATCCTCGTTAAAGGGTTTAAAGTGTACTCATTCCAATTACGGGGCCTCGAAAGAGTCCCGTATTGTTATTTTTCGTCACTACCTCCCCGTGCCGGGAGTGGGTAAGTTGCGCGCCTGCTGCCTTCCTTGGATGTGGTAGCCGCTTCTCATGCTCCCTCTCCGGAATCGAACCCTGATTCCCCGTTACCCGTTACAAACATGGTAGGCATGTCACGTACCATCGACATTTGATAGGGCAGACATTTGAAAGATGCGTCGCCGGCACATGAGGCCATGCGATCAGCACAAAGTTATCCAGAGTCACCAGTGGGGACGCCGCAACCCCGCGAGGGGAAACGACGATTGGTTTTGAACTAATAAAAGCGCTCTTTCCGCGAGGGTCGGAGCTTGGTAAGCATGTATTAGCTCTAGAATTGCCACAGTTATCCAAGTAGGATCGTGTCATCTAAGGAACCTCGACTGATTTAATGAGCCATTCGCGGTTTCACCGTGAGACAGTGTGAACTTAGACATGCATGGCTTAATCTTTGAGACAAGCATATGACTACTGGCAGGATCAACCAGATATCTGTCGGAGACGTACGTACTGCGCACACCGGTCGGCGGAGGAAGGGTGTGTAAAAAGCCTCACTGGGACGGCCGCAGGGACCGACTGACGGGACGGACGGACGGTTGTTCCACCCGTCCCTCACTCCGTCGACCTAGGACCGCCTGACAGGGGCCTCCCACACGCACCAGACGACCGACCGACCGGGCTCGCTCGAGGAGGGATGGCAGCGCTCTGTGCAGAACGGATCCCAACGACCTCGGCGACGAATTTCACTGGGACTCTAGAGACACAATTTGGCCTGCCCTTCTCCGTAGGGAGAGAACGCAGGGCCTCGAGGCAACGATTCCTGCTTTCCATTTGCCGGTCACAAGCTCTTTGCGAGAGTCGGACCACCAGCGAGACGTACTGTCGAGCTCTGCTATAAGCCTTAGATAAATCACCAGGGACGGACCACGTTTCCTGATTCGGACCAGACTAGCGCACCTCGGTGGAGGAGCCACTACCACAAACCGCACCCAATTCGCACTACGGGGAAAGGCAGGCGAGCGTTTTCCGCAAGCCCGCGCTATCGCTCCGCCTGGCGGGACTGAGATCGCTTTACGAACACTGGATGAAATTGAGTCGCTGCGGCGAGACAACTACCCCAGATGGACCTTTGGGTCCAACACATCCGACTTCAGCAAGAGTACCGGGTTAGTATGCCATCTTCGATCCCTTCTCCTTAGCCAGTCTGCCCTGCTGCAGCCTGTTATCCAGGATCACCGCGTGGAGGCGTAGAAGGGTCTTGGCAGCTCTGTTTCGCTGGCTCTGACACTAGCAGTCAGCTATGGGTCACTTACCACTGCAACTCATGCGCTGCTAAGCATCTTGGCGACAACAAACAATATAACAATGCAGTCTACAGTCATGATTGGCTGCTGGAAAGTACGCTCTATGACTACAGGGATCATGTAATTCCTCCAGGCGATACACGGTGTTCGCAAGACCTCAATCATTAACCAGCTGCTCAAATGGCCTCAAGACGACATCGTTACCCTCCAAGAAACGCATCTGGCCGAAACGCGGACAGCTGCTATTATAACTGTGCACCTATCATGTCCTGTGCATCACAAACACCGTTCACACAAAGCTAACACAATTTATCATGGACAGACCTAACTGGCGGATGGCTATATTGGCTGACATAAAAGCAGGCGAAGCCAAGATGCACCAAATGCACTAAGATGCACCAAGTGCAACAAGATGTATCAAGTGAACTAAGTGCACCAAGATACACCGAGATGCACTAAGATGCACCAATATGCACCAAGATGCAATCTACAAACGTGTACAACAAAAGTAAGGTCAACAACTGATTAAGATCTCTTTCTCTAGCGTGAAGTCCATTTTATTTCGAGAACTGATAGGAGCCCAATCAATTATTCATGTATCATTATTAATATCTTTCTTTCTCTTTCATAAACTTCATGCTGATAAGAAGACAGTCACACATTTGTTTCTGATTTCTGGTTGAAGCAAAATACACCGAAGGTTTTTCTCGAGTTAACTTACAATACACATACATACAGACAAACAAACATAAACATACATTGAATTTACTGTGAAGTGCCAGTCGTTCAAGAAACCTCAAATTAACCTCACACATGTAAACACACACGAAACGAACACAAATAACCAATATCAAATATAACACAGAGAAACATAAAATAGATAACTACTACAATAACTGAATTGATGATTAGCCATATTGATATTGAAACAAGGTCAAATGTCACGTGAACAAATATCGGTGTAAAGAGAACATTGTTTTTGAAGCCAATTTAGATAATAAAATGTACCTTTCTAATGTGAAACCAGTGCTTGTCTATTCGTACACAAATTATCAATCCTGGGTCGATGATCTTTCTAAATGATGTACGAGATTGGAGACTTTATCATAATAACCCAAGAATTTTCCAAGATTATGTCCCATATGCATAGAAAAATTGAGAAATTAAAATTAAACACAAAAATTACTCAAAAATACATTTACATATGATTAGTGTATTCATCTTGTTTCTGGCAGAACCCCTATCATATTCTGGCAGAACCCCTATCATATTCTGGCAGAACCCCTATCATATTCTGGCAGAACCCCTATCATATTCTGGCAGAACCCCTATCATATTCTGGCAGAACCCCTATCATATTCTGGCAGAACCCCTATCATATTCTGGCAGAACTCCTAGCGATTTCTGACAAAACCCCTAGCAATTTCTGATGGAATCTCTAGCGATTTCTGACGGAACCCCTAGCGATTTCTAACGGAACCCCTAGCGATTTCTGACGGAACCCCTAGCGATTTCTGACGGAACCCCTAGCGATTTCTAACGGAACCCCTAGCAATTTCTGACGAAACCCCTAGCGAATTCTGGCGGCCACCCTAGCGATTTCTTGAGGAACTGTTAGCGATATCTGACGGCAACCCTAGCGACTTAAGACGGCAACCGTAGCGATTTAGGCCGGCAACGCTAGCGATTTCTGGCGGCAACCCTAGCGATTTCTCGCAGAACCCTTAGCGATTTCTCGCGAAAACCTAGATTTCTGGGGAACCCCGACTGAAAAATGCCGTAGAAGCTGTATCCCATTGAAGCTAAAAAAGTACAAAAATAGAGACATGGTTTGTCAAGTAAGCGAAGAAGCGGAAGAAGAAGGCCCAGTGAGATATATGACAGGAGTCAGTGAGTCCTAGCTAACTGCTTGCGTCAGAGTCGGCGAACCAGAGCTGTCCAGTTCCTATTTTGCTCAAAGTAGCGACCTAGGTAACAGGGAGCAACCTAGTAGCTTGGCTAAGAGAATCGAGATAGAACGGTGAAGTCAAACCAGCCCCTCAGAATGAGTAACTGGCTGTGTCGGGCAGGAAGGCAGATATATCGCAGCCCCGCTATAAGCTACAACGACGAAGAAGAAGAAACATATCGACTGAGTGATGCAACAAACAGTCGAGGCAATTGGCTCTTACCAACATCATCAAGTGCCATACCCATTAGCAATTTGTTTTGTCCTCTGCGCTTTCATTATCTTGAGCAAAATCATTGAGACTACAAAGAACCCAGGTTTTCCCTTCCACAGTACGTCTTCAGTTATTCTTATCACACCTAACTCTTATTTCCTCGTGTTTGTTCCAATCCCGCGCATGTTTGGCTTTAATGTTAGTTTTGTTGTTTGTACCCTTTGCCCCCAATCTGCAGCTGTACATGATGATGATAGGATCTGTCTTTGGTATTGAGTCCAGTGATCAAACACAGAGAACCGGATGCTAAAACGGATAGCCGTTGTAAACCTCAGTAAGGTTAAATAGTTCTTCTTAGTTCTTAGTCGGCCTGTGCATCTGCCAGCTCTGGTATGGACTGCATGTAGCCGGGTGGAGGATTTCCTGCTCAGCGGACTAGGATCTAGAAGCGTATTACTCCACTGCGTTGGGATAAGTGCCGCGGAGGGTGGTTAACCGATGTGCGAGTCCATCTTAATAGTCTCAAATACTAGAGAAAAGTAGACAGACAGCCTGTTAGACGCCATATATGCTGCTCTAAACAAATCACCTAACCATGGTCGATGTTACGCCACGTGAAATAGTTAAGATATCGATAGAGTTCATATTTCTTTTCAATCAAAATAAATCTGGGGCTGGTCTCTCGCTGGCGCGATTGACTCTGATCCAGTATTCGTACAGCAGTCTCAGTCCCGCCAGACGGAGTGAGAGCGTGGGACTGCCTAACACGCTCGCCCGCCTTTTCCCGGCACTGTAGCAAGACAAATTTTGTGGAGTCGTACCACTGGAAACGGTGCGTTACTGTGGTCCGTATCGAGAAGCTATGTAAGTCCGTGGTGGTTATGAGAAGGCGTATAGCCAATCTCGACAGCTCGTCTCGCTGGTGGTCATTCTCTCGAAAAGAGCTTTTGACCGGCAAATGGAAAGCAGGAATCGTGCCTAAAGGCCCTGTCCTCGCCCGACCAACCCGTCGGAGAAGGGCAAGCCGGCAGGCAAAAATCGTCTCCAGTCCCAGTTAAAATAATCGCCGGTGCCGTTGGGATCCGTTTTGCACAGAGCGCTGCCATCCCTCCCCGAGCGAGCCCGGTCGGTCGGTCGGTTGGTGTGTGAACGGGCACCTGTCAGGCGGTCCTAGGTCGACGGAGTGAGGGACGGAACAACCATCCATCGGTCAGTCAGTCCCTGAGGCCGTCCTAGTGAGGCTTTTTACACATCCATCCTTCCTTCCGTCGCCGACCGGTGTGTGTGGTTCGAACGTCTCCGACATATATCTGGTAGATCCTGCCAGTAGTCATATGCTTGTCTCAAAGATTAAGCCATGCATGTCTAAGTTCACACTGTCTCACGGTGAAACCGCGAATGGTTCATTAAATCAGTAAAGGTTACTTAGATGACACGATCCTACTTTGATGACTGTGGCAATTCTAGAGCTAATACATGCTTACCAAGCTCCGACCCTCGCGGAAAGAGCGCTTTTATTAGTTCAAAACCAATCGTCGTTTCCCCTCGCGGGGTTGCGGCGTCCCCACTGGTGACTCTGGATAACTTTGTGCTGATCGCATGGCCTCATGTGCGGGCGATGCATCTTTCAAATGTCTGCCCTATCAAATGTTGATGGTACGTGACATGCCTACCATGTTTAAAACGGGTAACGGGGAATCAGAGTTCGATTCCGGAAAGGGAGCATGAGAAACGGCTACCACATCCAAGGAAGGTAGCAGGCGCGCAAATACAGACTCCTGGCACGGCGAGGTAGTGACGAAAAAGAACAATACGGGACTCTTTCGAGGCCCCGTAATTGGAATGAGTACACTTTAAACACTTTAACGAGGATCTATTGGAGGGTAAGTCTGGTGCCAGCAGCTGCGGTAATTCCAGCTCCAATAGCGTATATTAATGTTATTGCAGTTAAAAAGCTCGTAGTTGGATCTCAGGCGCAGGCGGGCGGTCCAGCTAGCGCCGGTTCACTGCCCGTTGTCGCCTGCCCTTCTGTCTGCCGGCTCTCTCCGCGGGTACTCTTCGCTGAGTGTCCCAGGTGGCAGGCGCGTTTACTTTGAAAACATAAGAGTGTTCAAAGCAGGCTTCGGCTGCCTGAATAATGGTGCATGGAATAATGGAATATAATCTCGGCTCTATTTTGTTGGTTTCCCGAACTGGAGGTAATGATTAACGGACAAACGGGGGCAATCGTATTGCGGCGTTAAAGGTTAAATTTTTGGATCGCCGCAAGACGAGCTACTGCGAAAGCATTTGTCAAGAATGTTTTCATTAATCAAGAACGAAAGTCCGAGGCGCGAAGACGATCAGATACCGACGTAGTTCTGACAATAAACGATGCCGACTAGCGATCCGCAGGAGTTGCTTCGATGACTCTGAGGGCAGCTTCCGGGAAACCAAAGTATTTGGGTTCCGGGGGAAGTATGGTTGCAAATCTTAAATTTAAAGGAAATGATGGAAGGGCACCACCAGAAGTGGAGCCTGCGGCTTAATTTGACTCAACAGGCCAACACTGAAATGATCGACAGGCCGAGAGCCCTCTCGTTGGGTCTAATAGGGAACGTGTGCTGGAATTAGACCCTCGAAAATCTGGGGCTAGTATCTCGGTGAATCGATTGTCTCGCATCCAGTGTTAGATAAAGGAATTGACGCAAGGGCACCACCAGGAATGGAACCTGCAGCATAATTTGACTCAACACACCAATACTGTAAAGTGACTGACAGACACTGAGGACTTTCGTTGGGTCTAATAGGAAACGTGTGCTGGAATTAGACCCACGAAAGACAGGTCGGTTTTACCCTCTCAATGAAAGAGCGTCCCAGCCCGACCCGGTCGAGCCGCAGAAAGAGGTCTCTGCCGTCCGCCGATCAAAGCCGGCGGGAAGCTGCTCGATATTCACCCCATACAGCGATGAGGTGGGACACCACTAGTAGAAGACTTAGTTCTCGGTCGGGGTGTAGTAAGCAGCAGAGCAGCCACCTCACTATGAACTTTTGAGACTCAACCCTTAACCACTCTTCCTGGTATATATAAACGACATCACAGAGAATATACCAAGGAGAGTCCATAGCTCAATGTTTGCAGACGATCTGGCTATGTGGACCTCTGAAAAGAATCTCACCATAGCAAGAAATCGGATGCAGGCGGCCCAAACATCGCTGGAAGAGTGGGCGAACTCATGGCTGGTTAAAATAAACGAGGAGAAAACCACATGCACAATATTCTCGCTTTAATTAAAACCCCAATATACCAAATTAAGTTTAAATGGCAAATTCCTGCAGCCAAACGACAACCAAACCTATCTGGGAGTCACATTTGATCGGCGCATGACATGGAAAAGTCAGATTGAGAGAAATCGAATGAGAGCCAGAGAAAGAATAGCAATCATGAGGAAACTTGCTGGCTCAAGCTGTGGAGCAGACGAAGGCATACTAAAGAAACTGTACACTGTAAGAGTGAGACCAGTTCTCGAGTATGGCATTGCGGCATGGACAACAGCAGTAAAGGCGAATTTCGATAAAGTTAGCAAACTTCAAAACCAAGCCATGAGAATTATAACAGGAGGCATGAAGTCAACGCCAATTGTAGAACTTGAAAAGTTTACAAAACTGCAACCCATGACCGATAGAAGAGACTGCAGAGCCCAGCTGCAGTCAGAGAAACTCCGAAGACTGACTGACCATCCAATAGACCAGAGACTAAACAATTTGGGAAATGGGAAACTAAAGCGGAGAAACTTTGCAGAAAAAGCCAAAGCAAAGATGCACGAAGATCCCATAAACGCACTAACAACACCAAAACCCATTACTACTGTACGAAAACCTACCTGGAGGCAGGATATATTTCCAGAGGTGGTAGAAAATATACCAGGTATTGCAAACAAAAACTGCCAGACTGAAAAAGAAAGGAGAGATACTACCCTAAGCTTCATATCGAAAAGCTACCCAAGCATGGACTGGACCCATGCGTACACCGACGGTTCTGTAACAAACACTACACAGAACGGAGGGGCAGGAACATTCTTGAACCTACAAAATGGAAAACAAATAACATTGTCATTCGCTATTGGTAAGTACACAAGCAATTTCAGAGCGGAGGCAGAGGCACTGAGGGCGGCAGCGAAAGACATGGTGAGACACAATGAAAATGAAAGCCATATAGTCCTGCTTACAGATGCTCTCTCCGTAGTCACAGCGCTAAAAAGCCAGAAAAACACTGAGCTTAGTGACTTAAGAGCAGCACTCTGCAAACTGTGCCAGCAGTCCGCACCAAAAATGGTAGTGGTACAGTGGGTCCCATCACACTGCAACATCCAAGGCAACGAGGAGGCAGACAGACTGGCAAAAGAAGGTGCAAAACTACCACAATTAGATACTAGTATGACGTACGAAGAGTCAAAACGGCTTATCAAAGCCAGATACATGACCAAATGGGAAACCGAACATACTGGTTACGCCAAAAACGATGCCTATTACGAGTTGAACCGAAGAGAGCAGGTCGCTGTCTTCAGACTTCGCACTGGCCACAATAGACTGAGGTACCACCTATTCAACAAATTGAAGATAGGTGGTACCGACGAATGCCCGTGCGGTACTGGTAAAATGACCGCTGAACATCTGCTGCAGAACTGCCCGACATACGAGGATCAGAGAGAGCAGATGTGGCCATCACCAGTGGAACTGCAAGACAAGCTCTATGGCAATGGCGACAGCCTCAGGATGACCGCCGCTTTTTTCGAAAAAATAATGGTTACTGTCTGACTGCGTACGAAGAAGAAGAAGAAGAAGGAACTGGAGGTAATGATTAACGGACAAACGGGGGCATTCGTATTGCGGCGTTAGAGGTGACATTTTTGGATCGCCGCAAGACGAGCTACTGCGAAAGCATTTGTCAAGAATCTTTTCATTAATCAAGAACGAAAGTCAGAGGCGCGAACACGATCAGATACCGACGTAGTTTTGACAATAAACGATGCCGACTAGTGATCCGCAGGAGTTGCTTCGATGACTCTGAGGGCAGCTTCCGGGAAACCAAAGTGTTTGGGTTCCGGGGGAAGTATGGTTGCAAATCTTAAATTTAAAGGAATTGATGGAAGGGCACCACCAGAAGTGGAGCCTGCGGCTTAATTTGACTCAACACGCCAACACTGAAATGATAGACAGGCAGAGAGCACTCTCGTTGGGTCTAATAGGGAACGTGTGCTGGAATTAGACCTTCGAAAATCTGGGGCTAGTATCTCGGTTGCTCGGTTGTCTCGCATCCAGTGTTCGATAAAGGAATTGACGGAAGGGCACCACCAGGAATGGAACCTGCGGCATAATTTGACTCAACACACCAATACTGTAAAGTGACTGACAGACATTGAGGACTTTCGTTGGGTCTAATAGGAAACGTGTGCACACACAAATAAGCATACACACACTCAAAGAACCACATAAAGACACACCTATACAAACACGTAACTATACGTATAAGTCTGTCTTAGTCAAACAGTACTTCTACAGGAGCAGACTCCATGTGCAGGTCCCAGCTCTGGAGTGAGCTGGATGGAAGCCTGGTTGAGGGTTGCTTAACGGAATAGACTCGAGAAGAACATTACTCCGCTGGTTGGGACAACTGCCGCGGAAGGTGATTAACCGATGTGCGAGTCCATCTTTATAGACTCAAGCACTTGAGCAAAGTAGACCCGCAGCCTGTCAGGCGCCATGTATGCTGATCTTAACAAACCACCAAAGCATGACCGGTGTTACACATGTCACACAGTCGCCTCTTACGACATACTCTTTGTGGGGCAGTGGTGCTATTATTGACTGACCATACACAAAGACCTCGGCAGACAACCCGGGTTAGCATAAGTAAAAAACAATTTACACACAGACACACACACACTGACTATCTGCAACACTAACACACACATATACCAAATCATGAACACGTACACCACTAACAATACGCACATGCATACGTATAATCGCACAAAGAAAACCATAAACACCACACACACACACACGCATAAACATATCCACACACACTTTTGTTTCTCATAATACTGACACAAATAAACACAGAAAACATTATAAACGCACATTCAAACTCAATGATAATCTTTCAAATTCTGATAGAAATGCACAGACATATAAGCATAAACACGCATACAAACTACTTTCTCCTCAAACACCCACATAGTAAACACAAATGACATAATAAACACGTATACAATCTCTTAAAATCACTGATACAATAACACATAAACGTAAGCACAAACACACATAGAAACCCTCTCACATTCTTTCTCTTTCTCTCTCTCTCACACTGACACAAATACTCACAAATATAATTACAAAGACAGTTGGTTCTGGGTGTTGACAGGTCTGTTTTCCTGTGTAAGAATTCCAATTTTTTGCAGATTTTCGCAGGATTGACTTCCGAAGACTTTCCCGTAAACAGATATCCCACAATACAGCGGAGGAATAAATAAATACCAAATGATCAAGCATTGACCTGTCTATGGGATCATGATGTTCAGCAGCGCATAAGCTGCAGTGGTCAGCGACCCATGGCTGACTGCTAGCATCAGGGCCAGCGAACCATAGCTGCCAAGACCCTTCTACACCTACACGCGGTAATCCCGGATAACAGGCTGCAGTAGGGCAGACTGGCTAAGGAGAAGGGATCGAAGAGAGAATGCTAACCCGGTACTCAAAAAATGCTTGCTGAAGTCGGATGTGTTGCACCGAAAGGTGCAAATATCGCAGCCAAGCTGTAAAACTACGACACAACCCATTCCGTTCTCTGGACTACATTCTGCTACTTAAGCCCTTTCAGGGTTTTGTAGTGGGAGATTGAGAACGAAGAAGAAGAAGAAGAAGACTTGTCTATTTCTGTTGAAACCAGCCCCATGCACAACCCTCCGTTTTCGTTTTTGTCAAATAACATTGTTCCTATTTTCGGCCGCTGTAACACTCGAAATATTATGCAGGTGCTGTAATTCTCACAAATAAATGCGTACAAAGGCCCAAAATATTGCCCAGTGAATGAGTTCATTTATAATGATCGAAAATCCCAGTGTAGAATCACTTGACACTTAAAGAGCAGACATATATTGATTCTGTCATTACGCTTGAAGATAACTCAATCAACTATCGCCATCAGAAACCGTCAGCTTCATAACAAATTGGATTAAGTCAACGGGAATAAGGGAAAATGTGATTTTTATTTTCTTTGTACACATCTTCTTCCGGTCCTAGCAAAAAGGATTTATTCACTATTTTATTCCTGCATCGTGTATGAAGTTTTGTTTTCAGAGATTTATTGTATTCCTCTATCGAATATAGGGAATTGTTTCTAGAGCTTTCTTTCATTCATCTATCATATATGGGGAATTTTTTCTAGAGCTTTCGTTCATTCATGTATCATATATAGGGAATTGTTTCTAGTGCTTTCTTTCATTCATGTATCATATATAGGGAATTGTTTCTAGAGCTTTCTTTATTTTTTATATTTTTTAAGGTGTAACGTTTCTAGAGCTTTCTTTTATTTCAGTATCACATTTAGAATATTATTTATAGAGTTTTCTTTTATTCCAGTATAACATATAGAATATTATTTCTAGAGCTTTCTTTTATTCCAGTATCACATATAGAATATTATTTCTATAGCTTTTTTTTTATTCTAGTATCACATATAGAATATTATTTCTAGAGCTTTCTTTTATTCCAGTATCACATATAGAATATTATTTTTAGAGCTTTCTTTTATTCTAGTATCACATATAGAATATTATTTCTAGAGCTTTCTTTTATTCTAGTATCACATATAGAATATTATTTCTAGAGCTTTCTTTTATTCCAGTATAACATATAGAATATTATTTCTAGAGCTTTCTTTTATTCTAGTATCACATATAGAATATTATTTCTAGAGCTTTCTTTTATTCCAGTATCACATTTAGAATATTATTTCTAGAGCTTTCTTTTATTCCAGTTTAACATATTTAATATTATTTTTAGAGCTTTCTTTTATTCCAGTATCACATTCAGAATATTATTTCTTGAGCTTTCTTTTATTCCAGTATAACATATTTAATATTATTTTTAGAGCTTTCTTTTATTCCAGTATCACATTTAGAATATTATTTCTAGAGCTTTCTTTTATTCCAGTATAACATATAGAATAGTATTTCTAGAGCTTTCTTTTATTCCAGTATCACATTTAGAATATTATTTATAGAGCTTTCTTTTATTCCAGTATAACATATAGAATATTATTTCTAGAGCTTTCTTTTATTCTAGTATCACATGTAGAATATTATTTCTAGAGCTTTCTTTTATTCCAGTATCACATAAAGAATATTATTTCTATAGTTTTTTTTAAATTCTAGTATCACATATAGAATATTATTTCTAGAGCTTTCTTTTATTCCAGTATCACATATAGAATATTATTTTTAGAGCTTTCTTTTATTCTAGTATCACATATAGAATATTATTTCTAGAGCTTTCTTTTATTATAGTATCACATATAGAATATTATTTCTAGAGCTTTCTTTTATTCCAGTATAACATATAGAATATTATTTCTAGAGCTTTCTTTTATTCTAGTATCACATATAGAATATTATTTCTAGAGCTTTCTTTTATTCCAGTATCACATTTAGAATATTATTTCTAGAGCTTTCTTTTATTCCAGTTTAACATATTTAATATTTTTTCTAGAGCTTTCTTTTATTCCAGTATCACATTTAGAATATTATTTCTAGAGCTTTCTTTTATTCCAGTATAACATATTTAATATTATTTTTAGAGCTTTCTTTTATTCCAGTATCACATTTAGAATATTATTTCTAGAGCTTTCTTTTATTCCAGTATAACATATAGAATAGTATTTCTAGAGCTTTCTTTTATTCCAGTATCACATTTAGAATATTATTTATAGAGCTTTCTTTTATTCCAGTATAACATATAGAATATTATTTCTAGAGCTTTCTTTTATTCTAGTATCACATATAGAATATTATTTCTAGAGCTTTCTTTTATTCCAGTATCACATATAGAATATTATTTCTATAGCTTTTTTTTTATTCTAGTATCACATATAGAATATTATTTCTAGAGCTTTCTTTTATTCCAGTATAACATATAGAATATTATTTCTAGAGCTTTCTTTTATTCTAGTATCACATATAGAATATTATTTCTAGAGCTTTCTTTTATTCCAGTATAACATATAGAATATTATTTATTGAGCTTTCTTTTATTCTAATATCACATATAGAATATTATTTCTAGAGCTTTCTTTTATTCTAGTATCACATATAGAATAGTATTTCTAGAGCTTTCTTTTAAAGGTTGTCACGTGCTGTTAATTACTTCTTACAGCAATGTTTCAGTGGAGCAGTTGTCTTTTCTTGTCTATGTCCCATATAAAGCTTCTGCTACCAAATAAGACAAACGTGCCACAGTGGGAGGATGGCATCCATAGACGGACAATTACAGCGTGGCAGATTCTACCATCAAGGCAAGAGAAAGAAGACGTTGGGGATCTATTGTAGCAGACCTTCTCTAAAGAGATGGTACCTAAACCTCAGAAGCGGCGTTGTTTGTTATAAATTAACGAGATGATCTTATTGTTGTCCGTGGTCTCGAGATAAGGTATTCGCCTCGGGTGCTGGAGGTCGCTGATTCAAATCCAGGACTTTTTTCGTGCGGATCATCTGATGAAGAAATGTACCATGAACTCTGAGTAGTGAGATCGGGACAAAAATCCCTTTGCAGTTGGAAATCAAAATGAGTAGGATTAACGGCCTATTATTCTAGGGAGTCTTGCCCCACACAGAATATGTCCCAAAAACGGGATTGTGTGACTATAACATCAGCTCTTGGTTATGTGGTTAGCGGAGCGGAATAGATGGCGTTTGACAGCCTGCGGGTCTACTTTGCTCTACATTACGCTTCCACCACCACGTCCAACAAAAAGGCGATCGTTTATTCCAAGGGCAACAAGCCTATCGCTTGGTAACTGATACTCGGATTGATATGGCGAGCAAAAGTGGATTTTGCCTGCCAACAATAAATGCATCAAAGGTCACACCTTCCAACGAAGTCTAACGACAAAAGTGGACAAAAGATAGATCTAAGTATGGCAGTAGGCTTACTCTAGTCTTTAAAACAATAATAAGAGGTTTCCGAGGGTGTTGTAAACGGGGGAGGGGGGGAGGAAGGTGGGACGATACTGAAAAACGTATAAAGAACAATTAACGGTCATTCTGGTCAGGCACAACATACTGATATGACATGTTAGTCAAGGTCAGGCACAACATACTGATCAGACATGTTAGCCAAGGTCAGGCACAACATACTGATCAGACATGTTAGTCAAGGTCAGGCACAACATACTGATCAGACATAATAGTCAAGGTCAGGCACAACATACTGATCAGACATGTCAGCCAAGGTCAGGCACAACATACTGATCAGACATGTCAGCCAAGGTCAGGCAAAATATAGTGATCAGATATGGCAGCAAAGGTCAGGCGCAACATACTGATCAGATATGGCAGCCAAGGTCAGGCACAACATACTGATCAGACATGTTAGTCAAGGTCAGGCACAACATACTATTCAAACATGTTAGCCAAGGTCAGGCACAACATACTGATCAGATATGGCAGCCAAGGTCAGGCACAACATACTGATCAAACATGTTAGCCAAGGTCAGGCACAACATACTGATCAGACATGTTAGTCAAGGTCAGGCACAACATACTGATCAGACATGTTAGTCAAGGTCAGGCACAACATACTGATCAGACATGTCAGCAAAGGTCAGGCGCAACATACTGGTCAGATATGGCAGCCAAGGTCAGGCACAACATACTGATCAGACATGTTAGTCAAGGTCAGGCACAAAATACTGATAAAACATGTTAGCCAAGGTCAGGAACAACATACTGATCAGATATGGCAGCCAAGGTCAGGCACAACATACTGATCAAACATGTTAGCCAAGGTCAGGCACAACATACTGATCAGATATGGCAGCAAAGGTCAGGCGCAACATACTGATCAAACATGTTAGCCAAGGTCAGGCACAACATACTATTCACATATGGCAGCCAAGGTCAGGCGCAACATACTGATCAGACATGTTAGTCAAGGTCAGGCACAACATACTGATCAGACATGTTAGCCAAGGTCAGGCACAACATACTGATCAGACATGTTAGTCAAGGTCAGGCACAACATACTGATCAGACATGTCAGCCAAGATCAGGCGCAACATACTGATCAGATATGTCATCCAAGGTCAGGCACAACATACTGATCAAACATGTTAGCAAAGGTCAGGCGCAACATACTGATCAGCCATGTTAGTCAAGGTCAGGCACAACATACTGATCAGACATGTTAGTCAATGTCAGGCACAACATACTGATCAGATATGTCAGCCAAGGTCAGGCACAACATACTGATCAGATATGGCAGGTAAGGTCAGGCGCAACATACTGATCAGATATGGCAGCCAAGGTCAGGCGCAACATACTGATCAGACATGTTAGCCAAGGTCAGGCACAACATACTGATCAGATATGGCAGCCAAGGTCAGGCGCAACATACTGATCAGACATGTTAGTCAAGGTCATGCACAACATACTGATCAGACATGTTACTGATGGTCAGGCATAACATACTGATCAGATATGGCAGCCAAGGTCAGGCACAACATACTGATCAGATATGGCAGCCAAGGTCAGGCGCAACATACTGATCAGACATATTAGTAAAGGTCAGGCACAACATACTGATCAGATATGGCAGCAAAGGTCAGGCGCAACATACTGATCAGACATGTTAGTCAAGGTCAGGCACAACATACTGATCAGACATGTTAGTAAAGGTCAGGCAAAATATCCTGATCAGACATGTCAGCCAAGGTCAGGCAAAATATACTGATCAGATATGTTAGCTAAGGTCAGGCACATCATACTGATCAGACATGTTAGCCAAGTTCAGGCAAAATATACTGATCAGACATGTCAGCCAAGGTCAGGTACATCATACTGATCAGACATGTCAGCCAAGGTCAGACAAAATATACTGATCCGACATGTCAGCTAAGGTCAGGCACAACATAATGATCAGACATGTTAGCCAAGGTCAGGCACAACATACTGATCAGACATGTTAGTCAAGGTCAGGCACAACATACTGATCAGATATGGCAGCAAAGGTCAGGCGCAACATACTGATCAGACATGTTAGTCAAGGTCAGGCACAACATACTGATCAGACATGTCAGCCAAGGTCAGGCACAACATACTGATCAAACATGTTAGCCAAGGTCAGGCACAACATACTGATCAGATATGGCAGCCAAGGTCAGGCGTAACATACTGATCAGACATGTTAGCCAAGGTCAGGCACAACATACTGATCAAACATGTTAGTCAATGTCAGGCACAACATACTGATCAAACATGTTAGCCAAGGTCAGGCACAACATACTGATCAAACATGTTAGCCAAGGTCAGGCACAACATACTGATCAGACATGTCAGCCAAGGTCAGGCACATACTACTGATCAAACATGTTAGCCAAGGTCAGGCACAACATACTGATCAGATATGGCAGCCAAGGTCAGGCGCAACATACTGATCAGACATGTTAGCCAAGGTCAGGCACAACATACTGATCAAACATGTTAGTCAAGGTCAGGCGCAACATACTGATCATACATGTTAGTCAAGGTCAGGCACAACATACTGATCAGACATGTTAGTCACGGTCAGGCACAACATACTGATCAGACAAGTCAGCAAAGGTCAGGCAAAATATACTGATCAGACATGTCAGCCAAGGTCAGGCAAAATATACTGATCAGACATGTCAGCTAAGGTCAGGCACATCATACTGATCAGACATGTTAGCCAAGGTCAGGCAAAATATACTGATCAGACATGTCAGCCAAGGTCAGGCACATCATACTGATCAGACATGTCAGCCAAGGTCAGACAAAATATACTGATCAGACATGTCAGCTAAGGTCAGGCACAACAAACTGATCAGACATGTTAGCCAAGGTCAGGCATAACATACTGATCAGACATGTCAGCCAAGGTCAGGCAAACTATACTGATCAGACATGTCAGCCAAGGTCAGGCAAAATATACTGATCAGACATGTCAGCCAAGGTCAGGCAAAATATACTGATCAGACATGTTAGCTAAGTTCAGGCACAACATACTGATCAGACATGTTAGCCAAGGTCAGGCACAACATACTGATCAGATATGGCAGCCAAGGTCAGGCGCAACATACTGATCAAACATGTTAGCCAAGGTCAGGCACAACATACTGATCAGATATGGCAACCAAGGTCAGGCGCAACATACTGATCAGACATGTTAGTCAAGGTCAGGCACAACATACTGATCAGACATGTTAGTAAAGGTCAGGCAAAATATACTGATCAGACATGTCAGCCAAGGTCAGGCAAAATATACTGATCAGACATGTCAGCAAAGATCAGGCACATCATACTGATCAGACATGTCAGCCAAGGTCAGACAAAATATACTGATCCGTAATGTCAGCTAAGGTCAGGCACAACATACTGATCAGACATGTTAGCCAAGGTCAGGCACAACATACTGATCAGACATGTTAGTCAAGGTCAGGCACAACATACTGATCAGATATGGCAGCCAAGGTCAGGCGCAACATACTGATCAGACATGTTAGTCAAGGTCAGGCACAACATACTGATCAGACATGTCAACCAAGGTCAGGCACAACATACTGATCAAACATGTTAGCCAAGGTCAGGCACAACATACTGATCAGATATGGCAGCCAAGGTCAGGCGCAACATACTGATCAGACATGTTAGCCAAGGTCAGGCACAACATACTGATCAAACATGTTAGTCAAGGTCAGGCACAACATACTGATCAAACATGTTAGCCAAGGTCAGGCACAACATACTGATCAAACATGTTAGCCAAGGTCAGGCACAACATACTGATCAGACATGTCAGCCAAGGTCAGGCACAACATACTGATCAAACATGTTAGCCAAGGTCAGGCACAACCTACTGATCAGATATGGCAGCCAAGGTCAGGCGCAACATACTGATCAGACATGTTAGCCAAGGTCAGGCACAACATACTGATCAAATATGTTAGTCAAGGTCAGGCACAACATACTGATCAAACATGTTAGCCAAGGTCAGGCACAACATACTGATCAGATATGGCAGCCAAGGTCACGCGCAACATACTGATCATACATGTTAGTCAAGGTCAGGCACAACATACTGATCAGACATGCTAGTCAAGGTCAGGCACAACATACTGATCAGACAAGTCAGCCAAGGTCAGGCAAAATATACTGATCAGACATGTCAGCCAAGGTCAGGCAAAATATACTGATCAGACATGTTAGCTAAGGTCAGGCACATCATACTGATCAGACATGTTAGCAAAGGTCAGGCAAAATATACTCATCAGACATGTCAGCCAAGGTCAGGCACATCATTCTGATCAGACATGTCAGCCAAGGTCAGACAAAATATACTGATCAGACATGTCAGCTAAGGTCAGGCACAACAAACTGATCAGACATGTTAGCCAAGGTCAGGCATAACATACTGATCAGACATGTCAGCCAAGGTCAGGCAAAATATACTGATCAGACATGTCAGCCAAGGTCAGGCAAAATATACTGATCAGACATGTCAGCCAAGGTCTGGCAAAATATACTGATCAGACATGTTAGCTAAGTTCAGGCACAACATACTGATCAGATATGTCAGCCAAGGTCAGGCACAACATACTGATCAGATATGGCAGGCAAGGTCAGGCGCAACATACTGATCAGATATGGCAGCCAAGGTCAGGCGCAACATACTGATCAGACATGTTAGCCAAGGTCAGGCACAACATACTGATCAGATATGGCAGCCAAGGTCAGGCGCAACATACTGATCAGACATGTTAGTCAAGGTCAGGCACAACATACTGATCAGACATGTTAGTCAAGGTCAGGCACAACATACTGATCAGACAAGTCAGCCAAGGTCAGGCAAAATATACTCATCAGACATGTCAGCCAAGGTCAGGCACATCATACTGATCAGACATGTCAGCCAAGGTCAGACAAAATATACTGATCAGACATGTCAGCTAAGGTCAGGCACAACAAACTGATCAGACATGTTAGCCAAGGTCAGGCATAACATACTGATCAGACATGTCAGCCAAGGTCAGGCAAAATATACTGATCAGACATGTCAGCCAAGGTCAGGCAAAATATACTGATCAGACATGTCAGCCAAGGTCAGGCAAAATATACTGATCAGACATGTTAGCTAAGTTCAGGCACAACATACTGATCAGACATGTTAGCCAAGGTCAGGCACAACATACTGATCAGACATGTCAGCCAAGGTCAGGCAAAATATACTGATCAGACATGTCAGCCAAAGTCAGGTAAAATATACTGATCAGACATGTTAGCTAAGGTCAGGCACATCATACTGATCAGACATGTCAGCCAAGGTCAGACAAAATATACTGTCCGAGACCCTGACTTCGGCTTTCTAGAAGCCCTACCTGGAAACTGGCTGTTTTCATGGCTTCTTGGCTAACGAGGTGAGGGATCGACCTTATCCTCGTGGTTGTGAGCGACACGCAAATGGAGCTAACCACAGCACTACTCCCTGAAGGACCCCAGTCCACCTTCATCAACACGCTCGGGATGGGAAGAAAGCTTCTACAACCCACCACTTAACGTCCTTTTCAGGGCGCACAAAAGAGTAAACCTACTCATTGTGGGCATTCCAAACAACAACAATACAGGGACGGCCAACCATTTCACAAAGCTACATCAGACCTTGAAAGAGCATTGATACATGACTTGATATAGTGGATTGTCCATGGCCCATTATTCCCCATGTGGCGTTCGTCTTGAAAAGAACGTCGTTTTGTTGTTCACATCGAGGATCCTTTTTCTTCTTTGTGTTCGGTTTCGTATGCTCGTTTTATGCCACTGGATGGGCTGCCTCCATGAAGTGACACGTCAGTTGCAGGTCCTCAATGGTTCCCCACAGTTTGTCTTGTATGTTTCTTTCCTCGGGCCAGGTCTTCTCACAGGAGCCTTGATGCAGTGGACATGTTTGCAGAATATGTTCTGGAGTCTGGGGTCCTCTCTGACATGTGCATTGTGCAATATGTGCTGCTTTCATTTTATGCATGTGTGCATTAAGTCTTCAATGACCTGTTCTGAGGCGGAAATTTGATTTCCGCGTCTTTTGGCACTGCACATCCGGGTTCAGCACTGTTTTTAGTGACCGATTTCCTTTCTCGATCCACATTTCTCTAAGCTAGAGTAACCTAGTGGAACCTGTTTAAGGCACGCCAATTGAAAGCGTTATAGGGTATTGCTCAGCTACATCCAGTTAGGATCGTTGGCTGCTAACAGGTTACTGCTGCATCTTCATGATCACTATATGATAGTTAATTAGTTAGTTAGTTAATTAGTTAGTTAATTAGTTAGTTAATTAGTTAGTTAGTTAGCTAGTTAGTTAGTTGTCCATCGCAACCGATTATGGATACATCATCAGCCGACTTTTATCTTGATGGTGTAACTGTAATTGTTTTTGGATTATAGTGAGAAAGAAACTGCGTGGGTCATCAGCTTCACTCTCTGGTCCAAAGCTACCTTGGACCAGTGACAAGACGACCAGCCCAGAAGACTGAAGGTAACTTAGGATGCAGGCCGTTTGATCCCATCTCCCTTGAGATCTGGGCTCCCTTGAATCTAGCGAGATTCGATCGCCCACTGTTTTCGTTAATCGCTTTGAGAAGCGAGTGCCTTTATCTCTCGACCACAGCGAACATATATGATACTTTCAAAAATTATTTCCACGCTATCTATTTTGCACCCTACGAAAGGTGACCTTCTTATTTCGTCATTCAACTCTCATAACTCTACACCCGGTTTTCCGCCTGCCATTTTCCCCCACCCAAAAAAAATAAAAAAAAAATTTAAAAAAAATAAAAATTAAATTAAATAATGATGACTCACGACTAAAGTAACATAATGTAAAGTATACCGATGTTATAAACAAAGTGTTGTTAACTAAAGTAATTATGAGAACATTCTGGCAATCAGATGCATTACACATTTCTCAAAATAGATTTGTACATTCATGGGGAACAATGTATTTGATAAAGATCGAAATATATATTTATATAAATCGATTACATGTCTTTGTAATTCATTTCAAGTTTTTCAAAGTACAACCGGCTACAAGAACAAGAGGGCACAGCTTCAAATTGTTTAAAGACAGGTCCAGATTGGATATTAGGAAATATTGTTTTTGTTTAAGTTAGAGAGTGGTGAATACTTAGAATGCATTTCCACGGGATGTGATGAAGGCAGAGTCAGTTAGTGCATTCAAAAATAGATTGGATGCTCACAGTATCTTAAGTTTCGGTAGTGTGAAATAATCTGGTTGTAAACAGACTCTGTACAGCCTTCTAAACCGGTATAAGGAAGTTAAGTTATTGCATTTTATAGTACTGTAAATCATGAGTTATATTTCTCCCAGTTTTTATATTGCTCTTCTCATTGAAAAGCGTACTATCAGCACTACAGAATAACTTTTACAGTGTGTGTTCTGACAGTTGCCATTTCTGTAGCAATTTGCTTTACGGGATAGACAATCCCTTATTATTGATATTTTAGATGGTGTTTGGGGTCCAAGATACACTATATCCAATGAGCTGATAGTAGCCAGAAACTCATAGCTGGCCGCTCGTATCAGGGCAATGACTCATAACACTATTCTGCCCCCAAGCGGTGGTCCGCCATACAATTTCTACTTGTGTATTCTGGTTAAGAGAATATGGATTGAAGTTGGAAGACAAACCAAGTACACAAAACGCTAGCTGAAACTCGATGTGTAAGGCTGAATTATCGCAGCCTCGCTGTAAACTACAACACAACGTCACAACAGCCTTTCCAGGACTAACGGCAAAGAAGAAGATGAGATTTAGTGCGACTGATCTTTCTTCCTCACTATGGGCCACATGATAATATAGTACACCTACCATATGTTTATGGCTCTAATGTAAGGAGAACAACACAAATATAACAACAACAAAGTAAAGGAATATTTATGAATTGCTGCTTATCTATACGACATTTATGAATGTTTGTTTTACTTGTATATATATATATATATGTCCGAAGAGATGGAATCAGAACGACATATGTTATCTATACGACATTTATGAATGTTTGTTTTACTTGTATATATATATATATATGTCCGAAGAGATGGAATCAGAACGACATATGTTATCTATACGACATTTATGAATGTTTGTTTTACTTGTATATATATATATATATGTCCGAAGAGATGGAATCAGAACGACATATGTTATCTATACGACATTTATGAATGTTTGTTTTACTTGTATATATATATATATATATGTCCGAAGAGATGGAATCAGAACGACATATGTTATCTATACGACATTTATGAATGTTTGTTTTACTTGTGTATATATATATATATGTCCGAAGAGATGGAATCAGAACGACATATGATGATATTTTCACTGAATATTCTATGGCCAGTTTCTTGATCTGCCCAGCGTATTCCAAGTCGCTATTTCGATCCATTACGAGTTAATGGCATATGATTATATGGTTGCACGACGAATGTTGTTTACCGGCAAATACTGAGACGATTAAATATTTCTTTCTTATACAACAAGTCGTGAGATTTGAACCAAGATTAGCGGAGATGGAGACGGGTGAGGACAATGTGGTGGGGATGGGGGAGAGGGGGATGGATGAAGGAAGGTTTAGAAGCGGAAGAGTTTGATGTGGACGAGTTTGAGCGTGAAAAAAAGCTGGGTGGCTGAATGAGTTGGTCGAATTTCACATCTAGCTCTCGCCGTAGGCACAGCGCTAAAAAGCCAGAAAAACACTGAGCTTAATGACTTAAGAATAGCACTCTGCAAACTGTGCCAGCAGTCCGCACCAAAAAGGGTAGTGGTACAGTGGGTCACATCACACTGCAACATCCAAGGCAGACAGACTGGCAAAAGAAGGTGCAAGACTACCACAAACAGATACTAGTATGACGTACGAAGAGTCAAAACGGCTTATCAAAGCCAGATACATGACCAAATGGGAAACCGAACATACTGATTACACCAAAAACGATGCCTATTACCAGTTGAACCGAAGAGAGCAGGTCGTTGTCTTCAGACTTCGCACTGGCCACAATAGACTGAGGTACAACCTATTCAACAAATTGAAGATAGGTGGTACCGACGAATGCCCGTGCGGTACTGGTAAAATGACCGCTGAACATCTGCTGCAGAACTGCCCGACATACGAGGATCAGAGAGAGCAGATGTGGCCATCACCAGTGGAACTGCAAGACAAGCTGTATGGCAGAGGCGACAGCCTCAGGATGACCGCCACTTTTTTCTAAAAAATAATGGTTACTGTCTGACTGCGTACGAAGAAGAAGAAGAAGACATCTATCTAGTGCAAGGCAGGGTAATGCGTGTTACGTATAAGAGGGGTGAAATGGTGTAATACAATCGCTAATGTGGAACTGATGACAAGAATCAGACAGATTACAGTAGAAAGTGAAGAGGAAAACATGGCATTCGATAAGGCACACAATTAGGAAACTCAATGATGGCGATACAACGCAACATATGTTCAGGAGTCTCTATGGGGAAGATAAATAGAGGAAGAGAGAGAGAGAGAGAGAGCCTTGAGCGATGATGATGATGATTATTTGTCTTTTTTCAATTGAATGCCAATATAATCACTACAGCTGGTACCATGACATTAAGTCAATTTCAGAGAATTGGCAAAGGTGGTTTCCAAGAACGGGGGTTAGATGATGAGAGTACTACCCTAACGAACAACCCTCTTTAGCCACCTTTTACGTAAAAGATCAGATATGGGCAGTTCAACCAGTTTCATGGCGAAAGTATCAAGAATATGGGTCATCTGGAGAAAACCAGGTCTACCATAAAAAAAACAAAAAACTGTTAGTCTCAGGTGAGGAAAGTTGCAGACATCTTGTAAAATACAGTAGTAATCATTGGTAGGCTGGAGGGGAACTTAATCAAGCTGGATTCTCAAAACCAACATTTTACTGCTAGTTAAGGAAAGGTCACGTGGAATACAAACCACTTAATTGGGGAAGGAAAAGTCAATAGACGAGGCGAGTTCCGGAAAGTTGTTTGGGCGAAACGTGTAAGCTTATCGTTCTCATCAATCAATCAATCAATCAATCAATCAACCAATCAAAGCCTGTCGATCCTCTCGGTGCGTTGACGACATTCTACCAGCATACACGTTCCTGGGTGCTCTTTCTGTCTCAAGTGTAATCATTTAATCTTAGCTCCTTCTCGCAGGGCAGATGAAGACTCATACAACCGTGTTTTATAGGTATTGATGATGTTGCAGATAATGAAGCAAGTAAAGATGTTGGATTGAATGTAAGAAGATGTAGCGGCTAAGAAGGTACAATTGGGACGAGTTAAATTCAAACAAGTTTGGTCTAGGTAGACGCAAATGTAGCGAAAGCGCAAGAACGTGTTTCTTTTCAACGAATTTAAGATTGCCTTGCGCTATAATTATCAAACCTACAACTAAGGGGGAGGGGGGGGGGGAAGGACCTGTACGTCTATGAAGAGAGTCTCCACATTTTGAATCGCACTTTTTACAAATTACACAAGGAGCATGCGGATGTCATCTTCCACAAGGAAGTCATTGATATGCTTAAACGCTATCTCGCCCTCCACACTCGCTTAGTTGCAGCTTTGGGTTCCGTATCGTTGATAGTTGTTTGTGTAAAACCTTAGTTCCACATCTTTCCTGAAAACCACAGACCCAACAACCCGACCTGACCTATTTTCTCTGCATACTCAAGTTATTTCCTTCTTTCTTGACATCATCTTATAATCTATGGTTGAGGATCTCCCTTGGTATCATCTTCCAATATATGGTTGAAGATCTACATTGATAGCATCTTTCTTCTTCTTCTTCTTCTGCGTACACAGTCAGACAGCAACCATTATTTTTTCGAAAAAAGCGGCGGTCGTCCTGAGACTCTCGCCACTACCATAGAGCTTGTCTTGCAGTTCCACTGGCAATGGCCACATCTGCTCTCTCTGATCCCCGTATGTCGGGCAGTTCTGCAGCAGATGTTCAGTTGTCATTTTACCAGTACCGCACGGGCATTCGTCGGTACACCCTATCTTCAATTTGTTGAATAGGTGGTACCTCAGTCTATTGTGGCCAGTGCGAAGTCTGAAGACAACGACCTGCTCTCTTCGGTTCAACTGGTAATAGGCATCGTTTTTGGTGTAACCAGTATGTTCGGTTTCCCATTTGGTAATGTACCTGGCTTTGATAAGCCGTTTTGACTCTTCGTACGTCATACTGGTATCTGTTTGTGGTAGCCTTGCACCTTCTTTTGCCAGTCTGTCTGCCTCCTCGTTGCCTTGGATGTTGCAGTGTGACGGAACCCACTGTACCACTACCCTTTTTGGTGCGGACAGCTGGCACAGTTTGCAGAGTGCTGCTCTTAAGTCATTAAGCTCAGTGTTTTTCTGGCTTTTTAGCGCTGTGACTACGGCGAGAGCATCTGTCAGCAAGACTATGTGGCTCTCATTTTCACTGTGTGTTGCCATTTCTTCCACTGCCGCCCTCAGTGCCTCTGCCTCCGCTCTGAAATTGCTTGTGTACTTACCAGTAGCGAATGACAGTGTTATTTTTCTGCCATTTGGTAGGTTCAGGAATGCTCCTGCCCCTCCGTTCTGTGTAGTGTTTGTTACAGAACCGTCGGTGTATGCATGGGTCCAGTCCGTGCTTGGGTAGCTTTTCGTTATGAAGCTTAGGGTAGTGTCTCTCCTTTCTTTTTCGGTCTGGCAGTTTTTGTTTGCAATACCTGGTATATTTTCTACCACCTCTGGAAATATGTCCTGCCTCCAAGTAGGTTTTCGTACAGTAGTGATGGGTTTTGGTGTTGTTAGTGCGTTTATGGGGTCTTCGTGCATCTTTGCTTTGGCTATTTCTGCAAAGTTTCTCCGCTTTAGTTTCCCAGTTCCCAAATTGTTTAGCCTCTGGTACATTGGATGGTCCGTCAGTCTTCGGAGTTTCTCTGACTGCAGCTGGGCTCTGCAGTCTCTTCTGTCGGTCATGGATTGCAGTTTTGTAATCTTTTCAAGTTCTACAATTGGCGTTGACTTCATGCCACCTGTTATGATTCTCATAGCTTGGTTTTGAAGTTTGTTAACTTTATCGAAGTTCGCCTTCGCTGCTGTTGTCCATGCCGCGATGCCATACTCGAGAACTGGTCTCACTCTTCCAGTGTACAGTTTCTTTAGTATGCCTTCGTCTGCTCCCCAGCTTGTGCCAGCAAGTTTCCTCATGATCGCCATTCTTTCTCTGGCTTTCATTCGGTTTCTCTCAATCTGACTTTTCCATGTCATGCGCCGATCAAATGTGACTCCCAGATAGGTTGGGTTGTCGTTTGGCTGCAGGATTTTGCCATTTAGGCTTAATTTGGTACTTTGGGGTTTTAATGAGAGCGAGAATATTGTGCACGTGGTTTTCTCCTCGTTTATTTTGACCAGCCATGAGTTCGCCCACTCTTCCAGCGATGTTAGGGCCGTTTGCATCCGATTTCTTGCTATGGTGAGATTCTTTTCAGAAGTCCACATAGCCAGATCGTCTGCAAACATTGAGCTATGGACTCTTCTTGGTATATTCTCTGTAATATCGTTTATATATACCAGGAAGAGTGTGGGGGACAGTACTCCCCCTTGGGGTACTCCCTGCTCGAGTGTCACCTTTTTGCTCATCTGCCCTTGTACTTGGACTCTGGCCGTTCTTTGTTTGAGGTAGTGGTTGATCCACTTGTACATCTTCCCACAAACATCACTTCTTCTTAACTTGACTCTAAGTCCGTCCTTCCAGACTTTGTCAAATGCCTTTTCCAGATCCACCCAAACAGCTACTGTGTGTTTCTGTGCCTGGTAGGCATCTTCTATCTCCTGGGCTATGAGGATGACCTGGTCCTCAGTGGATCTGTGCTGTCTAAAGCCGGCTTGCTGTGGAATTAGTATTCGTTTTTCTTCCAGATGCCACATCAGTCTGGTGTTTATCATCCGTTCCATCAGCTTGCCGACACAGCTCAGTAGGCTTATGGGCCTGTATCCATTCGGATCTGTTTTGTCCTTTCCTGTTTTTGGTACTGGTACCAGTATTGCATCCTTCCATGCCTGGGGTACAATACCCCTTTTCCAGCTTTGGTTCAGGACTGATAGTAGTTTTTTCTTCGCTGTTTGGCCCAGCCCCATCAGCATTTCGTTTGTTATCCCGTCTTTTCCGGGAGATTTCCTTTTCTTTAGTGTTCTCATAGCCTCTTCCATTTCGCGCATGGTTAGTTTGGCCATCATGTGCTCTTCAGGAGCCGTATTTATGTTTTCGTGTCCTTTTAGCTCTTCGCTAATATCTGTATGCTTATCTGCAGGGACCTCGATGTGGTTTGCTCTGGCATAGTGATCGACAAAGGCGTTTGCGGCTTTCTTACCTGTGATCAAGTTCTCGCCCTGCTTGATAGTAATTTGTTTATTTGACGGGGTTTCGTCGTTCATGGCTCTGACTAGCTTCCATAGCTTGTTCCCTTCTTTGTCCAGGTTTAAACTTTCTGTTTTATTTTTCCAACTTTCTCTTGCTGTTTGCTTGAGAGTGTGTTTGTACTTCGCCGTGGCGGCTTTGAGGGCGATGTTTGCCTCCATAGATTTTTCACGTTCTGCCACGTTCCTAGCATTTGTTACTGTATCTTCCACTTTCTGCAACTCATCATTCCAGTAGGGCTTATAGTTTTTCCTAGCTCCTCTTGGGATGGTTTCAGTGGCGGCTTGCATTATTGCCTTGCTTAGGCTCTCTACCATGGGCTTCATTTTGGTGTTTCGTGTGTTGATGGTTTCACACAGCCCATCTGTCAGGATTGCAAATCTGTCCCAGTCGGCTCGTTTGTAATTCCAACGTGGGAGCGGTTTTGTTTCCTGTGGGCCTACTTCCATGTCAATGGTTAGCCTGATCGGCCTGTGGTCGCTACCTGCCAGTTGGTTTAGCACCTGGCGGCCTATTTTATAGTGTATGTCCTGTGTGGAGAAGGCCAAATCTGGAGTCGAGGTGGTATGCCATGTTCTTGAATAGAAGCTAGGGCTATCCTCCGGCTTATTGATTAGGGAGAGATTTGCATCTATCTCCCAATCTTCCACTTCGTCACCTCTGCTGTCTGTGTCAGAGTATCCCCATCTCTCCGAGTGGCTGTTGAAATCTCCAACTACTATGCAGTTGGAGTCTCTGACCTCCATGCTCGAGAGCGATAGGTCTCTGTTTGGTGGTCCGTACAGATTGAAAATGCGGAGCTTCGTCTCTTGAGCCATTATGTCAACTCCTACAATTTCTGCTTGTCCGGTGTGATTGACAGGTACCGCGCTACTCGGTATGCTGTTTCTGGTCAGTATCAGGACCCCTCCTTTGTGGCCTTCTCTATCTAGACGGAAAGTCTGGTATCCTCTGATTGAGAATTTATGGTTATTGTTGAGGTGCGTTTCCTGGATACATGCCACGTCAATCTTACCTTCATGCAGGTGATGTGTTAGGGAAAGTTTTTTGTTAATGACTCCCTCCGCATTCCACTGTAATATTTTGAGGGTCTTGATGTTTTGGCCAATAGTCGTTTCCCCATAGCCATGTGCCTTGACTCCACGACACATGGGTGGGTGACCACCAGTAGTCAAGGGTGGGCCCCTTCGAGGCGTGGGGCCCGGCGCTATCGCTGCCTGGCGGGTCTCCTCAGGATGAGCGCCATACGTTTTTCGAATAGGTTGTGCCATCATACTGTGATTTACGTTGCACTGTTTTGTTAGGCTTGCGGCCCCGTGCATCCGATTTCAACAGGCGTTTCTGTAGGGATGCCCTCCTTAGCCTTTGGCTGTCCCCAGCCTATCTGCAAGGCAGCAGTTGTTTACGATCAGAGTTTTCTCTCCTATGGAAGTTGTCTTACCAGACTATCGAGTCTTCACTACTCGTGTCTATAGGGTGCAATGATGATGATATATGAGATGGACTGGTTTACCCGGAAGAGAGGCAGTCCAGTGTGTCTGTATCCCAGGATCGTCACGTCCTGCCAGAAACGTAGCATTTGCATGTGAGTGGGGTATCTCTTTTTCCCTTTGTTTTCTTGGCTTCTATGCAGAGATGGTACGCCTAGCATTCCCCGCCACCTGGGGTGTTGACACAGTGGGGCAGGTGTGCAATGTCCGCTGGTCTGCATCTCTTCTGCGTCCAGCATGATAGTTATGGCTGATAACGTACAGAGGTAGATATCGTAGCCGGAGTGTATTTAGCCAGAGGACAAGCCTGGTAATGTCACAGAGATGTTGATCGCCTGGTGTGCGGACAACTCTCATGGTCAGTGGTTGAGTCTTGACAGTTCACAGTGTGGTGGCTGCTCTACTGTTTTCGACACCCCGACCAGGTTCTAAGTCTTTGGTTGGTGTTTTTCGCACCCCATCGCCGTATAGGGTGAGTATCAAGCAGTTTGTCCGCCCGCTTTGATTTGCGGGCGGCAAGGACCTCTTACTGTGGCTCTACCTGATAGGGCTGGGGCGCAAGCCCCAGGTCCCGAGCATGTAGGAGCCTCCCATTGCAGTGGTGCTGAGATTTTGGGCGGGATTGCGGCTTACAAGGGTTCGGCCGTAATCCCCCACATGGTAGCCTCGCGCCCTTGGCTTATCAGCCTGGTACGTGAACCAAAGTGTCTGCGGCTCCTCTCGATTTGAGCTGGTTTTCCGTAGCAACGCCCTGTCATTTGTAGGGTAAAACTGACCTGTCTTCAGATGATCTATTTCCAGCACCCGTTCACTATTTGGTCAGACGAATTTATTGAGGGCTTTTGTTTGTCAATGACCAGGTATTTGAAATCTGCGGTTTCTGCAGGGTTAAGACACGATTTCCGTAGCGTTCTTTCATTTGAGTGTTTGAGAGCTGACTTGTCATCCGTGAGTCTAATACCAGCGTACGTTCATTATTAGACCCAAACGGCAGTGCTCTCGATTTGTCAGTTGTTCTACAGTATTGGCGTGTTCAGTCAAATTAAGCCGCAGATTCCACACCTGGTGGTGCCCTTCCGTCAATTCCCTTAGCGAGACAATCAAGTTTCTTAGAGGGTAGCCCCAGAATTTTCGAGGGTCTAATTCCAGCACATGTTCTCTATTAGACCCCGCGAAGGTGTACTTTTTGATAGTCATTCTGCAGTATTGGCGTGGTAAGTTAACTTAGGTCTCAGGCTCCACTCCTGATAGTGCTCTTCCGTCAATTCCTTTATCACACACTGGATGCAGACAGAACCGAGCCACAGGGGCATAACCCCAGAGGTCTGGGGGTCTAAGTCCAGCACCAGTTCCATATTAGACCCCAGAAGAATGGTCTCGGCATGTCACTCATTTCAGTGTTGGCCGTGTTGAGTCAAATTAAGCCGCAGGCTCCACTCCTGGTGGTGCCCTTCCGTCAATTCCTTTAAGTTTCAGCTTTGCAACCATACTTCCCCCGGAACCCAAACACTTTGGTTTCCCGGAAGCTGCCCGCAGAGTCATCGAAGCAACTCCTGCGGATCGCTAGTCGGCATCGTTTATGGTCAGAACTACGACGGTATCTGATCGTCTTCGCGCCTCTGACTTTCGTTCTTGATTAATGAAAACATTCTTGACAAATGCTTTCGCAGTAGCTCGTCTTGCGGCGATCCAAGAATTTCACCTCTAACGCCGCAATACGAATGCCCCCGTTTGTCCCTGTTAATCATTACCTCCAGTTCCGAAAACCAACAAAATAGAACCGAGGTCCTATTCCATTATTCCATGCACCATTATTCAGGCAGCCGAGGCCTGCTTTGAACACTCTAATTTTTTCAAAGTAAACACGCCGGCCACCCAGGACGCTCAGCGAAGAGCACCCGTGGGAGAGAGCCGGCAGACGGTAGGGCAGGAGACAACGGGCAGTGAACCGGCGCGAGCCGGACCGCCCGCCTGCGCCTGAGATCCAACTACGAGCTTTTTAACTGCAACAACTTTAATATACGCTATTGGAGCTGGAATTACCGCGGCTGCTGGCACCAGACTTGCCCTCCAATAGATCCTCGTTAAAGGGTTTAAAGTGTACTCATTCCAATTACGGGGCCTCGAAAGAGTCCCGTATTGTTATTTTTCGTCACTACCTCCCCGTGCCGGGAGTGGGTAAGTTGCGCGCCTGCTGCCTTCCTTGGATGTGGTAGCCGTTTCTCATGCTCCCTCTCCGGAATCGAACCCTGATTCCCCGTTACCCGTTACAAACATGGTAGGCATGTCACGTACCATCGACATTTGATAGGGCAGACATTTGAAAGATGCGTCGCCGGCACATGAGGCCATGCGATCAGCACAAAGTTATCCAGAGTCACCAGTGGGGACGCCGCAACCCCGCGAGGGGAAACGACGATTGGTTTTGAACTAATAAAAGCGCTCTTTCCGCGAGGGTCGGAGCTTGGTAAGCATGTATTAGCTCTAGAATTGCCACAGTTATCCAAGTAGGATCGTGTCATCTAAGGAACCTCGACTGATTTAATGAGCCATTCGCGGTTTCACCGTGAGACAGTGTGAACTTAGACATGCATGGCTTAATCTTTGAGACAAGCATATGACTACTGGCAGGATCAACCAGATATCTGTCGGAGACGTACGTACAGCACACACCGGTCGGCGGAGGAAGGGTGTGTAAAAAGCCTCGCTGGGACGACGGCCGCAGGGACCGACTGACGGGACGGACGGTTTGTTCCACCCGTCCCTCACTCCGTCGACCTAGGACCGCCTGACAGGGGCCTCCCACACGCACCAGACGACCGACCGACCGGGCTCGCTCGAGGAGGGATGGCAGCGCTCTGTGCAGAACGGATCCCAACGACCTCGGCGACGAATTTCACTGGGACTAGAGACACAATTTGGCCTGCCGGCCCTTCTTCTCCGTAGGGAGAACGCAGGGCCTCGAGGCAACGATTCCTGCTTTCCATTTGCCGGTCACAAGCTCTTTGCGAGAGTCGGACCACCAGCGAGACGTACTGTCGAGCTCTGCTATAAGCCTTAGATAAATCACCACGGACGGACCACGTTTCCTGATACGGACCAGACTAGCGCACCTCGGTGGAGGAGCCACTACCACAAACCGCACCCAATTCGCACTACGGGGAAAGGCAGGCGAGCGTTTTCCGCAAGCCCGCGCTATCGCTCCGCCTGGCGGGACTGAGATCGCTTTACGAACACTGGTTGAAATTGAGTCGCCGCAGCGAGACAACTACCCCAGATGATAGCATCTTTCAATCTATAGTATAAGATCTACCTTGATAGTATCTTCCAATCTATAGTAGAAGCTCTACTTGCATATAATCCGCCAATATATAGTAGAAGATCTACCTTACTAGCATCTTCGAATCTAATGTTGAGGATATACCTAGATAGCATCTTGCAGTATATGGTTAAGGATCTTCACTTATTTCTCAAAGACACTTACCACGCCCTGAACCCTATCGCTTTCTTTGTACTCACTCCGTATCGGATGTTATTGTTGTTGTTGTTGATGTTGTTGTTATTGTTGTTGTTGATGTTGTTGTTGTTGTTTATGTTGTTGTTGATGTTGTTGTTGTTGTTGTTGTTGCGAATGCTCACATTGAACAGGTTTACTTCTTTGTGCGCCCTGAAAACGATGTTTAGTCTCGTGTTGTAGTAGATTTCCTCACATCCCAGGCGTATCGAGGAATGTGGACCAGGACCCGCCAGGCAGTTGTGCCAAGTTTGGCCTAATATGTGTGAGGCTTACTACTACGGGGATCATGTCGATCTCCTATCTCGTAAGCCAGATTGCCAAGAAGGAAATTTTATTTCTAGGTAGGACTGCGCTGAGGTCGAGGTATGGCCAGTATATTTTACTTGACCATGACTAACTTGTCCGACCAGGTTGTATTGCCTGGCCTGACCAGACGTTAAATTAAGAGCTGATTTTTATCTGATCTACATCTTGTTCCTTTCAGATCTATGCTCTCTCTTTACGTCCATCTGTTATTGTAGCTCTCCAGGTCTTCCATGGCAGGAGTATCAGCCCCTCCATCCCCACATCTACCCTCATCGGTCTGGTGTAACTAGTCCTAACCATTAACATGTTCGAGATCAATGACCACTTCTTTGATCAGAACAGTTGTTTTGGGCACCAACACACTCCTAACGCTGCACGGGTCTGTTCATGAGCCACTTAGAGTACTTGATTTGATCAAAATATCTGGCTCCTTCCGCCGGTAGCGCTACCAATACATAGTGGAAGTATCTGTAAGACTGGCTTTCCCGAGGTGCCAAAAGGACAACCTGGGCACCATGCCATATAACAACAAACATGGCAGCGTTACTTGTCACGATGACCTCTAGGCACTCAATAGTTTTCCAATAAGCTGTGTTCAATTTCAAATAAGTATTCACCTAAGTCGCATCAGTGAGAAGGACTTGGGAATATGTGTTAGCTTCCGGCAACATCGTAACGATATCTCCACTAACACAAGAGCCCACGGTCGTTAACTGCTTTAAAAGTTGTAAGCACCATGTGACGGCCGAAATTAGGGTCACAGTTGTCGTCCCTTGTCCCACAGATGATCGGTATCGATCAACATTAGGGTAACCGGTATCATCTCTTGTCCCACAGATGATCGGTATCGATCAAAATTAGGGTAACCGGTATCGTCTCTTGCCCCACAGATGATCGGTATCGATCAAAATTAGGGTAACCGGTATCGTCTCTTGTCCCACAGATGATCGGTATCGATCAACATTAGGGTAACCGGTATGGTCTCTTGTCCCACAGATGATTGGTATCGATTTGAGCCGGAGAATATATTAATCTTCTCAGACAAGGGCTGCATTCGATATCAAAATATTCTACACATTTGCTTAAGCTATATCTCTTCCCCCCTCCCCCCCCCCTAAACTAATCCTTTCATTGTCCTAATTTCTGCATTCATCTTCATGTGTTTGTATTATTTAGGTTTCACATACACGTATCTTGGCATTTCTCAGCTTATCCGACTCGTTTTTCACGTTTTCAACTGCTAATATCTTTCTAATTCATGTTTTTTTACCCTTCAATATACAGATTAGCACATCAAAGCCGGAAGCTATGAAAACTATCAGAACACCAGGGACATACGTCAACAAAGAGGACTTAAGTAGGTCCAAATATTTTCCAAGGTGAAAGTATTTTATAGAGGCTTACAGACTTGATAGACAAATCGACATTAGATGTCAGGATGACCCTGTATAACAGGCTGCAGCAGGGCAGACTGGCTAAAGAGCAAGGATTGAAGAGGGAATGCTAACCCGGTACTACAAAAATGCTTGCTGAAGTCGGATGTGTTGGACCGAAAGCTGCAAATATAGCAGTCAAGCTGTAAACTACGATACAACGCATTCCGTTCTCTGGACTACATTCTGCTACTTAAGACCTTTTAAGGTTTGGTAGCGGGAGATTGAGAACGAACGAAGCTAAGCCAAGATGTCAGGATGGGGAGGAAGACTAACGTCTGGTCAGGCAAAATATGCTGATCAGACATGTTAGTCATAGTCAGGCAAAACATACTGACAAAGACTCTCACCGGCTTCCTAGTAGCCTTCCTTGGAAACGGGCTGCTTTTATGGCAGCCTGGCTAACGACGTGAAGTATCGACGTGATACCCGTGGTAGTGAGTGACACGCAGATGAAGCCAACCATTGCTCAACCGCCTGGAGGACCTCTGTCCACCTTCATCAGCACGCTCGGGATGTGAAGAAAGCTACTGCAAACAGTCCAATTAACATCCTTTTCAGGGCGCACAGAGGAGTAACCTACTCATTGTGGGCTTTTGCAAACAACAACAACAATTAGATGACAGAATGTCTCTTCCGCCAGCTATAAACTTACACTACTGCTTAAAACTTAAAACTTCAGATTGACAACAAAGCAAAAACTAATGGGAAGTATATTTCTACACGCCCTGTGTTATCAATGTAATAACGGATCATTATCCAATGAAGAGGTGAGAAAATTTGCAACATGTGAAACGGAATGCACAAGAAACGGAATGTCCAAGAAACGGAATGTCCAAGAAACGGAATGTCCAAGAAATGGAATGGCCAAGAAACGGAATTGCCAAGAAAAGGAATGTACAATATAAAAGAAACTCGTTGTATAAATACATTGAAGAGTCTTAAAATCCAGTGTAAAGACGTTGAATTAAATGGAAGAATCAGAATGATCTACTACATTAGTCACCTACAAAAAGGAAGAATCAGAATGATCTACTACATTGGAGTTACCTACAAAAAGGAAGAATCAGAATGATCTACTACATTGGAGTCACCTACAAAAAGGAAGAATCAGAATGATCTACTACATTGGAGTCACCTACACAAAGGAAGAATCAGAATGATCTACTACATTGGAGTCCCCTACAAAAAGGAAGAATCAGAATGATCTACTACATTAGTCACCTACAAAAAGGAAGAATCAGAATGATCTACTACATTAGATCCAATATGTAGATCAAATATGGAACATAGTTAAAGATTGGGAGAGAAAAATATTAGAAAGATTGAAAAAGAAATGGACCTAAGGGTTATAATATATCATGCAGGTAAGGTGAGTGAGCAAGTCCAGGTAGCAGTGAAAAAAGCAAATGCAATATTAGGTATGATAAAAAGAAATATTAAACATAGGAGCAAGGAAATGATAGTCAAACTGTATAAAACATTAGTTAGACCTAGATTGGAGTACTGTGTACAGGTGTGGAGTTATTATCATAGAGAGGATATAAACACGTTGGAAAGGATGCAAAAAAGAACGACAAAGCTGATAGTGGGATTCTAGAATTACAGTTAAAAGGAAAATTTCAGTAAAAACCGGCCTGCAGTGTCTAGAAAACTGAGGAATTCGAGGTCACTTAATACAGGTTTATAAGATACTGAAAGGAACGAATAAATTAGACTTGAACAAGTTTTCTTTTCAAAATACAACCACCTACAAGAACATGAAGGCCTAGCTACAAATTACCTAAAGATAGGTCCGGATTAGATATTAGGAAATAATTTTTATAGTCAGAGAGGGGTGAATGTTTGGAATGCATTGCCTCAGGAGGTAGTGTAGGCAGGGACATTTAAGAATAGATTGGATGCACATAGATTTTAGAGCAAGACAATGTAAATAAAACTGGTTGTATACAGACTCCACAGAGTCCTCTAAACCAGTTTAGAAATGTAAGTAAAGTTATTAGAGTCACTTACAAAAAGGAAAAATCAGAATGATCTACATCTTTGAGACAGAAGATGCAGCAATGAATGAGCTGAGAGGAGCCATTGACTCAAAGCTAGCTGATTGTATCTTGGGTCAGCGATGGGTAGTCGAGCAAGCCCCATTTCACCTCCTAGTTCCTAGAAACAGAATCAAATAGTGTTGTCTGGCTAATAAAAAGGGAAAACAGAGAGAAGACACACACTGTCCTAAAAATGTTGTGCTGAAACCGGGTGTTGGTGACTACAAGGCACATATATCGTAGTCTCGCTGTAAAATGCGACACAACTTCGCGAAATGCTTGCCAGGACGAACGATAAAGAAAAGGCGAATCGAATCTACTCCTATAGATCTTCCTACAAGGAAGAGGTAACAAATTATCGTATCCTCTTGTAGTCTCCAATGGTTCCTTTCTCTGGAATAAAGAATTGCACCACTGCACGTTTACAGATAAACAGATCTGAAAGAACAAATCGCTACACAGAAATCACTTTAACAAGATCGTAAACATTATTTTGTGCAAACTTCCTGTAAGGCAGCGAATTGTATTCGCAGCATGGTTCTCGCCTGAAGTGAAAAAAAAACACATGATGATCTTAAATGATGTAATGATCGTAGAAATATAAGGGCATCGGCATTTATGAAAATGAATTATTTATAAACTGTACAAAAAAGCCTGGTTTTATAAACACAATTCACCAGAACACACCGAAATTGTCACTTTTAACACAAATCCACGAGAATCCTTTCTTGGTTGTTTAAACTGGCATTCCATTATCGAATTTCAAGAATTTTACAGTTAGATGTAGCCAGATATCAGATTAACCAGCCAGCGAGAAATATCACAAGTTAAAATGACCACAGAACATTAAAAACCATCAGATCGAAGAGCTATACAAAACATACAATATTTGATCTAAGGGCTGAGTGCGACCTGGGCGGCGGACGGTCCTAGAGTGAGGGGATGGCTGGGAATCGATCGATCACAGGAAACACACACAGCTCACTGCACGCGCGTTATACGTTAAGATACATCGCTTAATTCTGGTTCCTAATTGTTCCACAAACTGATTATCATCACCTTGTGCATAATCTAGTATCATTTAACGTAGATCATATATTCACGGTCGTGATAACACACACAGATACACATGCAACGGACAAGCGAACTGGTAGCTCGCGTTGTCTCCCGGACGCTGGGTTGTACACGGAGCTGGGCAGGGAAGGAGCCAGTTTTTGTTTTAATGTGTGCCAGCTGTTTTGGTGGGCTAAAATTCGTATCTCCTTCCGCACTCTCACTAAATTCTTCTTCTTTTTCCTCTTCTTCTTCTTCTGTCTCTCACTCTCTCTCTCTCTCTCTCTAACTTGTTCTTCTTCTCTTTGCATTTGGCCTCGTTTCTCACTCTTTCCTCCTAACCATCGTCCGCACTCTTTCTTGCAATCCTACTTCCAATCTTCTAGTTTGTGTCTCTCCATCACTCTCTCCATCTCTCTCTCCATCACTCTCTCCATCACTCTCTCCATCTCTCTCTCCATCTCTCTCTCCATCTCTCTCTCCATCTCTCTCTTCAACTCTCTCTCCATCTCTCTCTCCATCACTCTCTCCATCACTCTCTCCATCACTCTCTCCATCTCTCTCTCCATCTCTCTCTTCAACTCTCTCTCCATCTCTCTCTCCATCTCTCTCTCCATCTCTCTCTTCAACTCTCTCTCCATCTCTCTCTCCATCTCTCTCTTCAACTTCTACCCCCCCCCCCACCCCTCATACCATCTCTCTCTCTCTCTCTCTCAAATCTTTCTCCATCTACATAAATATCACTCTCTCCATCTCTCTCTTCAACTTCTACCCCCCACCCCTCATACCATCTCTCTCTCTCTCTCTCTCTCTCTCTCTCTCTCAAATCTTTCTCCATCTACATAAATATCACTCTCTTCATCTCTCCCCGTTTCCTTTTATTTTCCACTCTCCATCCTTCTATTTTTCGAGCCCATCACCTGCCTCCCTTTTGCCTCATACGACTGTTCCTGAGCCCTTACAGGAAGTCTGCAACAAACCACTTACACGCTTTCGTTATTGCGGTTGTGGTTTATGTAGTAATTAGTTTGACATAATGCGGTTGCTGTTCCCATACGTAATCCTCATCAGTCTCACTTGTCGACCTGCTCAGAACGTTACAGTGGTCCCACTCAATCCCCTCCCCCATACCCCCAACCCCACCGCAGTTCACTAGAATTTCTCTCACTTTCTTTCTCTCTCTCTCTCTCTCTCTCTCTCTCTCTCTCTCTTTCTCTTTTTCACTAACTCACAGACTTTCTTCAGAACTCCCGCATTTTCTCTCACTCTCACTTACTAATTCATTAAATCACTCACTCATTCTCTCTCACTCCCGCACAAGCACTCTATTTCATACGATCTCTCACTCTCACTTACTAACTAACTCATTGAATCACTCACTCATTTTCTCTTTCCCTCACAAACACTCTATATTTTTTACACTCTACCTCACTCTTCTATCCACGTATTCATTCAATCATTCATGCTCTCTCACTCCCTCACAAACACACTATATTTCACACTCTATCTCACTCTTCCATTCACATATTTAATCCCTCCATCATTCTCTCACTCTAACTAAACAAATTACCTAACTTATCTATTGACTTATTCTCCCTCATTCCGTCACTCCCCCACTCTCTTTCGCACTAACCCTCACTCCATACTCCACTCTCTCTCCCTCTCTCTCTCTCTCTCACGCATTCACTCACCCATTCACTCATTTTCTCTCCCATTATCTTTAACTCATTAGCGAACTCACTTGCTCCCTCACTCATAATCTCTAACTGCATCATTCATTTACTGTTTTTAACACTATGTCTCACTCTCACCCATTCACTCTCTCTGTCTCTCTTATTTATCTCTGTCTCTCAATCATTCACTCTCTCTCTCTTACTTACTCACTGTCTCTCGCTGATTCACTTTCTCAGTCCCTCCCCCTCTCTAATTAACTCTCTCAAATTCACTCTCTCTCTCTTATTTATCTCTGTTTCTCAGTCATTTACTCTCTCTCTCTCTCTCTCTCTTACTTACTCACTGTCTCTCGCTGATTCACTTTCTCAGTCCCTCCCCCTCTCTAATTAACTCTCTCAAATTCACTCTCCTCCTCAGTAGCTCCTTGACCAATTTTTAAGAGGATTGCGTGGGCTAGTGGTTAAGTGACATGGATCCACAACCCGAAGTAAACCCCTAGAAAATTCAGTAGGAAGAAGCAAACCCTTAGAAAATGCAGTAGAAAGAAGCAAACCCTCAGAAAATGTAGTAGAAAGAAGCAAACCCCTAAAAAATTCAGTAGGAAGAAGCAAACCCCTAGAAAATGCAGTAGAAAGAAGCAAACCCTTAGAAAATGTAGTAGAAAGAAGCAAACCCCTAGAAAATGTAGTAGAAAGAAGCAAACCCCTAGAAAATGTAGTAGAAAGAAGCAAACCCCTAGAAAATGTAGTAGGAAGAAGCAAACCATTAGAAAATGTAGTAGGAAGAAGCAAACCCCTAGAAAATGTAGTAGGAAGAAGCAAACCCTTAGAAAATGCATTAGGAAGAAGCAGACCCTTAGAAAATGTAGTAGGAAGAAGCAAACCCTTAGAAAATGCAGTAGAAAGAAGCAAACCCTTATAAAATGTAGTAGGAAGAAGCAAACCCTTAGAAAATGCAGTAGGAAGAAGCAAACCCTCAGAAAATTCAGTAGGAAAAAGCAAACCATCAGAAAATGCAGTAGGAAGAAGCAAATCTTCCGAAAATGCATTATGAAGAAGCAGACCCTTACATAAAGTGCATGCAGAAGTCGGACGCACTGGGGCGACAGGCGCAAAATAAAAACAAATGTAACGCACATTACTTTGGGGAATAGAAAAAAAGGCCAACGCAACACAAGGAAAAAACTCAATCGCTCCTTGACTCACTAACTCACTCTTTCTCACTCGGAACTCATTCCCTCATTCCCTCACTTACTCACTCGCTCGCTCGCTCTCTGACACACTCACTCACTCTCTCTATCACTCAGTATCTCACGGACTAACTCACTCACTCGCTCGCTCCCTGACACACTCACTTACTCTCTCTTTCACTCAGTATCTCACTGATTAACTCACTCACCCGCTCGCTCCCTCTATGCTTCCATGATTACAAAATCTCATCTCACCATCTATCTGTACACCTCCATCATCCTCGCTTCAATCAATCAACTTTACTCTTATTAACGAATCGATTTCAGCTCCTGAAATCCTTTATTTTTCTTCCACAGTTTCCTCTTCCATTATTAATAGCATTCATATTTTTCTATTTTCTTCTTGCCGATCATCGATTACAAAATGGTATGTCAAGAAATGCATATGATGATAGTTAATGAGTGAGAGTGGGAGAGACAGTGTGTATAATAGGAGTTGAATACAAGGGAGTGAGAGACCGTGAGAAAGAGTGTGTGAGGTGAGTGAGGGTGTAAGGTAGGCTGACAGAAAAAGAGACGGAGAGAAAAATAGAGAGAAGAAAAAGACAAACTTTAAAACTAATATAATTTTTAAAAAAGGAAAGAAACAGAAGAAGAAGAAGACGAACAAGAACAAGAAGAAGGATAAATCTAAATGAGGCAGAATAAGAACAAAAAATAAGAAGAAGAAAAAGAAGAAGAAAAAGAAGAAAAAGAAGAAAAAGAAGAAATACAAAAAGAAGATCATCCAGAAGAAGAGAAAGAACCAAATCTAGAGTAGAAGGAAAAAGAAGAAGAAGAAGAAGAAGAAGAAGAAGAAGAAGAAGAAGAAGAAGAAGAAGCAAAAGAAGAAGGAAAATGATAAAGAAGCAAAAGACAAAAAGGAAGAAGGATAAACTTTACAGAAGTAGAAGAACAGGAAGAAGAACACGGAAGATATAGAAGAAGAAATAGGAGAAGAAGAAAAACAAGAACAAGGATTTACATTAAATAAGTTGAAGAAGAAGAAGAAGAAGAAGAAGAAGAAGAAGAAGAAGAAGAAGAAGAAGAAGTAGAAGAAGAAGAAGAAGAAGAAGAAGAAGAAAACATAAAAACTAAAAGACGAAGAAGAACTAGAAAAGGAAAACAAAACAAGGTGATTCATGTAAATGTGTATAATTGCTGAATATAATGTCTACCATTATAGATGAGCACCATGGCTCTAGAACAATTATCTTTATTTTCCCAGTACAGCTCACAACTTCTGACACGAAAACTGCGTAATATAATCAGAACCCAAACCACGTGTTTTTGTTGTTGTCAACCTTTACATTTGGGAATATTTTGTCAACTCTTTTTTCAGTATTTTGTTTGTCTGGTTGGTACGCAAGAAGAATTACTGCAGCAAAATACGGCAGACAATCTGGATCAATACAGCTTATCATTTCAGCACGGCTCAACAAGGGGGTATAATAGATTTTGTAATTCCGGTTCTAATGACTTTTACAGTTCGCTTACTGATAACCTGCGCATGTTTGCAAATCATTCCACATCCATGGATGAAGGATGTGTTTCACCCCCTCCTTTTCCCGTAGAATCAATGCACGGATATCCATTTGCCTTTTCGATATTCGAAGGGCACCTAACGTGATTACTTCCTACTAAAAGACCGCAGCCGAAATATTTGATATGCTGTGGAAAAAAAATTGAATAATTTACACAAAAATTGTTATGTGTACAATTCTTGTCTTATTTCGTTAATAAAAAGTAGACAACCACTCCATATCAGAAGGACAGACTTGTAACAATTTCAAGGCTGAGGAAACAGTTGTTCATGCAGCAACTCGGATTCTTATCAGTAAAGCACAAGTACAAGAAAACAGTTATTCTAACAGACTCCAAGAGCGAGAGCGTACTCCAAGCCACCTCAAGCCCCAGACAAGACAGACTCCAAGAGCGTACTCCAAGCTCCAGACAAGACAGACTCCAAGAGCGTACTCCAAGCCACCTCAAGCCCCAGACAAGACAGACTCCAAGAGCGTACTCCAAGCCACCTCAAGCCCCAGACAAGACAAACTCCAAGAGCGTACTCCAAGCTCCAGACAAGACAGACTCCAAGAGCGTACTCCAAGCCACCTCAAGCCCCAGACAAGAAAAACTCAAAGAGCGTACTCGAAGCCACCTCAAGCCACAGACAAGACAAATTCCAAGAGCGTACTCCAAGCCACCTCAAGCTCCAGACAAGACAGACTCCAAGAGCGTACTCCAAGCCACCTCAAGCCCCAGACAAGACAGATTCCAAGAGCGTACTACACGCCATCTCAATCTCCAGACAAGACAGACTCCAAGAGCGTACTCCAAGCCACCTCAAGCCCCAGACAAGACAGACTCCAAGAGCGTACTCCAAGCCACCTCAAGCCCCAGACAAGACAGACTCCAAGAGCGTACTCCAAGCCACCTCAAGCCCCAGACAAGACAAACTCCAAGAGCGTACTCCAAGCTCCAGACAAGACAGACTCCAAGAGCGTACTCCAAGCCACCTCAAGCCCCAGACAAGAAAAACTCCAAGAGCGTACTCCAAGCCACCTCAAGCCCCAGACAAGACAAACTCCAAGAGCGTACTCGAAGCCACCTCAAGCCACAGACAAGACATACTCCAAGAGCGTACTCCAAGCCACTTCAAGCCCCAGACAAGATAGACTCTGACATAAAATAAAATATAACGTCGTGATACTGTTTTAAAAAAAACAGATCTAGCTCTACAGTGGATTCCGGCCCACTGTGGGAGCTTGGGAATTGCGAAGGAAGATGTGCTCACACAAGTAGGAAGTGGTGGCACGCAAACTCGTGATCCTCAGAGCAATAAAGAAGCAAAGACACTCATAAAACGATCCATGAGGATCGAATAGAGAGAGCAGTACAAAGAATACAAGCCAGAAAATGACAACACAGACAAACTTGGCAGAGATGGGCAGACAGAGATCCTCAGACCCAAAACGGGACAATCCAGAATCAAGATCCACCTCAACAGAATGGCTCTTAGAGACACCACCACGTACGATTGTTGGGCAGCCAATCAAACATGAGAACATGTCCTGCAGGGCTGCCCCACTTGTACAGACCAAAGAGAGGGAGTCTTGCTCGGAGGAGCGACCATAATCGAAAAGATGCCGGGCGTCGAGGGCGTGAAGGTAGGAGCATATCCTCAGTTGAACGAAGAAGAAGTAGAAGAAGAAGAAGAGAAAGAGGAAGAAGAAGAAGAGGAAAGATAATTGTATGACATTGAATAATGTTTATTCATTTTAGAAGCAGCAAGGATCATTCTGGGTTCTTCAGCCTCCTTTCTTTGAGTGCTTTCATCGAATCTCTTGATAGCATGAAGGCCACACTCTCGTCAATATGTTCGCCAATGTCAGTGTGTCCCGAGAACAGTAGCAATGCCCAAGACTTTCAGTTTCACCCTGTCCATCCTACCTAAGCCAGTTCCAGAATTGTAATACTATACGAGAATCTCCCCATTTCCATCAGCATCTATGCAGCCTTCCTATGCTCATTCGTGGTACAGACGTTCCAGCTACCGAGCCTGCGGCCGTTACTAGAAGAAAACATATTCGGTTGGCTGCTGGATTCGCTCCACATGACAGATATTTCACATTGAGCATATATGTACAAATAATAAATTTACATCATAATTACACGATGTAAAAATATGTAGATGAACAGACATGGAATCGGATTACCATCTTCTGGTAGCCAATACAGAGATGAAACTAAAGAGGTTTTAAACAAAGATTAACCATAGACATAAGTTCAATGTGGGATTCCTCAAAAACAAGGTCATGTAAGATACATGAATAATATCGATATCCAAAAGGAATAACGTGATACAACATCTAGAAGACGATACAGAAGACCATTGACAACATAAGTCAAACATGTGGAAAGAGACTTGTGAAGAAATTCTGAAAGTACAGTAAAAGTTATATATCCTAGCAGTAACAATATCGAAGAAAAGGTAAGGAAAATGAAGACTGCAGACGAACCATAACAAAATCTGAGCCAAGTCTCAGCAAAAATTTAATGTGTGATTCAGCCAGTAACGAGATCAAAATAAGCGTGAGATGATACAAAAGAAAAATATGTTGACGAATTAGCAAAAGAAGCGGAAGAATCTGGGGCTCAATGTAGTATGAAAGACTTGTACAACAGCACGAACAATCTCAAAGAGAAAAAGATAAGCAACTAAATGGTTCTATCAAAGAAAATGTAGGAAATGTGCTGAGCAACAGGAAAGAGCAGATGAGATGGACAAAACAATTTGGTGAACTTTTAAATAGACCGGCTACACAAGATCCGCCAGATCTTTATTTGGTGTAATACAAGCTAATTGTATAAAACTGACCAAAGAGGAAATCAAGAAAGCAATCTTACCTACATAAAGATGGTAAAGTCACTGACCTAGATGCTTTCTCTGAAGAAACAATCGTAACAGACGGCCATAGTTGAACTGAGATATTATACAAATTACTTGGCGAAGTTTTCCAAACGGAAAAAAATACTGCCAGACTAGGTAAAGGTAGTCTCATAGCAGACATTGTCGTAGGGGATGAAGTGTTAGAGCCTTCATTGTGCTAAGAAACAGCTTTTTGATGGGAGGGGAACAATTCCCTACCTCCCTGCCTTTTTCCTTCCATCGACGCCAGCAAGTTACCCATTTACAGTTGGATTGACTGATGCTACCGGGAACGGGTATAAAACCCCGTCCCCTTGTCACGAAAAGCGAGTACTTTACCACAGCGCTACTAGAAGTCTCAATAGTTACTGGGGCAGTAATGTACACATTATAGGGACATAATGTTCTTATAGGTTATTGGGAAGATATTGAACATGATCATACTTGAAAGACTGAAAGAGCCCATAGATAAACAGTTAACGAACGAACAAGCCAGCTTTTGATCAAATAGATCTAAGATGCTGAGCAGCGCATGAACTGCAGTCGTCAGCGACCCATAGCTGACTGCTAGCGTCAGGGCTAGCGAACCAAAGCTGCCAAGACCCTTCTACACCTCCACGCGGTGATCCTGGATAACAGGCTGCAGTAGGGCAGACTGGCTAAGGAGAAGGGATCGAAGAGGGAATGCTAACCCGGTACTCAAAAAATATCGCAGCCAAGCTGTAAACTACAACACAACGCATTCCGTTCTCTGGACTACATTCTGCTACTTACCCTTTCAGGGTTTGGTAGTGGAAGATTGAGAACGAACGAAGAAGAAGAAGAAGATCAAATAGATTCTATGTAGATCACAGTAATAGTTGAATAAAGTGTGGAATGGGGTGCCTCATTTTATATCAGATTTGTGAACGATGAGAAAGCAATTGATACATTCGATAGGGATTCACTCTCAACGTTTGTCAGGCCTTATGGAGTGTTTCTGTAGTCTTCATCATCATGTAGCATTACCTTTGCAGAACGTCGCTCTCACAACAGCCGAACTGTAAGGATCTCGATCTCTAGCCAGCACTCCCGCCTCTGTCGCTTCAACAAAGATATCTTGGTGCATACTAGATATTTCAGTGAGTCACAATGATATCATCGCGAATCACAGATATACCCTAATATCTTACATGGATATATTAGCGTCTAGCGTTATCTGACAGTTCAAACAGACTGGATTCTAGTATTAGTAGCCATTGACGTCACTGATTGATCGATCGTCAAGGGAAGTAATCGACGACATGAGGCCTTTTATTTAAACTGTCGACGGAAATAAGACCTTAACTTCACAGGCGGAAGTATTTGTCTTCGAAAAATATAGTTTTAGTCGCAGTCTTTCTTTAAAAATTGAAAGATGATTGTTTGAAGATGGTGAAACTTTATAGTTAGGTCAGGGTTGATGATACCGTTACACAAACTAGGCGACAAGATATTTCAGGTGGGGTAGATTGTAAAGTGTCGATGTGATGAAAGTGTCATAGAAAAAGACGGGAATAAGGTCATCTAGAAAAACACTTCTGGAATGACAACTGAAAAATGCCTACCCTGAAGACCAATCTTTGGAAAGACTACGGGAATATGGCCATCAGGTATGCCACTCCTGGAATATCAACAGGAATATTGCCATCAAGAAAACCAGTCATGGAAAGACAACGAGAATATTGCCATCAAGAAAACCAGACATAGAAAGACAACAGGAATATTGCCATCAAGAAAACCAGTCGTGGAAAGAAAACGGGAATATTGCCATCAAGAAAACCAGTCATGGAAAAACAACGAGAATATTGCCATCAAGAAACCCAGTCATGGAAAAACAACGAGAATATTGCCATCAAGAAACCCAGTCATGGAAAAACAACGAGAATATTGTCATCAAGAAAACCAGTCGTGGAAAGACAACGGGAATATCGTCATCAAGAAAACCACACCTGGAAAGACAACGGTAATATTTCCATAAGGAAAACCACTCCTGGAAATACAACGGCATCATTGCCATCAGGAAAACCACTCCTAGAAAGACAAAGGGAATTTGGCTATTTGGATGACGACTCCTGGAAAAAACGATAATATGGCCATCAGGAGAACCACTTAGAATAATAATGGAAATTTATCTTCTGGAAAACTAATCCTGTAAAAAATACGGGAATAAAAAGTCATCTGTTAATCCACTCCTGGAACGACAACGAGAATATTGCCACCAGGAAAACTATTCCTGGAAAGGAAAGGGAATATGGCCATCAGGAAAACCACTCCTGTGAAAACAAGGGAAATATGGCCATCAGAAAAACCACTATTGAAATAACATCGGGAATTTATCCATCTGGAAAAGCAACCCTGGAAAGACAACGGGAATATGGCTATAAAATAACTACTTTTGGAATGACTACGGAAATTTGACCAAAAGGAAGACAATTCATTATAAAACAACGCGAATATGACCATAATGAAATCCACTCCTGGAAAAACAACTGCAATATAACATCAAGTAAACCACTCCTGGAAATACAAGGGGCATTTGGCCATCAAGAAAATCATTCATTTAAAGACAACTGGATTATTTCCATCATGAAGACGATTCCTGGACAGGCAACGGAAATGTGGCCATCAGGAAAACAACGTCAGGAAAGACAACGGGAATGAAGTTATCAGGATAACCACTCTTGGAAAGACAACAGGAATATGACCATCAGGAAAACCACTCATGGAAAGTCAATGGCAATATGGTCATTAAGCCATCAGGAAAACCACTCCTGGCAAGAAAACTGGAATATGTCCATCTGGAAAACCACTCCTAGCAAGAAAACTGGAATATGTCCATCTGGAAAACCACTCCTGGCAAGAAAACTGGAATATGTCCATCTGGAAAACCACTCCTGGCAAGAAAACTGGAATATGTCCATATGGAAAACCACTCCTGGCAAGAAAACTGGAATATGTCTATCTGGAAAAACACTCATGGCAAGAAAACTGGAATATGTCCATCTGGAAAACCACTCCTGGCAAGAAAACTGGAATATGTCCATCTAGAAAACCACTCCTGGCAAGAAAACTGGAATTTGTTTATCTGGAAAACTACTCCTGGCAAGAATACTGGAATATGTCCATCTGGAAAACCACTCCTGGCAAGAAAACTGGAATATGTCCATCTGGAAAACCACTCCTGGCTAGAAAACTGGAATATGTCCATCTGGAAAACCACTCCTGGCAAGAAAACTGGAATATGCCCACCTGGAAAACCACTCCTGACAAGAAAACGAGAAATTGGCCACCGGGGAGACCACTCCTAGATAGCTATAGGGAGTATGAACATCATGTACATCACTGGGTACGGCATGGGCTAGTGGTTAAGTGACACAGCTCACAACCAGAAGGTGCTGGGTTCGATCCCCATCACAGCACCGGCCGTTACCCCGAGGAAGCAAACCCTTAGAAAATGCAGGAGGAAGCACTCTACATAAAATGCATGCTGAAGTCGGATGCACTGGGCCGACAGGCACAACATAAAAACTACAGCTCAACGCACACCGCCTTGGGGATTAGAGAAATAAAGCGAACGCAAACAAAAAAAAGGAAAACCACTTTGGGATAGATAAAGGGAATATCATGTTATTATCACAAACACCATGCCGACACAGACAAAGGGAATATGAACATCCCAAACACCACTACTGGATAGACAAAAGGAATATGAACACCACAAACACCACCCCAGCATAGACAAAGGGAATATGACCCCGACAAACTCATGTCCTGGACCAGTTCTACGGGATAAACAAATACCATCAGCCTGACCTATGCTGTACTTATATATATTTGAGTGGGGAGTGAGGGAAGAGTGAGGGGTCGCAGTAAATTTGAGGATAGGCGACAAATGTTTCCCTGTTCACCCCCCTGGTGGACATTCACTTAAAAGAAGGATATCACAGATATTAACCCACAAGGTTGTGGACAGCTTAAGGCGTTGGACAGTGAACCTGCTGAAACACAGACTTATGGAATGCTGATACACCAGACAGAAAGGCGTATATACAAGATGTGGGCAATAAGTTACACAATACGCGCATATTGCCGCCCAACAATGAAATGTGGCACGGCGTATTATAAATGAATAGTTTGCAACAAAAGATCGAACAAGAATAGAACGCCTGTTTGGTTGGAATAGTCAAATAATTATGCAAGTTTAAAACACACACACTCCAGACAGCTGATATTAGATGTCTTTTTCTTAGAAATATATCACACAAGAGATTTCAGCAAATTTCAGTTTTCAGATAAAGGAAAAGGCGACAAACATCCAAACTGAAGTAATAAAGCAAGTCAAATCATCTGGCAAATGTACGCGATATTACTATGTAAGTTTGTGGAAATGGATTTAAAACAGAACCTTATACAACACACACAATATTCCTATCTACACTGTGATATTAATGTCAAAATTGGACATTAACAAACAAAAATACATGAAAAATAGAAACAACAGCGATGAAATACCTGATCAGAATGCTTGAAGTAACAGGAATTGATAGACTCAGAACCGAAACTATTAGAAAACATGTAGGTAGGTACCTAGACCTCATGAAGAGACAACAAACAAAATGGTTCGGTCCCGTGACACGTCAAACGTCAGATAGAATGCTTCAGAGAGCAATGCTATACATATACAGTGTATACAGAGTGAAAGGGTATCCACGTAAAAGATGGATAGCAAAAATAACAGCAGCAGTACAGCCTCTCGTGTACAAATCGCATACTAGAGCACGATCAAGAAACCTCTTCATAACCTGAAGCAGAAAGGCACAAGCAGGACAAAAAACAAAAAAGAAGCAGAAATTGTTTCCACTCACACTTGAATGATTGGCCCTTTGTGTGGCCTAACGAAGCAATGCTCTCAGTCCAAACTTGTCTGTGTTCGGATTTATGAAACAGAAAGGTAAGACCCCTATGGATATTAAGCCGTTGAGAAATTCGTGCTGACATCGAAGTCCTGCACCGTTCAGCGTAAACACAGCACAACACATTCTGATTTAAGAAAGAAAGAGAACAACAAACAGAAAAAGAGATTCATTGTCTGATAAGGAGCAATCCATCCAGTGACCATCATGCCGGATAATAGCATTTTAAGGGCAGACAAAAACTCCCTCCACTTCTTTCGTGCAGTTCCCCAGATATGGTTCATGATCACAATTTCGCCATCTACAATTTTCTGTTCAAGTGTTGTCGGGGCTCGAAAGGAGAGCAACGAATAGTATACTGTAGCCTGTCAAGTGTGTTATAAGGGCGACAAACGAGGTTTGGATATAGGATTGTTAGGTCTTACTTAATAGATTTCTATATAAATGTTACAAAAACTTCAACAAATATGGACAAGACAACTAAATAGAAATATATAACTCAACGATTCAAAACAGCAGAAGGACGTTTGTCAATATGGCCAATGACGCGTCACAGAGAATCCGGAAAGAGTGTGCATTGCTGTTCTAATTGTTTCCGTTTAAGAAAATTACCAGATTTGGTAGGTGGAATATTCATACAATGTGCAAACAGGGGGAGGCTGCACATGCTCCAGTGCAGATGAGAAATCATGAACCTGACTGAAACAATGGGAAAATGAGGTGAGAGGATGAAACTGAGCGCAATGGAAATGTTGGTGTCATTAGCGCACTGTGAAGAAGGTGTATACCATAACCAATGTGTGCTCTAATGTTATAAAACATGAGGAACATTCACATAAAGAATGGGCGTCAGACTGACCCAGAATGTTACTAGCTACTTTCAGAACTGCCAGAAGGGAGTTAAAGATGGTACGCACCAACAAAAAAGCAAATAAGTCTTAATGAAATTCAAAATTGAGCACCACATTTTGAGAACTTGTGTTTTTCCTTTGGCGGGATACGTCTGTGAAACATGGACAGTTATTCAAATCTCAAGGAGGGAATCGAGTTCTTGGAGTTGAACAATTATATAAAGGTCATCAGAATATCAACAAAAATAAGAATGCAGACATTCCATAAGAGTTGGCATAGAGGAGAATTGTTCATAAATTCTATCATGTACGAGAAAATTGAAATACTTTGGTCACATCAAAAGACACAACGGTCTTGAGAGAACCGTAATAAAAGGTATGGTGCCTGCCAAGAGAGGCAGATGCATACCAAGAAAGCGATGGCACCACGATGTAAGTAATGCTTGGGCATGACTCTGGAGTAAGCTGAAAATTTTGTAAGAAATCGATTTTTTTGAGACGCGCTATGATGGAAGCAAGCAACGTTCTGCAAAAAAACATGCTACATGACATCAGGGTTAAAATGGTCATGGATAAAAATAATGGAAGGCATTACGATTCTGATCGCTAATGTTTGGAATGATGGCATCGGTAGTAAAGGGATATTGAAAACATTGAAACGGGACTTGAATCTATTATGCTTACGAGAGATAGTAAAGCTACTGACCCAGGTGGTATCTCACCTGAAGCAATCAAAGCAGATATGAACACTTACTGTCGTACTGTCCTACGTCATTTTTTCCCATTGCTGGGGTAGTCGAGGAGTTTTGAAGGCTGAGGACACAAGCCACTACGCCACTGCTGTCGCCACGTCGTGTGCTGGCTATGTTTGTTTATTTCATCCCCAACAGAAAAACAACATATGCTATACCGGGGATTCGAACCGCTGCCCTCCTTGTAGGCAGGCAGGCCTGGAAACCATTTGGTCACGCGCTCCTCGATATTAACACTACAACAGAGAAAATATATACATTACTTTGTAAAGTTAGAAAAAGCGATGCATTACAAGCAGACTGAAAGTTGCAAAATATTGAAGAGAATCATAGTAGATAGATAAGAAGAGGTCATAGATCAACAGTTAAAAAATGAGCAGGTAGGCTTTCAAACAATGTAGATCAGGGCAGAGCAGGTAGGCTTTCAAACAATGCAGATCAGGGCAGAGCAGGTAAGCTTTCAAACAATGTAGATCAGGGCAGACCAGGTAAGCTTTCAAACAATGCAGATCAGGGCAGACCAGGTAAGCTTTCAAACAATGTAGATCAGGGCAGACCAGGTAAGCTTTCAAACAATGTAGATCAGGGCAGACCAGGTAGGCTTTCAAACAATGTAGATCAGGGCAGAGCAGGTAGGCTTTCAAACAATGTAGATCAGGGCAGAGCAGGTAGGCTTTCAAACAATGTAGATCAGGGCAGACCAGGTAAGCTTTCAAACAATGTAGATCAGGGCAGACCAGGTAGGCTTTCAAACAATGTAGATCAGGGCAGAGCAGGTAGGCTTTCAAACAATGTAGATCAGGGCAGAGCAGGTAGGCTTTCAAACAATGTAGATCAGGGCAGAGCAGGTAGGCTTTCAAACAATGTAGATCAGGGCAGAGCAGGTAGGCTTTCAAACAATGTAGATCAGGGCAGACCAGGTAGGCTTTCAAACAATGTAGATCAGGGCAGAGCAGGTAGGCTTTCAAACAATGTAGATCAGGGCAGAGCAGGTAAGCTTTCAAACAATGTAGATCAGGGCAGACCAGGTAAGCTTTCAAACAATGTAGATCAGGGCAGACCAGGTAAGCTTTCAAACAATGTAGATCAGGGCAGACCAGGTAAGCTATATGGACAACAATTAGTTGAACAAATTGTGGAAGGGAACTCACCACTTTATGTAAGATTCGTGGATTATGATGCGGCATTTGGCAACTTAGAGAATTAATCTGAAAATCGCTAAGGCACTATCAAGTGCCCCAGACGTTCACTAACATAATTAGGAAAACATACGACGATCTGAAACGTAGAGTTATACATAAGATCAGATTTATGAATCCTTTGAGATAAGACAGGTGTGTCACAAGGATGTTTCTTGCCACTAATTGTCTGTATGCGGGCTGTTGACTGGTTTATGAAGACAACGTCACCAACTTCCTTCTACTTACTCCTTCCCCCGTCACAACATTACAATTAAGTTGATCTTGACAAAAAGAACTTGATAAAACGTTAACAAATACTTGGTTCCTCTATTTCATCACTATACTGAGATGCAACATTTGAAAAAGTTGATTGAAAGCGACGTAAATTGGGACTGAGATTATACAGAGAAAACGCAAAAACTATGTGAATAAATCAGTATACCAACAATCCGATTGTGTTGGGAGATGCACTAGTAATTTTTAATCATTCATATATCTTGGTAGCAGTATAGATAAGGTAGGACGAACATATAATGATCTCAAAGTAGGAATACGAAAGGCGAGAGAAGCTTCCATTGTGTTGGTGAACTTCTGGAAATAAAAATACAAATCTTCTACATCAATATGAAGTTCTTTTATATGGGATCAAGTGGCTGAGCAGCAAGAGCTGCAGTAGTCAGCGCCCCATAGCTGACTGCTAGCGTCAGGGTCAGCGAAGCAGAGCTGCCAAGACCCGTATACGCCACAACGCGGTGATCCTGGATAACGGGCTGCAACCGAGCAGACTGGCTAAGGAGACTGGATCGAAGAGGGAAGGCTAACTCCCAAAACAATGGCTGCTGAAGTAGGATGTGTTGGACCGAAAGGTGCAAATATTTCAGGCAAGCTGTAAACTACGAAACAACGCATTCCGTTCTTTGAACTACATTCTGCTACTTGCAAAGCCATTTTCCGGGCTTGGTACCGGAAGATTGAGAACGAACGAAGCCATGCCAAGTCAAGCCAAGCCAAGTCAAGTCAAGCCAAGCTAAGTCAAGTTATTTTTATTATGGCTCTGAAACTGAAGAGAAACAAAAGCAACAACGAAAAAGCATACTTTCATAATTTGGTGGCGTCTGAACCTAATAGAGAAATTAAAATTGTACGAAAAGATCACTAATGTGGAACTGTTGAAAAGAGTCAGGCGTACGTATATCAGTAGAATACGGCATGACAAGAAATCGCTGGAGTTACACAGGACACACATTAAGGACGCTAGTAAAAGCATTACAAGATAGTCTCTTTTCTGGAATCCCTAAAGCAAGTGCAGTAAATGCAGACAAAATCGCCCACGGAGAAGAGAGCTCGAGACAAACATTTACGGAAATAAGGAAGACATGGACAGAGCTGGAACTGATGGAACTGATGGAACTTAACTTAATGTCTTTATATTGGTATAGAAGACTCTGCAAAGACTGTATACAACCAGTTTAATTTACATTCACTTGATCTAAAAATAACTATGAGCATCCAATCTATTCTTCAATTCATTAATAAACCCTGCCTCCACTATTTCCTGGGGCAATGCATTCCAAGCATTCACCACTCTATAGATATATTTCCTGGTGTGACTGACGCGACTGACGATCTAGTTGTACTTGAGAAGGTACAGAGATGATGGCTGAAGTCCGAGTGGATAGCAGCTGTTGTGTCTCAAATCTCTAGGGCTTGAGATGAATCTACAGCTCTGGAGTTCAGAGCAATGGAGGAGCTGATATCTTGGCTTTACAAGTTCCCATTATGGGCACGTTTGTGAGGGATTGGAATTACATTTTGAAATCAATAAACGAATGTATGTTGGATGAGGACACCAAAATATATGAATTAGCAATCCACAGACTGCAAAGTTTCGACATCAAACGAGGTTCGAACGGAGTAGGTCGCTTGATCGGACGGAGCAGGATAGTGTACAACCAGCGAGCTACAAGTACCATCAGCATCCAGGCCTTGCACCATTTGCTGAGAGAAACTGAGCACTTATGGTTATGCCTGGAGGCAGTGACATCGACTCTTAGAAAAAGTGACAGAAACAGACGTGTATTTGTTAAAGACCTGTGGTGCATAGTTAACCAGAAGGTTTTCATTGATTGACAGATTGATTAATTAATTGATTGATTGATCTACACTCTTCCGCCACTTTGGTTTAGACCGGCTTGTGTACCGCTTTCCTTCTGTAGTCAATAGTACAGCAGTTCTGGCGATAATGATCAGATCGCATCTGAGGACATGGCCAATTCAATTCCAACGTCGAAGATTAATACGCCCTTTAGCGTCTCACAGTAAGCCGTTCTCGATTTGTGATGATGTTCGACCAAAAAATTAATCTCTACATCTTGGCAGAACAAAAATCAATTGGTTCGAACGTGCTGTTGACATAGTTATGGGAGACAATAGACAGCTTCAACCTCACAGGCCGAAATGGCAGGTGATGTTTCTTAAGATGGTGGTCGAAAATAGAAATTAGCGGGCGAGAATTGTTGGAGTTATTTGTTCCAAGGGAAACCGTAGTAGTAGAGTTAGTAGCTTGGGTTCTTTCTAATATAGAGGACGAGAGGAACAGTTCTATAGAGCGAGATAGAGCGAGAGACTGCGAGAGGGTGCCAGAGAGAGTTAGCATGAGCGGGATGGGAGGGGGTGGGGAGCAAGAACGAGTGATACAACGAGAGACTAAGAGTGAGTGAAATAGAGCGAGGGAGAGAGAGATAGTGAGAGCGCGGGGCGGGGGTGAGGGTAGGGTGTGGTGAGGGAGTTTAGCAATAACGAGTGATACAACGAGAGATTAAGTTCGAGTGAGTGAGATAGAGCGAGAGAGAGAAAGAAAGAAACAGAGAGAGAAAGAAATAGCGGGTGTCAGAGAGAGTTAGCATAAGAGCGCGGAGGGGATGGGGGGCGGAGGAAGCAAGATCGTGGGACAAAACGAGAGACTAAGATCGAATGAGTGAGATAAAGCGACAAAGATACAGAGCTAGAAGGAACGATAAGGAACGAGTAGAAACAAGAGCGTGGGTGAAAAGAGAAATCGTGGGAAAACAAAGGAAGGCTAGGTTCGAGAAAGAGAGAAATAAGAGAGGTAGAAATATAGTGAGAGGGCGAGTTAAAACGAGAGAATGGGGAAAAGCGGTATCGAGTGAAAATGAATATCAGCGTGAGTAATTGAAAGGGAAACTTCCTGATAGCCTGGTCCAATAACATTAATAAGTTGTTCTGTGTAAGCCGTTCTTGCTTTTGGTTCCCCATGGTTTTGGAACAGAACATTCCAGGCACTTTCCTTTGACAAAATGGGTGGCCAAGGTATTTCGTAGAATGTTGCTATATAACATCGCATAAGTATTGTAACACTCCACACCTTATTAACGTACAGACAATGTGAAACTTTGGTATATTCATATAAACATATCTAGAAAATAAAAATCTGTTTCTTCTATTTTTCGTCTTGTTCTTTTCTTTGTCGTTCTCCCAAACAAATCCTCACCAATGGTTCTGTAATTCATATTTGTTTTCGCTGTCTTTACGCTGCACTTTGAGCTGCCGTGTGGTCTCCTCTGGGGAGGCAACTGATTGCTGTTTTTAACATATATTTGTTCATGGCTTAGTTTCTAGCCTTTGGCATTCCCCAGTCTACATTCATGGTCAAGTCAAGTCAAGTCATCCCCTAGCCGGTGAAATCGTTCTGGCACTTGAAGACAAGACCACGTCGTCTTTCTCTGTCAGCGGCTGCTCATTGTGCTTCCTCATGGTCTGAATTTGGTCCATTCTTTTATGTTGTCCAACCCACCTCCGTTTTGGACGACCTCTTCATCGTCGGCACCTTTGTTCCTGCAGGATCGTATTTGCAAGACAGTTTGATCCCGATATGTGGCCGTACCAGGCGAGTTTCCGTTTTTTACCTGTTGCTAAGAGGTCTTCAAAAGGTCCTATTGATGTTTATATTTTTGTTTCGTATTTCATCATTTGTAACTCTGGATTTCTTGTGATGTTTAGAAGTCTTTGGAAACATCTCATCTCTAAGGTGCAGGGCAGCTGTAATTGTCCATGTCTCACAAGCACAGAGGAATATTGACAGGATCAATGTACGTACTGTAGCAGCAAATAAATTATATGACCTGTATACAAATCGTTTTAGACAAAGTAGCAGCACTGATTACGTAGTCAAATATTGTTTAGTACATAAACAACCAGACCAGGTCGATATTTTCAATGTGTAAAAGTTGGATGGGACAATGCTAAGGTCGTTGTGTAAACTTCTCGTGGTGTCTAGTTAGTTCAATCGTCTAACTCATGTATTCCTAGTAGCGAGGCGCAGTCAACATCTTTAGGTACGAGGTGCGATACCTATTTGTACGTTATGTGTGTTTTTTTCTCAATTTCTGTGTTCAGGTCCACTGTATGGACTATAGGCCCACAGGTTGAGCCTAACTTTAGCTATCCCTGTCCAGTTCTGGTATCGTGGTACATTATAGACTGTCCAGTTCTGGTATCGTGGTACATTATAGACTGTCCAGTTCTGGTATCGTGGTACATTATAGACTGTCCAGTTTTGGTATCGTAGTACATTATAGACTGTTCAGTTCTGGTATCGTGGTACATTATAGACTGTCCAGTTCTGGTATCGTGGTACATTATAGACTGTCCAGTTCTGGTATCGTGGTACATTATAGACTGTGCAGTTCTGGTATTGTGGTACATTATAGACTGTCCAGTTCTGGTATCGTGGTACATTATAGACTGTCCAGTTTTGGTATCGTGGTACATTATAGACTGTCCAGTTTTGGTATCGTGGTACATTATAGACTGTGCAGTTTTGGTATCGTGGTACATTATAGACTCTCCATTTCTGGTATCGTGGTACATTATAGACTGTCCAGTTCTGATATCGTGGTACATTATAGACTGTCCAGTTCTGGTATCGTGGTACATTATAGACTGTCCAGTTCTGGTATCCTGGTAAATGATAGACTGTCAAGTTCTGCTATCGTGGTACATTATTGACTGTCAAGTTCTGGTATCGTGGTACATTATAGACTGTCCAGTTCTGGTATCGTGGTACATTATAGACTGTCCAGTTCTAGTTCGTGGTACATTATAGACTGTCCAGTTCTGTTATCGTGGTTCCTTATAGACTGTCCAGTTCTGGTATCGTGGTACATTATTGACCAGCCGCTTGTGGTTTCGCTCGTCGCCATTGACTGGTCAGTTCTAGAGAATGTGCTCTTCGGTCTGAATGCAAGTTCTACGCACGCCTTAAATAGTCTGAGATATCTGGAGCCGATAAAGGGGATTTAGTAAATAGCGAATACAAAATGTTAGAGGTGTTTCCACTACATTGGAGAACGTATGGAAGTCTGAAGCTATTGTCCAACACCAAACTGACATTCTTTCATTCCAAGATGAGATTCGTTTATTTATATTGTTTACATCGGCCTGGGCCTTGCTGCTTGTCGAAGGGTTAAGCGACGATTATTAAAACATCCATATATGGGTGAATAGACGGGTGATAAGCTGAAATGGCTTGACAGCATCTCTAACGTGGAAGTGTTATATAGAGCCAGTCAAGTTACAATGGTCCGAACCCTGCTTACCACGTGTAGGCATTGTATAGGTCATATGTTAAGGTGACCTATTGCTAGCATTACCAGGAAGGCTATGCTCTGGACATTCAAGCGTAGGACGTGTTGGGAAGACTGGGACACACATGGCGCAAAGCGCTTAGACCTAGCATATGTAGATAAAGAAGGACGTGTTGGGAAGACTGGGTCACACATGGCGCAAAGAGGTTGGACCTAGTAAAGAGCTTGAACCTACTAAAGAGCTTGGACCTAGTAAAGAGCTTGGAGCTAGTAAAGAGCTTGAACCTAGTAAAGAGCTTGGACCTAGTAACGAGCTTGGACCTAGTTAAGAGCTTGGACCTAGTAAATAGCTTGGACCTAGTAAAGAGCTTGGACTTAGTAAAGAGCTTGGACCTAGTAAAGAGCTTGGACCTAGTAAAGAGCTTGGGCCTAGTAAAGAGATTGGACCTAGTAAAGAGCTTGGACCTAGTAAAGAGCTTGGACCTAGTAAAGAGTTTGGACCTAGTAAAGAGCTTGGACATAGTAAAGAGTTTGGACCTAGTAAAGCGCTTGGACCTAGTAAAGAGCTTGGACCTAGTAAAGAGTTTGGACCTAGTAAAGCGCTTGGACCTAGTAAAGAGTTTGGACCTAGTAAAGAGTTTGGACCTAGTAAAGAGAGATAGAGAAGGACGTGTTCAGAACTAAAACACGTGTCCCAGTACAGACAGACGTGTCACATTATTAGTTATGAAGACCTGTGTTCCACTGGAAGCTGAAATAATTTTGATTGATTGATTGATCGATTTATTGATCGAGCAGCCTGCAGCTTGTTCTTAGAAGAAGCTGCATATGCTTTGGTGTACATATTTCCACTAAGTCTAAAACTACAATTTATATTGTTCGCATTCTTTACATCGTTAAACGGCTGTTTGTTGGGAGTGTAAACATTAATTGCTCAATCTGAAGCATCACTGAATGTTAAAAGTATTTAAAACATCCATATGTAATGCCTCAGTGATCGCACTAAGATAAAACTAAAACGACATATTAGTTACCCCCGCAAGACTTTCATCAGGGACAAAGACAGAACAAAAACAACTAATAAATCCGAAAAAAGAAACGAAAACTTGACAGGAACGTAATTGTTGTTTTGTTTTGGTTGGAAATGGTATTCGGTTAAATAATTGATGTATTTTTAAAAGACAAATTGAAATAAAGGGTGATTATTTCGACATATTGAGTTAAACGGTAACTATTAAGATCTGCTATCGCCCAAACGATTACGGCCTGTTCATTAAATACACGATACAGCCAAGTGGTACTCTGAGCGAATGAAATCACTGTAACTGTCATAGCAGGTAGTAACAAATGAATAAATAAGTTTGTACATGTGTTAAGCCACCTCATCGTATCTTACTTTTGTCCTTGAAACAGTCACATTAGATGCTCGGATGCAAGATTCGAACAGTAGTGATGGAGTGTACATCACGAGGAATCATTTCACGAAAGATACAAAAACACATTACGTAACGTGTTTATACATGAACTCTTGTATATTTGTAACATGTGCGTGTGTTGCTGGTGCCCGAGTGGGGTACACATCATAATAAATTGTAACCTGTGATAATGTCTGAAGCAACGAGAAAAGTGGGTTGGGAATGGGACCATGATGTTTAAACTATAAGTTACAGCAACAACAGCAACACCAACAACAAAGAAGGACCTTACATATCTGACTGAATAATGGGCTCCAACAAAGATAGAGGAAAAATAAATTTCCGTTCTAAATGTTGTGCTACCGTAAAATGAAAGGGTAGGTCGGACTGAAACAAGGGACTTAGGGATTATAATAGATCATACATGTAAAGAGAGTGAGCAAGTTAAGGTAGCAGTGAAAAAAGCAAATGCAATGTTAGGTATGATAAAAAGAAATATTACACATTGGAGCAAAGAAGTGATAGTCAAACTGTATAAAGCATGCTGGAAGGAATACAAAAAAAGAGCGACAAAGCTGATAGTGCGATTCCAGAATTACAGTTATGAGGAAAGACTCAGAAAAACTGGCCTACAGTATCCAGAAGAGAGAAGAATTCGTGGTGACTTAATAAAGCTTTATAAGATGATCATAGGAATGGATAAATTAGACTATAACACCTTTTTTTTTTAAATGCAGCACCCACAGAAACAAGAGGGAATAGCTACAAGTTGACTAACGAGAGGTCCAGATTAGATATTAGGTACAATTTTTTTAGTCAGAGAGTGGTGAATGCTTGGAATGCATTGCCAGAGGACGTAGTGGAGGCAGGGACAGTTAATGCATTTAAGAATAAATTGGGTGCGCATAGCTTTTAGAGCAGGGTGATGTAAATGAAACTGGTTGTATACAGACTCTACAGGGTCTTCTAAACCAGTATAAAGACGTTAAGTTAAGACACAATGGCTACTTTCTCTAGGACTAACGCGCACAAAGACAAGTATTGTAAATAATACAACTGAGATTGAGTTGACTGGGACACAATGCGCGACATGAAGGTCTCTACAGATGATACTTGAAGCCATCCAGGCCAAAAGAGAAAGAGAGCCAAGACTCATCTTTACATCTCAGGCATGCAGATACATTATTGGGAAAAAATGCTGAATTGAAGACATGATAGGGCCATGGAGAGTTGAGGGTTGAGTGTGGTAGATAACCTTGCAACCTGTCTCGGGACTGACCAGCCAGAGGAGTGGGTCAAATGGAGAAACATGCTCTAACAACCTTACAACCAGTCTTAGGGCTGATGAACCAGAAGATAGGGTCAAATGGAGATTCTTGCTCAGACAACCTCACAACCAGTCTCATTACTGACCAAACAGAGGATAGGGTCAAATGGAGATTCTTGCTCAGACAACCTCACAACCAGTCTCATTACTGACCAAACAGAGGATAAGGTCAAATGGAGATTCTTGCTCAGACAACCTCACAACCAGTCTCATTACTGACCAAACAGAGGATAAGGTCAAATGGAGATTCTTGCTCAGACAACCTCACAACCAGTCTCATTACTAACCAAACAGAGGATAGGGTCAAATGGAGATTCTTGCTCAGACAACCTCACAACCAGTCTCAGGACTGACCAAACAGAGGATAAGGTCAAATGGAGATTCTTGCTCAGACAACCTCACAACCAGTCTCAGGACTGACCAAACAGAGGATAAGGTCAAATGGAGATTCTTGCTCAGACAACCTCACAACCAGTCTCAGGACTGACCAAACAGAGGATAAGATCAAATGGAGATTCTTGCTCAGACAACCTCACAACCAGTCTCAGGACTGACCAAACAGAGGATAAGGTCAAATGGAGATTCTTGCTCAGACAACCTCACAACCAGTCTCAGGACTGACCAAACAGAGGATAGGGTCAAATGGAGATTCTTGCTCAGACAACCTCACAACCAGTCTCAGGACTGACCAAACAGAGGATAGGGTCAAATGGAGATTCTTGCTCAGACAACCTCACAACCAGTCTCAGGACTGACCAAACAGAGGATAGGGTCAAATGGAGATTATTGCTCAGACAACCTCACAACCAATCTAAGGACTGACCAAACAGAGGATAGGGTCAAATGGAGATTCTTACTCAGACAACCTCACAACCAGTCTCAGGACTGACCAAACAGAGGATAGGGTCAAATGGAGATTCTTGCTCAGACAACCTCACAACCAATCTCATGACTGACCAAATAGAGGATAGGGTCAAATGGAGATTCTTGCTCAGACAACCTCACAACCAGTCTTAGGGCTGACCAAACAGAGGATGATGATTCCCCATAGCTGTTGTTGATCAAAGTTGACGAAGTTTCTTTAGCAGCTGGTGACAGTTGCTCTTCTCAAATCTGGAACTACTGTAATCCCTTCCGAAGAAACCACCCCAGCGTTAACTAAACCCAGCTCGAGCAGCTTCTAACAACTTCTAACTTCTAACAACTACTAACATCTAACAACTTCTAACTTCTAACTACTACTAACATCTAACAACTTCTAACATCTAACAACTACTAACTTCTAACAACTATTAACATCTAACAACTACTAACATCTAACAACTTCTAACATCTAACAACTACTAACTTCTAACAACTACTAACATCTAACAACTTCTAACTTCTAACAACTACTAACTTCTAACTTCTAACAACTACTAACTTCTAACAACTACTAACTTCTAACAACTACTAACATCTTACAACTTCTAACTTCTAACAACTACTAACTTCCAACTTCTAACAACTACTAACATCTAACAACTTCTAACTTCTAACAACTACTAACTTCTAACAACTACTAACATCTAACAACTACTAACTTCTAACTTCTAACAACTACTAACTTCTAACAACTACTAACTTCTAACTTCTAACAACTACTAACTTCTAACAACTACTAACTTCTAACTTCTAACAACTACTAACTTCTAACTTCTAACAACTACTAACTTCTAACTTCTAACAACTACTAACTTCTAACAACTACTAACTTCTAACAACTACTAACTTCTAACAACTACTAAATTCTAACAACTACTAAGTTCTAACAACTACTAACTTCTAACTTCTAACAACTACTAACTTCTAACAACTACTAACTTCTAACATCTAACAACTACTAACTTCTAACAACTACTAACTTCTAACAACTACTAACTTCTAACTTATAACAACTACTAACTTCTAACAACTACTAACTTCTAACAACTACTAACTTCTAACAACTACTAACTTCTAACAACTACTAACTTCTAACAACTACTAACTTCTAACAACTACTAACTTCCAACAACTACTAACTTCCAACAACTACTAACATCTAGCAACTACTAACTTCTAACAACTACTAACTTCTAACAACTACTAACTTCTAACAAATACTAACTTCTAACAACTACTAACTTCTAACAACTACTAACTTCTAACAACTACTAACTTCTAACAACTACTAACATCTAACAACTACTAACTTCTAACTTCTAACAACTACTAACTTCTAACAACTACTAACTTCTAACAACTACTAACTTCTAACAACTACTAACTTCTAACAACTACTAACATCTAACAACTACTAACTTCTAAATTCTAACAACTACTAACTTCTAACAACTACTAACGTCTAACTTCTAACAACGACTAACTTCTAACTTCTAACAACTACTAACTTCTAACAACTACTAACTTCTAACTTCTAACAACTACTAACATCTAACAACTACTAACTTCTAATAACTACTAACTTCTAACTTCTAACAACTACTAACATCTAACAACTAGTAACTTCTAACAACTACTAACTTCTAACAACTACTAACTTCTAATTTCTAACAACTACTAACATCTAACAACTTCTAACTTCTAACAACTACTAACTTCTAATTTCTAACAACTACTAACATCTAACAACTACTAACTTCTAACAACTACTAACTTCTAACAACTACTAACTTCTAACAAATACTAAAATCTAACAACTACTAACTTCTAACTTCTAACAACTACTAACTTCTAACAACTTCTAACAACTACTTACTTCTAACAACTACTAACATCTAACAACTTCTAACAACTACTAACTTCTAACAACTACTAACATCTAACAACTACTAACTTCTAACTTCTAACAACTACTAACTTCTAACAACTATTAACTTCTAACTTCTAACAACTACTAACTTCTAACTTCTAACAACTACTAACTTCTAACAACTTCTAACAACTACTAACTTCTAACAACTACTAACTTCTAACAACTTCTAACAACTACTAACTTCTAACAACTACTAACTTCTAACTTCTAACAACTACTAACTTCTAACAACTACTAACTTCTAAGACTAACCTAGCGAGGCTGTAGGAGACCGACAATAAGACAGCATAATTCTTTTAAATTGATTTCACGAATCACGAAAATACAGAACAATGTTTGTTTGCTTTTCTCTGCATCTCTTTTAGGTATATTTACTTTTCTTCTTTCTTTCTCTGTAGTATTGTTTATTCTTCTCCGCATTGCGTTTTATTTATTAGGTCAGACAGCAGCGGGTGGTCGAGCGGTTAGAGTATTTTGTTTTTGTGATGTCAGTGGGAAATAAAAAAATAGCTGTAGGTACAAGCGACATTTACATGCAGATCGTTTCATTTGTATAAATAGTCCTCAGACGCGGCAACATGTTGGCTTAGTTGTCCATGTTATGTCTAGGAGTACGAATGTGAGGGAGGGAGTGAAGGAGTGGGGAGTAAAATAGGGGGAGAGTGAAGGAATGGAACGTGAAATGGTGGGAGATTGAAGGAGTGGAGTCGCCAAAGAGGGGGAGAGGAAAGTTTAGGAGGGAAATGAAGTGGGAGAATGACGGTAGTTGGAAAGAGGGAATACGGATTTGGAAGGTGAGGTAATCGGAGTACGGGAGAAATGACCGAAGTAGGAAGTGCAAAAATGAGGGCGTGCAAGAGTGGGCTGGGTTGAGAGTAAGGGAATGAGGGAGTGCAGAAGTGGGCTGGGTTGAGAGTAAGGGAATGAGGGAGTGCAGGAGTGGGCTGGGTTGAGAGTAAGGGAATGAGGGAGTGCAGGAGTGGGCTGGGTTGAGAGTAAGGGGATGAGGGAGTGCAGGAGTTGGCTGAGTTGAGAGTAAGGGGATGAGGGAGTGCAAGAGTGGGCTGAGTTGAGAGTAAGGGAATGAGGGAGTGCAAGAGTGGGCTGAGTTGAGAGTAAGGCAATGAGGGAGTCGTCCTTGTTTTAGCTGAGAATTACCCGGTAGCTGGAGCAATGCACAACCCTCTTATTCATCTCTTACTATGCCTGGCAGCTTTCAGTTTTACTAGTCCATTCTCTTTTGTGGCAATTCCCCTTCCTTATAAGCAAACGGATGTCTTCATGTCAGATCATAAGGGTACCACTGTAGATGGGAAGGAAGACTACCGTCTGGTGAAGCACAACATACTGATCAGGCATGTTAGTCAGGGTCAGGCAAAACATACTGATCGGACATGTTAGTCAGGGTCAGGCACAACATACTTATCAAACATGTTAGTCAGGGTCAGGCAAAACATACTGATCAGGCATGTTAGTCAGGGTCAGGCAAAACATACTGATCAGGCATGTTAGTCAGGGTCAGGCAAAACATACTGATCAGGCATGTTAGTCAGGGTCAGGCAAAACATACTGATCAGGCATGTTAGTCAAAGTCAGGCAAAACATACTGATCAGGCATGTTAGTCAGGGCTTGGCACAACATACTTATCAAGCATGTTAGTCAGGGTCAGACAAAATATACTGATCAGACATGTTATTCTGGGTCAGGCACAACATACTGATCAGACATATTAGAATCAGGCAAAATAAACTGATCAGACATGTTAGTCAGGGTAAGACAAAATATACTGATCAGACATATTAGAGTCAGGCAAAATATTCTGATCAGACATATTAGAGTCAGGCAAAATATACTGATCAGACATATTAGAGTCAGGCAAAATATACTGATCAGACATATTAGAATCAGGCAAAATAAACTGTTCAGACATGTTAGTCAGGGTAAGACAAAATTTACTGATCAGACATATTAGAGTCAGGCAAAATATACTGATCAGACATATTAGAGTCAGGCAAAATATACTGATCAGACATGTTAAACAGGGTCAGGCACAACATACTGATCGGACATCTTAGTCAGGGTAAGACAAAATATACTAGCCACGACCCTCTGGTTTCCCTGTAGCTTGTCAGGATAATGGGTTTTTATGGAGACGTGAGGGATCTATGTGATCCCTGTAGTAGTGAGCGGGACGCATACGAACCCAAGTATAAAAAAAACTTCTGGAGGACAACAAACCACCACTAAACGTCATTTGTAGGGGGGCACAAAAGGATAAATCTACCTATTGTAAGCATTCCTTCAACAACAAGAATCACTATGATTCTATTTCGTTAGGAACCCTGCGCCATAGCACTTTGTGTGATTTTGATGACAAGAGGGATGTATTGATAGATTCTCTTATTCAAGAGTAGGAAACATCATGTTATATAAACATTGTTTCACTTCCCCCCTCTCCCAAGTCTTTACTCAACACCCACTCTCTCATTTCACCACTATTACATCATCACTCCAGTGCCGTCACACTCATGTACTCCCTCAACGTATTCCTTAATTCCTCCAGTCGATCACTCAACCATACCTGCACTACTCCACTACCTCCACGCCTTCACTCTCGCTCTTCCCCCGCTCCATCGCTCTACAACTCCTACACTTCTATAATCCCTACCTCCTTAACTTCAGATTACACACTCTCCCACTCTACTTCCCTCTCTCAGACATTAACCTTCCGACACCTCCGTTTCCCTTCACCTCACACCTTAACTCCGGCAATCTATCACCCATGCACTCATTCTCACACCTGCCTTCCCTCCCACACTCTTCAATCTCACACATTACTCCCCCACTGTTCAATCCCCACTCTTCAATCCCACACATTACTCCCCCACTCTTCAATCCCACACTTCACTCTCCCGCTCTTCAATCCCCACTCCTTCATTCGCCTGCATTCACTCCCGCACTCTTCAATCTCCACTCCTTCACTCTCCTGCCTTCACTCTCCTGCCTTTACTCTTCTGCCTTCACTCTCCCGCTCTTCAATCCCCACTCCTTTATTCGCCTGCATTCACTCCCCCACTCTTCAATCTCCACTCCTTCACTCTTCTGCCTTCACTCTCCTGCCTTCACTCCCCCGCTCTTCAATCCCGACATTTTCACTCTTCCACTCTTTAATCCTCACTCCTTCACTCTCCCACTCTTCAATCCCCACTCCTTCACTCTCCTGTCTTCACTCTCCCGCTCTTCACTCTCCACTCCTTCACTCTCCTGCCTTCACTCCCCCGCTCTTCAATCCCGACATTTTAACTCTTCCACTCGTCAATTCACACTGCTTCCCTCTCCCACTCTTCAATCCCCACGTCCTCACTCTCCCACTCTTCAATCCACACACCTTCACTCCCCCGCTCTACAATCCCGACATTTTCACTCTTCCACTCTTCAATCCTCACTCCTTCACTCTCCCACTCTTCAATCCCCACTCCTTAACTCTCCTGTCTTCACTCTCCAGCTCTTCAATCTCCACTTCTTCACTCTCCTGCCTTCACTCCCCCGCTCTTTAATCCCGACATTTTCACTCTTCCACTCTTCAATCCTCACTCATTCACTCTCCATCTCTTCAATCCACACTCCTTCACTCTCCTGTCTTCACTCTCCCGCTCTTCAATCTCCACTCCTTCACTCTCCTGCCTTCACTCCCCCGCTCTTCAATCCCGACATTTTAACTCTTCCACTCTTCAATTCACACTACTTCACTCTCCGACTCTTCAATCCCAACGTCCTCACTCTCCCACTCTTCAATCAACACTCCTTCACTCCCCCGCTCTTCAATCCCGACATTTTAACTCTTCCACTCTTCAATTCACACTAATTCACTCTCCCACTCTTCAATTCCCACGTCCTCACTCTCCCACTCTTCAATCCATACGTCCTCACTCTCCCACTCTTCAATTCCCACGTCCTCACTCTCCCACTCTTCAATCCTCACGTCCTCACTCTCCCACTCTTCAATCCCCACGTCCTCACTCTCCCACTCTTCAATCCACACGTCCTCACTCTCCCACTCTTCAATCCCCACGTCCTCACTCTCCCACTCTTCAATCCACACGTCCTCACTCTCCCACTCTTCAATCCTCCCGTCCTCACTCTCCCACTCTTCAATCCTCACTCCTTCACTCTCCCATCTTCAATCCACACTCCTTCACTCTCCCACTCTTCAATCCCCAATCCTTCACTCTCCCACTCTTTAATCCTCACTCCTTCCCTCTAGCACTCTTAAATCCTCACTCTTTCACTCTCCCACTCTTCAAACCCAACTCCTTCACTCTCCCACTCTTTAATCCCCACTCCTTCACTGTCCCACTCTTCAATACCCACTCCTTCACTCTTCCACTCTTTAATCCCCAATCCTTCACTCTCCAACTCTTCAATCCCCACTCCTTCACTCTCCCACTCTTCAATCCCCACTCCTTCACTCTCCCACTCTTCAATCAACACGTCCTCACTCTCCCTCTCTTCAATCCCCACTCCTTCACTCTCCAACTCTTCAATCCCCACTCCTTCACTCTCCAACTCTTCAATCCCCACTCCTTCACTCTCCAACTCTTTAATCCCCACGCCTTCACTCTCCAACTCTTCAATCCCCACGCCTTCACTCTCCAACTCTTCAATCCCCACTCCTTCACTCTCCAACTCTTCAATCCCCACTCCTTCACTCTCCAACTCTTCAATCCCCACTCCTTCACTCTCCCACTCTTCAATCCCCACTCCTTCACTCTCCCACTCTTCAATCCACACGTCCTCACTCTCCCTCTCTTCAATCCCCACTCCTTCACTCTCCAACTCTTCAATCCCGACTCCTTCACTCTCCAACTCTTCAATCCCCACTCCTTCACTCTCCAACTCTTCAATCCCCACGCCTTCACTCTCCAACTCTTCAATCCCCAATCCTTCACTCTCCAACTCTTCAATCCCCACGCCTTCACTCTCCAACTCTTCAATCCCCACTCCTTCACTCTCCAACTCTTCAATCCCCACGCCTTCACCATCCAACTCTTCAATCCCCACTCCTTCACTCTCCAACTCTTCAATCCTCACTCCTTTACATCGCAGAATGTAGGCAGTGTATGGTGACCCGTATTGCTGCATCAATGTTAACGATGACATTGTCTGTCACAGCAATAGGCGCCTGACCTGGTCTCGGAAGATCTTTCGTTGACTCACGTCCTTCGACACACTTTTGTCACCACACACTTCCTGCATTCTGCGATGAATGTCAACTGGTGGACATCCTTCAGCTGTTAGAAACCGAATCACCGCTCGCTGATCAACTCTGGACGGATTCCGTATCACACCCGCCATGTTTTCAACGGCCTGCTGAGGAAACTATGAGTCGGAGGATGATGACATTTTGCAAACTTGACAGTTGGTGTGTGCTGTTCACACCAGAATTTACGTTATCATGCGCATCGTACCTATGTTCACTTGGTGCAGTAAAGTCCGGTTCCATTTGAACACGCCTCGTAGTCCGTCATTACTATATCCCTTATTCTACATTCCCCCAGACCTTCATTCCCGAATCCCCAACTCGTTCACACTTCACATGTTTTAACACTTCATTCTCAGAGGCATTCTCCTCCAAGTATTCAATCACCACTCCTACAGACCCTCATCCATTACTCTAACTTCCACCACACTCATATACTCCCTCATTCCCTGTTCGAGACTCTTCCACTCCCCACTTGTACACTCCTCTCACGCTCTTTACACTCTACGTCATTCCCCTTTTCTCAACTCAGTCTACTCCGTCACTCCCCTACTCCTTCATTTTGTCACTTATTCAATCCCTCACTCTTTCAATCCACCCTATTGTCCTTCATTTCACCACTTCCTCTGCCCATCACTCATTCATTCCACCACTCCTTCACTCCTTCATTCCACCACTCCTTCAGCCCACCACTCCTTCAGCCCACCACTCCTTCAGCCCACCACTCCTTCACTCCACCACTCCTTCAGCCCACCACTCCTTCATTCCACAACTCCTTCAGCCCACCACTCCTCCACTCCTTCATTACACCACTCCTTCAGCCCACCACTCCTTCATTCTACCACTCCTTCAGCCCACCACTCCTTCATTCCACCACTCCTTCATCCCACCACTCCTTCATTCCACCACTCCTTCAGCCCACCACTCCTTCAGCTCACCACTCCTTCATTCCACCACTCCTTCAGCCCACCACTCCTTCATTCCTTCATTCCACCACTCCTTCAGCCCACCACTTCTTCATTCCACCACTCCTTCAGCCCACCACTCCTTCAGCCCACCACTCCTTCAGCCCACCACTCCTTCACTCCTTCATTCCACCACTCCTTCAGCCCACCACTCCTTCATTCCACCACTCCTTCAGCCCACCACTCCTTCAGCCCACCACTCCTTCACTCCTTCATTCCACCACTCCTTCAGCCCACCACTCCTTCAGCCCACCACTCCTTCATTCCACCACTCCTTCGGTCCATCACTCCTTCATTCCACCACTCCTTCAGCCCACCACTCCTTCATTCCACCACTCCTTCAGCCCACCACTCCTTCACTCCTTCAGCCCACCACTCCTTCAGCCCACCACTCCTTCACTCTTTCATTCCACCACTCCTTCAGCCCACCACTCCTTCATTCCACCACTCCTTCAGCCCACCACTCCTTCACTCCTTCATTCCACCACTCCTTCGGCCCATCACTCCTTCATTCCACCACTCCTTCATCCCACCACTCCTTCATTCCACCACTCCTTCAGCCCACCACTCCTTCATTCCACCACTCCTTCGGCCCATCACTCCTTCATTCCACCACTCCTTGAGCCCACCACTCCTTCATTCCACCACTCCTTCGGCCCATCACTCCTTCATTCCACCACTCCTTCATTCCACCACTCCTTCAGCCCACCACTCCTTCATTCCACCACTCCTTCATTCCACCACTCCTTCACTCCTTCATTGCACCACTCCTTCATCCCACCACTCCTTCAGCCCACCACTCCTTCAGCCCACCACTCCTTCACTCCTTCATTGCACCACTCCTTTGGCCCACCACTCCTTTGGCCCATCACTCCTTCATTCCACCAATCTTTCAGCAGCTCACTCCTAAATTCCACCACTCCTTCACCCCTCACTCCTTTATCCCCTTACTCCTTCTTTCTCCTTTCGTCCATTCACCCTTTTACTCCCTCACCTCATCACTTCCCACTGCTACAATTCCTCCTATCCCCACGCCGTCAGTTCTCTACCCCTTCTCCCTCTCCTTAACCCCTGCCCCCCTCACATCTTCTTCAATCCCCACTTCTTCTCTCTCTCACCCCTCGTTCTTCTTCATCGTACGCAGTCAGACATCAACCTTAATTTTTTCGAAAAAAGCAGCGGTCATCCTGAGGCTGTCGACACTGCCAACCTGTTGTTCAATCCCCCACTTTTACTTTATACTTCAATCATTGATTAAACCCCCAACAATCCACCCTAGCCCAGCTGTCTATAAAACCCCATAGAACCAATCCCTAAGCAACGCGTCCTGTGTCCACCCTTTCTCAAAAGACATCAAACTTAGGACTCCTTCTTTCATCTAGAGAACTGGACAGAAGGGTCGAAGCCATGACGTCTCCGGATCGATAACAGCTACATCCCACAGAACGATGGAGCGAACAGATGTAGATTCGCCGGTCAAATAAGGCCCATGTAAATAAATAGGTAGACTTTTTGGCGAAAGCTGATACCAAAAAAAACAACCGTATTTCTTTAATTAAATGCGAACACTTATCTGAGTTGGTGCTACAGAAGACATAAGACGCCAGTTGTAGCGTTCTATGTCGTAAACGACCACAAGACATGGTTGTGCATGGAGCTAGCAATTTAATAATGTAGAGAAACAATTCCAACAATAGCACAAACCACCATCAAGAATTGACAAATTGCTCACTGAAAAGACTTCATTGCAATTGAGCAATATAGTTTTCTTCTACTTCTTCTTCTTCTACATGTTCTTTTTCTTCTTCTTCCTCTTCTGCTTTCGTCCTGAAAAGGGTGTTTTTTATTTGGTGTCGTAATATACAGCGATGCTGCAATTTCTGCACCCATGGCCTGACACATCTGATTTCAGCACGGCATCTTAGAGAACAGGTTGACCTTCCCTAATGGATCCCTGTTGGATCCCTGTTCTCATATCCAGACTACATGGATGTTTCTATGGTCGCCACTTGGTCAGTTATAGGACACTGAACGAGATGTAGGCAGCCAGACAGCAGTCTTCTCATATTTATTGAGGTTGGACTACCATTAAATTCAAAAAGTATTTGAGCTCTGACAACTGGAGTTTAATGTAGATACGTGTACAGTCATTCACGTGTGTACATCCAATGAGGAAAAAAAACTTACAGAGTGGGAATGAACAAATTTAGAAAGATAGAAAAGGAATATGATCTAGGGATTATAACAGATTATACATGTAAGGTGAGTGCAGAAGTCCAAGCAGCAGTGAAAAATTAAATTGCAAAGTTAGATAAAGGAAGTTATAATCAGACTGTATAAAGCATTAGTTAGACATAGATTGGAGCACTGTGTTCAGATATGGAGTCCTTATCGTAGAGTAGATATAAACATGCTGGAAAAGATACAAAGAATATCAACAGAGATGATAGTGGGATACCACAGTTATGTTGGAAGGAAATAGTCGGAAAATCCAATATTCAGTGTCTAGAAAAGATAAGAATTCGAGGTGATTTATAAAAAGGTTTATATGAAAATCAATTGAAAGAATAAATTAGAGTTTAACGTTTTTGAAAATATAGTCGCCTACAAGAACAAGACGGCATAGCCACAAACTAATTAAAGAAAAGTCCAGATTATATACCAGACAATATTTTGTTACTCAGAGAGTGGTGAATGCTTGAATTGCATTACTACAGAAAATAGTAGAGCCAGGCTCAATTAATGCATTCAAGAATAGATTGTATACCGATAGTCTTTTTTCAGATTAAGTGAATATAAAAGAAATTGTTTGTATACAGACTCTGCTAAAACAGTATCAAAATGTTAAGTTATTCACTTCAGCACATTCGCCCGGCGCGCTGATGTAAATGCTCACACACTTTGATTGCTGAACGTTCCGGCGACAGAGTTGGAACTCCATAGCTCTGAGCGGCTGCTCGGAATGTTCCTCTTACCTCATCGGGTACTATTCACAGCTGGGTCAACTGGGACAATCCGGCATACCTTGAAGAAACCCAGCACACGTCGAATTACAGATAACCAATCGCGACGATATCTTAACCCAATACGTTGTGTCTGTAAGCCAAGCTGACAACTCTTTGACAAATAGGCCAGCTACATGTTTCCCATATACCTTGTGTGAAGCGATAATAGAGCATGGATATGGATACGTTTTGGATTTGAACAATAATGATATGTGAACAAAGACGTCGTACTCTGTAGTCCTCATTGGGAACGGTGTAGTTTGCGTTATTAGTTTCAATACAGCAACGACATCTCGTGGAATCTTGTGATATTTCTGCCGTGTGTGTCTTTCACAATAAGGAGATTTATATATGGACAACTGGGAAAAGAAAAGGATTTGATGCGCCTAGACGAGCCAACGTATGCTCAGAGCCTTGTATTGTTGAATTTGTCGAGGACAGAATAAATTCCTTCCGCGGCGGCTTCGAAATAGTTTCCCCCCAACGTCGTCAGGTACCCATTTACAGATGGAAGAAAACGACGTGCTCGATCTGTTAAACAGAGCATGATGGGATTTTAACCGTGTTCGTTGGGATTAGTAATTCAAGCACAAATCTCAGACCACACGCTCCAGATTTATTGCGCGCGTGTGTATGTGCGAATATATATATATATATATATATATATATATATATATATATATATATATATATATATATATATATATATATATATATATATATATATATAATGGCTTTAGCTGAGAGGCGCAGGCGCTTGCTTCTCAAAACTTGACAACGCGAAACAGTCGGGTTTCGATTCCCATAAGTTTCGAACGTATCCAAACCACAGACCAGGTGAGACTAGCGTCTAGTCATTTTGGAGAATGACTAAGCACAAGGTGATCCCGTGTTCACGCTGTGCACGTACAATAACTCTTGACAGTTTGTAATCTTTAAGACTAGACTGCTAGCCATTGTCCAGGCATAGTTGTAAAAAGCCATGAAATTTCTACCCAATATGTAACTCTCTTCCTCTCACTCTCCCTCACTCTCTCCCTCTCTCTCACTCTACCTCTCTCTCTATCGCTCTCTTACTTCCTCATTCTCTGTCACTCTTTATCCTAAAAACTGTTAATATTGTTTGAGATTAATATACTCATCCTTGTATGGATCCTCCCTTGTCTGGATCATCCCTTGTCCTGATCCTCCCTTGTCTGGATACTCCCTTGTCTGGATCCTCCCTTGTCTGGTTCCTCCCATGTCTGGATCCTCCCTTATCTGGATTCTCCCTCGTCTGGATCCTCCCTTGTCTGGATCCTCCCTTGTCAAGATCCTCCAATGTCTGGATCCTCCCTTATCTGGATTCTCCCTTGTCTGGATCCTGCCATGTCTGGATCCTCCCTTGACTGGATCCTCCCTTGTCTGGATCCTCCCTTGTCTGGATCCTGCCTTAACTGGATCCTCCCATGTCTGGATCCTCCCTTGACTGGATCCTCCCTTGTCTGGATCCTCCCTTGTCTGGATCCTCCCTTGTCTCGATCCTTCCTTGTCTGGATCCTCCCTTGTCTGGATCCTCCCTTTTCTGGATCATCCCTTGTCTGGATCCTCCCTTGTCTGGATCCTCCTTTGTCTTTATCCTCCCTTGTCTGGATCCTCCCTTATCTGGATTCCCCCTTGTCTGGATCCTCCCTTGTCTGGATCCTCCCTTGTCAAGATCCTCTAATGTCTGGATCCTTCCTTGTCTGGATCATCCCTTGACTGGATCCTCCCTTGTCTGGATCCTCCCTTGTCTGGATCCTCCCTTAACTGGATCCTCCTATGTCTGGATCCTCCCATGACTGGATCCTCCCTTTTCTGGATCTTTCATTGTCTGGATCCTCTCTTGTCTGGATCATCCCTTGTCTGGATCATCCCTTGTCTGGAACCTCCCTTGTCTGGATCATCCCTTGTCAAGATCATGCCATGTCTGGATCCTCCCTTGTCTGGATGCTCCCTTGTCTGGATCCTCCCTTGTCTGAATCCTCCCTTGTATGGATCCTCCCTTATCTGGATCCTCCCTTCTCTGGATCCTCCCTTGTCTGGTTCCCCCCATGTCTAGATCCTCCGTTGTCAAGATCATCCCATGTCTGGATCCTTCCTTGCCTGGATCCTCCCTTGTCATTATCCTCCCTTGTCTGGATCCTCCCTTGTCTGGATCCTCTCATGTCTGGATCCTCCCTTGTCAAGATCCTCCAATATCTGGATCCTCCCTTGTCTGGATCCTCCCTTGTCTGGATCCTCCCTTATCTGGATCCTCCCTGTCTGGATCCTCCGTTGTCTGGATCCTCCTTTGTCTGGATCTTCCCTTATCTGGACCCTCCCTTGTCTGGATCCTCCCTTGTCAGGATCCTCCCTTGTCATGATGCTCCCTTGTCTGGATCCTCCCTTGTCAAGATCCTCCAATGTCTGGATCCTCCCTTATCTGGATCCTCCCTGTCTGGATCTTCCCTTGTCTGGATCCTCCTTTGTCTGGATCCTCCATTATCTGGATCCTCCCTTGTCTGGATCCTCCCTTGTCTGGATCCTCCCTTGTCATGATGCTCCCTTGTCTGGATCCTCCCTTGTCAAGATTCTCCAATGTCTGGATCCTCCCTTGTCTGGATCCTCCCTTGACTGGATCCTCCCTTGTCTTGATCCTCCCTTGTCTGGATCATCCCTTGTCTCGATCATCCCTTGTTTAGATCCTCCCTTGCTGGATCCTTACTTGTCTGGATCCTCCCGTTTCTGGATCATCGCTTGTCTGGATCCTTTCTTGTCTGGATCCTTCATTGCCTGGATCCTCCCTTGTCTGGATCCTCTCTTGTCTGGATCTTTCATTGTCTGGATCCTCTCTTGTCTGGATCATCCCTTGTCTGGATCATTCCTTGTCTGGGACCTCCCATGTCTGGATCATCCCTTGTCAAGATCATCCCATGTCTGGATCCTCCCTTGTCTGGATGCTCCCTTGTCTGTATCCTCCCTTGTCTGAATCCTCCCTTGTCTGGATCCTCCCTTGTCTGGATCCTCCCTTGTCTGGATCCTCCCTTGTCTGGTTCCCCCCATGTCTAGATCCTCCGTTGTCAAGATCATCCCATGTCTGGATCCTCTCTTTTCTGGATCCTCCCTTGTCATGATCCTCCCTTGTCTGGATCCTTCCTTGTCTGGATCCTCCCTTGTCAAGATCCTCAAATGTCTGGATCCTCCCTTGTCTGGATCCTCCTTTGTCTGGATACTCCATTATCTGGATCCTCTCTGTCCGGATCTTCCCTAGTCTGAATCCTCCCTTTTCTTGATCCTCTATTGTCTGGATCCTCTTATGTGTGGATCCTCCCTTGTCAAGATCCTCCAATGTCTGGATCCTCCTTTGTCTGGATCCTCCCTTACCTTGATCCTCCCTTATCTGGATCCTCCATTGTCTGGATCATCCCTTGTAAAGATCCTCCAATGCCTGGATCCTCCAATGCCTGGATCCTCCCTTATCTGGATCCTCCCTTGTCTGGATCCTCCCTTATCTGAATCATCCCTGCCTTGATCCTCCCTTGTCATGATCCTCCCTTGTCTGGATCCTCCCTTGTCTAGATCCTCCCTTGTCTGGATCCTCCCTTGTCATGATCCTCCCTTGTCTGGATCCTCCCTTGTCTGGATCCTCCCTTGTCTGGATCCTCCCTTGTCATTATCCTACCTTGTCTGGATCCTTCCTTGTCTGGATCCTCCCTTGTCAAGATCCTCAAATGTCTGGATCCTTCCTTGTCTGGATCCTTCCTTGACTGGATCCTCCCTTGTCTGGATTCTCCCTTATCTGGATCCTCCCTTGTCTGGATCCTCCCTTGTCTAGATCATCCCTTGTCTGGATCATCCCTTGTCTGGATCCTCCCTTGTCTGGATCCTCCCTTGTCTGCATCATCCCTGGTCTGGATCCTCCCTTGTCTGGATCCTCCCTTGTCTGAATCCTCCCTTGCCTTGATCCTCCCTTGTCGTGATCCTCCCTTGTCTGGATCCTCCCTTGCCTTGATCCTCCCTTGTCTGGATCCTCCCTTGTCTGGATCATCTCTTGTCTGGATCATCCCTTTTCTGGATCTTCCCTTGTCTGGCTGCTGTCTACAGAAATCGATATGCCTGACGTTACGCTTAGCGACCTGTGTTCGTAGCTTGTCCAAAGATTCAACACTTCCAACCTAGTCTTTCATATTAAAACGTGGACTGAACGACCAGACCAGACCAATAGAACCAATGGGATCAAAAGACATGAGAAATAAGACATGAATATAATAGGGCATGAGTAATTGGACATGCATGTAATAGGACACGAATAATAAGGCCATGGGTAATATGACACGAGTAATATGACATGCTTGTAATAGGAAACGAGTAATAGGCCATACATGTAATAGGACACGAGTAATAGGACATGCATGTAATAGGACACGAGTAATAGGCCATGAGTAATAGGACACGAGTAATAGGACATGCATGTAATAGGACACGAGCAATAGGATATGTATGTAGTAGTTCTAGGACCTATATATAAAAGTAAATGTGGGTCCCATGGCAACAAGTGCCGTCGCGGATGAAGATAATTGTTCATGGACTAAACCGTAGTCTATGTGAGGTCGGGTGGTCAGATCCCTTCCTAATTGTTTATACCTTCCCCAACTCATACGTCAGGTATGACGTATCTAAGAGTACAAGGACCTAAATGTAATAGTACTATGACCTATATGTGTGACGGTACTATGAACTTTATGTAAGAGCATTGTGATCAATATATAAGAGTACTATGTTCTAAATGTAAAAGTACTATGTTCTAAATGTAAGAGTACTATGAACTATATGTAAGAGTGTTAAAACCAGAGGACACAAGCCAAAGGACAAGATCCATGTGGCCAAATGTAGAAGAGTATTACGAGCAACAATCAACGGTGCATGGACATCCTCTGGAAAGCGATGTTCTACGCCCACCTGTAATGAGCTGAAACTTCTCCATCTCAGACAGAGTTCTTAGTTTCCAACAAAGCAACCACATCTCGTGAGATAGCATTTGTTCTTAGCTTTCCCACACAGATTATTTATCTGTATATTTCTATAACGAGTGGCCCGCAATGAAATATGATCGAGTGGTTCAGGCGGCTCTTGGCTTCAATAAGTTGGACTGCTATTATCGACGGAACAATACCAGGACTAATGAGACAATAGAACTTTCACGATATTGGAAATATTCGTCATTGTATTGGCAGTCCAAATATCAGTTATTAAATCTGATGGGTTATGCACGTGAATAGCGTGTTGTTGCGATTTACGATTGTGCCGTACTTGGATCTATGTACCAGCTACCACATGTATGTATTAGCAATAGCAGTGAGAAAAAAAAGTGAAATAGATTATTAGTATAGTAATAGTAGTAGTACTGTAGTTCGTTCCAAAATTGTTAAACACATTCTCGCTCAATTTTCCCAAATACTACTATACTTATAACAGTAATGTTTTTGCTTTTGAGTGTTGTATTTCTTACGATCTTAACATGTCATGTTTAACGAATTCACACGAAACGTCATTTTTGCATAGAGCCGTAGTAGAAGCGAAAAGTAAATAAAATGTATTAGTAGTCTAAGTAGTGGTATTGGTAGTTGTAGTAGTAGTAGTAGTAGTAGTAGAAGTAGTAGTAGTAGCAGTAGTAGTAGTAGCAGTAGTAGTAGCAGTAGTAGTAGTAGTAGTACTAGAAATAGAAGTAGTAGTAGAAGTAGTAGTTGTGGCAGTAGTAGTAGCAGTAAGATAGTAGTAGTAGTAGTAGTAGTAGTAGTAGTAGTAGAAGTAGCGGTAGTAGTGGTATGTCTAAGTAACAATAGTATTAGTAGTAGTAGTAGTAGTAGTAGTAGTAGTAGTAGTAGTAGTAGTAGTAGTAGTAGTAGTAGTAATAATATTAGTAGTAGTAGACGTTGTAGTAGTAGTAGAAGTAGAAGTTGTATTAGTAGTGAAAGTGGTAGTTGTAGTAGTAGAAGTAATAGCAGACATAACATTACTAGTAGATGTCTTTCTTGTAGTGTTAAACTAGTGGCAGAAGTAATTGTAATAGTATTATTGCTGTTACATGTAGGAGTAGCAGGTTATGGTGTAATTGAATTATTAGCAGACGTGGTAGTGTATTAGTTGTAGAATTGGTGGAGAGAATGAAAGTTTAACTGACCAATAGATCAACAGAATGAAAGTTTAACAGACCAATAGATCTACAGAATGAAAGTTTAACAGACCAATAGATATACATAATGAAAGTTTAACTGACCAACAGATCTACAGAATGAAAGTTTAACTGAACGATAGTTTGAGAAAATGAAAGTTTAACGGAGCGATAGATCAAAAGAATAAAAGTTTAACAGACCGATAGATCGAGAGAACGAAAGTTTAACAGACCGATAGTTCGAGAGAATGAAAGTTTAACAAACCGATAGATCGAAAGAATGAAAGTTTAACAGACCGATAGATCGAGAGAATGAAATAAAAGAGTACCAATAGAATGCCATGAACAGGATACACATAAATAATTCAACAGAAAGACATAAACAGACCAATATGCTTACAAAAAGATAAATAAATACACCGATAAGAAGGTAGACAGAGAGATAGACTGATATACATACGATGGGCGTTCAAATCACTCCGGGAATCTTTTTTTTTCAAGTAGTCCAAATGCCATTTTTGTCTATATAATCTAAAGCAACGTTCATGCAGTTATCGCGGCGTTTATGTAAGGCTAGAAAATATTCAGCGTAAAAAGATTTGTCAGTATGTCTGAAGCAATCCAGAACAGCATGTTTCTATTCCTCATCAGTGCATAAATGCTGACCTCCCATGAATTATTTTAGGGACCCAAATAGGTAAAAATCGTTTGAAGCGAGGTGTGGGCTCTAAGGTGGATTTGGCAATACCTCCCAGCCGAGTTGCTGCACGTAAGAAAGTGCGGTGTACCGTCTGAGGTCAGGCGTTATCTTGCCCTTTGTGATAAAACCAGGCGGTTTTTTTCCGAAGACGGTTATGCACATCACTCAGAATGCGCATGGACTGCTCACTGTTGACAGTGACACCACGGGATTAAAAATCTACACGAATGATGACAAGTTTGTCCCAGAAAACACTCGCCATCACTTTACCTGCAGACGCAATTGTCCGAAATGCTTTGGTTCGTGGTGATTGTGTATGCGTCCAATGCTTGGATGCTCGTTTTAATTCAGGAGTATAATGATGCGCCCAGGTTTCGTAACATATAAGTCACGCCCTTACATGTAAAAACGTTCCTGAGATTCAGTGCAAGATTGAACTCTTCTCTGTATAACGTACGAAGAGTCAAAACGGCTTATCAAAGCCAGATACATGACCAAATGGGAAACCGAACATACTGGTTACACCAAAAACGATGCCTATTACCAGTTGAACAGAAGAGAGCAAGTCGTTGTCTTCAGACTTCGCACTGGCCACAATAGACTGAGGTACCACCTATTCAACAAATTAAAGATAGGTCTAATCTATGTTCAACTATTGCCGAATTTCTATATTTGTATTTGTCTCCATCCAGGGTATTCTGGGGATCTTTCTGTAACATTTTGACTCCAAGGATTTGATTCTTTGTCTGTAAGATTTGGTAATCGTCTATGATTCGCAGACAAGGGTACGGCGTGGGCTAGTAGTTAGGTGACATGGCTCATAATCCAAAGGTGCTGAGTTCGCTCCCCATCACTGCATAGTAGTTGGAGATTTCAACAGCCACTCGGAGAGATGGGGATACTCTGACACAGACAGTAGAGGTGACGAAGTGGAAGATTGGGAGATAGATGCAAATCTCTCCCTAATCAATAGGCCGGAGGATAGCCCTAGCTTCTATTCAAGAACATGGCATACCACCTCGACTCCAGATTTGGCCTTCTCCACACAGGACATACACTATAAAATAGACCGCCAGGTGCTAAACCAACTGGCAGGTAGCGACCACAGGCCGATCAGGCTAACCATTGACATGGAAGTAGGCCCACAGGAAACAAAACCGCTCCCAAGTTGGAATTACAAACGAGCCGACTGGGACAGATTTGCAATCCTGACAGATGGGCTGTGTGAAACCATCAACACACGAAACACCAAAATGAAGCCCATGGTGGAGAGCCTAAGCAAGGCAATAATGCAAGCCGCCACTGAAACCATCCCAAGAGGAGCTAGGAAAAACTATAAGCCCTACTGTAATGATGAGTTACAGAAAGTGGAAGATGCAGTAACAAATGCTAGGAACATGGCAGAACGAGAAAAATCCATGGAGGCAAACATCGCCCTCAAAGCCGCCGCGGCGAAGTACAAACACACTCTCAAGCAAACAGCAAGAGAAAGTTGGAAAAATAAAACGGAAAGTCTGAACCTGGACAAAGAAGGAAACAAGCTATGGAAGCTAGTCAGAGCCATGAATGACGAAACCCCGTCAAATAAACAAATTACTATCAAGCAGGGCGAGAACTTGATCACAGGTAAGAAAGCCGCAAACGCCTTTGTCGATCACTATGCCAGAGCAAACCACATCGAGGTCCCTGCAGATAAGCATACAGACATTTGCGAAGAGCTAAAGGGACACGAAAACATAAATACGGCTCCTGAAGAGCACATGATGGCCAAACTAACAATGCGCGAAATGGAAGAGGCTATGAGAACACTAAAGAAAAGGAAATCTCCCGGAAAAGACGGGATAACAAACGAAATGCTGATGGGGCTGGGCCAAACAGCGAAGAAGAAACTACTATCAGTCCTGAACCAAAGTTGGAAAAGGGGTATTGTACCCCAGGCATGGAAAGATGCAATACTGGTACCAGTACCAAAAACAGGGAAGGACAAAACAGATCCAAATGGATACAGGCCCATAAGCCTACTGAGCTGTGTCGGCAAGCTGATGGAACGGATGATAAACACCAGACTGATGTGGCATCTGGAAGAAAAACGAATACTAATTCCACAGCAAGCCGGCTTTAGACAGCACAGATCCACTGAGGACCAGGTCATCCTCATAGCCCAGGAGATAGAAGATGCCTACCAGGCACAGAAACACACAGTAGCTGTTTGGGTGGATCTGGAAAAGGCATTTGACAAAGTCTGGAAGGATGGACTTAGAGTCAAGCTAAGAAGAAGTGATGTCTGTGGGAAGATGTACAAGTGGATCAACCACTACCTCAAACAAAGAACGGCCAGAGTCCAAGTACAAGGGCAGATGAGCAAAAAGGTGACACTCGAGCAGGGAGTACCCCAAGGGGGAGTATTGTCACCCACACTCTTCCTGGTATATATAAACGATATTACAGAGAATATACCAAGAAGAGTCCATAGCTCAATGTTTGCAGACGATCTGGCTATGTGGACCTCTGAAAAGAATCTCACCATAGCAAGAAATCGGATGCAGACGGCCCTAACATCGCTGGAAGAGTGGGCGAACTCATGGCTGGTCAAAATAAACGAGGAGAAAACCACGTGCACAATATTCTCGCTCTCATTAAAACCCCAAAGTACCAAATTAAGTCTGAATGGCAAAATCCTGCAGCCAAACGACAACCCAACCTATCTGGGAGTCACATTTGATCGGCGCATGACATGGAAAAGTCAGATTGAGAGAAACCGAATAAAAGCCAGAGAAAGAATGGCGATCATGAGGAAACTTGCTGGCACAAGCTGGGGAGCAGACGAAGGCATACTAAAGAAACTGTACACTGGAAGAGTGAGACCAGTTCTCGAGTATGGCATTGCGGCATGGACAACCGCAGCGAAGGCGAACTTCGATAAAGTTAACAAACTTCAAAACCAAGCCATGAGAATTATAACAGGTGGCATGAAGTCAACGGCAATTGTAGAACTTGAAAAGATTACAAAATTGCAATCCATGACCGATAGAAGAGACTGCAGAGCCCAGCTGCAGTCAGAGAAACTCAGAAGACTGACGGACCATCCAATGTACCAGAGACTAAACAATTTGGGAAATGGGAAACTAAAGCGGAGAAACTTTGCAGAAATAGCCAAAGCAAAGATGCACGAAGATCCCATAAACGCACTAACAACACCAAAACCCATCACTACTGTACGAAAACCTACTTGGAGGCAGGATATATTTCCAGAGGTGGTAGAAAATATACCAGGTATTGCAAACAAAAACTGCCAGAGTGAAAAAGAAAGGAGAGACACTACCCTAAGCTTCATAACGAAAAGCTACCCAAGCATGGACTGGACCCATGCATACACCGACGGTTCTGTAACAAACACTACACAGAACGGAGGGGCAGGAGCATTCCTGAACCTACTAAATGGCAGAAAAATAACACTGTCATTCGCTACTGGTAAGTACACAAGCAATTTCAGAGCAGAGGCAGAGGCACTGAGGGCGGCAGTGGAAGAAATAGTAACACACAGTGAAAATGAGAGCCAAATAGTCCTGCTGACAGATGCTCTCGAAGTAGTCACAGCGCTAAAAAGCAAGAAAAACACTGAGCTTAATGACTTAAGAGCAGCACTCTGTAAACTGTGCCAGCAGTCCGCACCAAAAAGGGTAGTGGTACAGTGGGTTCCGTCACACTGCAACATCCAAGGCAACGAGGAGGCAGACAGACTGGCAAAAGAAGGTGCAAGGCTACCACAAACAGATACCAGTATGACGTACGAAGAGTCAAAACGGCTTATCAAAGCCAGATACATGACCAAATGGGAAACCGAACATACTGGTTACACCAAAAACGATGCCTATTACCAGTTGAACCGAAGAGAGCAGGTCGTTGTCTTCAGACTTCGCACTGGCCACAACAGACTGAGGTACCACCTATTCAACAAATTGAAGATAGGGTGTACCGACGAATGCCCGTGCGGTACTGGTAAAATGACCACTGAACATCTGCTGCAGAACTGCCCGACATACGAGGATCAGAGAGAGCAGATGTGGCCATTGCCAGTGGAACTGCATGACAAGCTCTATGGTAGTGGCGAGAGTCTCAGGATGACCGCCGCTTTTTTCGAGAAAATAATGGTTACTGTCTGACTGTGTACGCAGAAGAAGAAGAAGAAGCTCCCCATCACAGCACCGGCCGTTACCCCGGCGATGCAAACCCTTTGAAAATGCGGGTGGAAGCAGGCCCTTACATAAAATGAATGCCGAAGTCGGTTGCAAAGGGCCGACAAGCGCAAAGTAAAAACCCTAGTGCAGTTGGGGAAGAGAAATAAGGCGATAGCAGCAACAACAAAAATCCGTCCTATGCTGCCACAGGAAAACCACAGGCTCTCAAGACTTTGACTTTTGTCGTTTTGTTGGTACTCTGCCATAATTTCATCAGGCTGTTCAGCCTCTGCGTTGCCATGTCAAGACTTCTTCTGATTTCTTTCGAGCAGTCACCATTTTTATCCATTCATGAGCTCAGATATTCAAAATGCGTGACTTGATCTATTTGCTCCCCACCCACTGTACATTTATGTTAACATCGTGTATTTTTGTCGGTGGTCATTATCTTTGTTTTGTTTAAGTTTATAAACAAGTTTTGATCTTTACTGTGAAAGCGTTCCATAATCTGGATATTCACAGGAATGACTGTGGTGGGTTGAGAGCCACTACGGCCAGGATCATCACTCACGGATATACGCCTTCTCTAAAACGTTTACACCATTCAAATGTCTTACAGGAGTGATTCGTCAGCATTTTGTGATTGCAGTCTTCTGTAAATTTAACAAAGATACAAAAAGATTCGCTTTTTTCGTCTTCTTATTCTTCTTTTGCTTCTTTTTATTCTCCTCCTTTTTTGCATGCTCTTAGACAATTACAAGTATGTCCTTCATAAACGTAGAGGTCCTTCACTGGGAAGGGTCATGGTGTCAGTCTACTCCTCTCGTTGTTCCGGCAGACCTGGAGATCATGTTCTACCGTTGTTCTTTTTTCCCACATGAACACATGCTTCTGTGAACTTGTAATTTTTTGAACATTTGGGTTTTCCGTCTACATTGGTCTGTTCGTAGTCTGAACATTGCCATTTGATCTCTTCTTGCCCAGTATTACACTGCTTCTGATATACCAGATTTTTAGTGTAATCTAAGCCATTTTAACCCACAAAATAAATTATTTTTATCTCGTTTTTAAAAATTCAAATTTGGAAATTGAATCTGTAAGTCAGACTGGCATTCCATAATTTAATGTTGGTCTTACATGTTTTTGGTATATAAGTTACACTATTTGATGGTATCCAACCCATGCAGTTCCAATTATTATTAATAACAATCATTCGCTGTTTAGCGTTTTGTTAAAACTTTTAAACTGGAAATATCCATATAAGTCTGCTGTTCAGTATTATTTTTAGATACGCAGTGATGTTTTCTCCTGACAGTTCGTGTCTGTTTTGTGGCAGTGTAATTGTGTTGACCTTGTTTTAACGTTTAACAAATGCATGTGCTGTTTTCGTTTCGTTTGTGTTCACGCGCCATTTCTAAATATACTGTTCTAATATTTCATGGCTTCCTGCTATTTCAGTTTTCTGTACAACAAAACTAAAGATAAACAGTCAGAACGATAAATAAATTAATAGGTCGACAGAAAGGAAGCTAAATATACTGCTAGGTCGACAGAAAAAAATATAAACAGCCAGATAGATCGAAAGGAAGAAAGATAAACCAACAAAAATACATATAAACAGACAGTTCGGCAGAAAAAAAAGACAAGCAGACTGACAGGTCAACATAAAGTTAGACACACAGACTGATAGGTCAACATAAAGTTAGACACACAGACTGATGGGTCGACATAAAGTTAGAGACACAGACTGATAGGTCAACATAAAGTTAGACACACAGACTGATAGGTCAGCATAAAGTTAGACACATAGACTGAGGGGTCGACATAAAGTTAGAGACACAGATTGATAGGTCAACATAAAGTTAGACACACAGACTGATAGGTCAACATAAAGTTAGACACACAGACTGATGGGTGGACATAAAGTTGGACACAAAGACTGATAGGTCGACATAAAGTTAGACACACAGACTGATAGGCCGACATAAAGTTTACACACACACAGACTGATAGATCGAAATAACGTTAGAGACACAGACTTAGAGGTCGACATAACGTTTCACACACAGACTGAGAGGTCGACATAATGTTTGACACACACTGACAGATCGACAGAAAGTTAGACACACAGACTGATAGGTTGACAGAAATAAATATAAACAGACTGATATGTCAATATGAAAAAGAATAGACAGACAAATAAACGGGAAGCAGGTAAGCATACTACGAGTAATAGAATGACTGAAGGAAAGGTTAACAGACGGGTGGAGTGACAGAAGGAAATGCTAACAGACGGGTGGAGTGACAGAAGGAAATGCTAACATATGGGTGGAGTGACAGAAGGAAACGCTAACACAGATGAATACACGAATAGACTTACAGATTACAAGATAAGCATACTAATGGTTGAAAAGAACAATACACAAATAGAAGTGTATACAGACAGAACGATAGATAAACAGGCCAACATAGGATAGTCCTGAACGATTAATGCTTCACGGAAAAGATCGACAAATAATGTAACTTAATTGAACCAATAATTAGAAAAAAAGAAAGAAAGAAAATAAATACACACACAAAGACAAAAAAAGACAACATGGAGGCCATAATTGAAGTCAGCCAGGAATTCCAGGAATATGCTATTCATTATAACAATATGCGGACTGGACAATCGACTAATGATAGAATGGTTCCTTGTCATCCAACCTGGCACGAAGGTCTGTCTATTGGAATCGTAATTTGATGGAAGATAATGGGACAGATTTCCCCAAGAAGTGAGATTAATTCAAATAATGGATGGCAATTACACGCCAGTCCTCACTTGCACTTTTCTAAAAGATATTTTTGTCAAGAAATATATGTAAGTAGTATTTATTCCCATGTCTAATTGCGATATTTCAAAGTGCATTATATCATTTGATTTATTTTGAAAAATGGTTTGTTTGTTGGCTCCAAATACAATGTCAAACCATTCCACCGATCTGAACCAAATGTTGTATATTTATCTTTCAGGGTTCTTGGAACATTACTGGCTACGTGGTATTTGGATACTTCCCCCTTATCACAGACAGAAAAAAAATGTATATAAGATTAGTAAGACAGTCGGGTAGGAAGACTGACGTCTGGTCAGGCAAAATATACTGATCAGACATATTAGTCAGGGTCAGGCAAAACATAATGATTAGACACGTTTGTCAGGGTCAAGCAAAATATACTGATTAGACATATTAGCCAGGGTCAGACAAAACATACTGGCCAAGACCCTTAACTCGGCTTCCTTGCAGCCATTCCTCGAAACGGGATGTTGTCGTGGCAGCCTGGCTAACGAGGTGAGGGATGGACATGATCCCCGTTGTCGTGAGCGACACGCATATAAAACCAAGGATAGTACATCCACCTGGAGGACCCGGTGCACCTTCATCAGCACGTTCGGGATGTGAGGAAAGCTACTACAACCCGCCACTTAATGTCCTTTTCAGGGCCCACAAAAAAGTGATCCTACTCATTTTGGGCTTTCCAAACAACATCAATTAAAACAGCTAACATAAATATGAACTGTGACGCCATGACTCAAACTGGCTGAACGCAATACATTTTTTTCTTATTTCTGTACTCATCTGTTTTGAATTTCCGACTTCACCTTCGCCTTCTCCTCTTTAAAAAAACACAACGGAAAGGGTAGAGGAAGGGTTGCTTAGTGAAGTGGTTTGGGACACGGCTCATAAAACAAACAGGTTTGTGATTGCATTCAGCAATGAACTGTTCCTATGGGAGCTAAAGCCATTACAATAATGCGTGGTGAAGTCGGATGCACTGGACCATAAGGAGTTAAAACACATTTCAACGCACTCCGCTTAAGGAATCAAAGCGACGAAAAGTGGAAAACTGATCATAAAGTTGTCACTTGTCTTTACTAAAAGTCTCTCAATGTTTTTGTTTCTATTAACGGTTGCTGGTAGATACAAAACAACGTAAGAGCAAATGTACATTTCACTACCTAGCACATGAAAATCAGCATCATCATCTTCATCATTACCAGCATCATCATCATTATCATCTTCTTCTTCTTCTTCTTCTTCTTCTTCTTCTTCTTCTTCTTCTGCTTCTATCAACTGAAGCAATGTTTCTAATCTGGTTAGGTTCACGAAGAAGACTGTTTCAGGTCTTCGCTGGTGACACACAGCTGTTCGATCAGGGTCGCTCCCCCCCCCCCCCCTCCAAGCTAGACTTCCTCCCTTTGGACCTGAATAAGTAGGGAATTCCTTCAGAACATGTTCTGGTGTGTGCTACTCTACAATCTCGCGAGGCGATGTCGCTAAGACCCATTCTGTGTAGCTGGGTCTTGAGTATACAATGTCCAGTTCTGAGTCTGAAGATCTTTGTCTGCTCATCTCAACGAAATTTGACTATGCTGTCATTTTCTGATTTATATGCTTTGTGTTAATCTCTCCATTCCGTCCTGCTGGATCGTTTGATGGTTGTCTTCCCTTGTTTATAGTTCTGTTAATGGCGAGTCTGGGTGCCCTCACTTCCGGCTTTTGCGAGCTCATCTGCTTTATGGTCACCATCATAATGTAGCATGGTCATTGTTGAACATCGATATCATGGTAACTTTACTGTAAAACTCTACATCTTTAGCCGGTTCTTCTTCTTCTTCTTCTTCTTCATCGTACGCAGTCAGACAGTAACCATTATTTTTTCGAAAAAAGCGGCGGTCATCCTGAGGCTGTCGACACTGCCATAGAGCTTGTCTTGTGGTTCCACTGGTGATGGCCACATCTGCTCTCTCTGATCCTTGTATATCGGGCAGTTCTGCAGCAGATGCTCAGCGGTCATTTTCTCGGTACCACACGGGCATTCGTCGGTACCACCTATCTTGAATTTGTTGAATAGGTGGTACTTCAGTCTATTGTGGCCAGTGCGAAGTCTGAAGACAACGACCTGCTCTCTTCTGTTCAACTGGTAATATGCATCGTTTTTGGTGTAGCCGGTATGTTCAGTTTCCCATTTGGTCATGTATCTGGCTTTAATAAGCCGTTTTGACTCTTCGTGCGTCATACTAGTATCTGTTTGTAGTAGTCTTGAACCTTCTTTTGCCAGTCTGTCTGCCTCCTCGTTGCCTTGGATGTTGCAGTGTGATGGGACCCACTGTACCACTACCCTTTTTGGTGCGGACTGCTGGCATAGTTGACAGAGTGCTGCTCTTAAGTCATTAAGCTCAGTGTTTTTCTGGCTTTTTAGCGCTATGACTACGGCCAGAGCATCTGTAAGCAGGACTATATGGCTTTCATTTTTTTTATGTGTCACCATTTCTTCCACTGCCGCCCTAAGTGCCTCTGCCTCCGCTCTGAAATTCCTTGTGTACTTACCAGTAGCGAATGACAGTGTTATTTTTCTGCCATTTGGTAGGTTCAGGAATGCTCCTGCCCCTCCGTTCTGTGTAGTGTTTGTTACAGAACCGTCGGTGTATGCATGGGTCCAGTCCATGCTTGGGTAGTTTTTCGATATAAAGCTTAGGGTAGTATCTCTCCTTTCTTTTTCAGTCTGGCAGTTTTCATTTCCAATACCTGGTATATTTTCTACCACCTCTGGAAATATATCCTGCCTCCAGGTAGGTTTTCGTACAGTAGTGATGGGCTTTGGTGTTGTTAGTGCGTTTATGGGATCTTCGTGCATCTTTGCTTTGGCTATTTCTGCAAAGTTTCTCCGCTTTAGTTTCCCATTTCCCAAATTGTTTAGTCTCTGGTGCATTGGGTGGTCAGTCAGTCTTCAGAGTTTCTCTGACTGCAGCTGGGCTCTGCAGTTTCTTCTATCGGTCATTTGTTGCAGCTTTGTAATCTTTTCAAGTTCTACAATTGCCGTTGACTTCATGCCTCCTGTTATAACTCTCATGGCTTGGTTTTGAAGTTTGTTAACTTAATCGAAATTGGCCTTTGCTGCTGTTGTCCATGCCGCAATGCCATACTCGAGAACTGGTCTCACTCTTCCAGTGTACAGTTTCTTTAGTATACTTTCGTCTGCTCCCCAGCTTGTGCCAGCAAGTTTCCTCATGATTGCCATTCTTTCTCTGGCTCTCATTCGGTTTCTCTCGATCTGACTTTTCTATGTCATGCGCTGATCAAATGTGACTCCCAGATAGTTTGGGTTGTCGTTTGGCTGCAGGAATTTGCCATTTAGACTTAATGTGGTGTTTTGGGGTTTGATTGAAAGCGAGAATATTGTACATGTGGTTTTCTCCTCGTTTATTTTGACCAGCCATGAGTTCGCCCACTCTCACAGCGATGTTAGGGCCTGCTGCATCCGATTTCTTGCTATGGTGAGATTCTTTTCAGAGGTCCACATAGCCAGATCGTCTGCAAACATTGAGCTATGGACTCTTCTTGGTATATTCTCTGTAATGTCGTTTATATACACCAGGAAGAGTGTGGGTGACAGTACTCCCCCTTGGGGTACTCCCTGCTCGAGTGTCACCTTTTTGCTCATCTGCCCTTGTACTTGGACTCTGGCCGTTCTTTGTTTGAGGTAGTGGTTGATCCACTTGTACATTCTCCCACAAGCGTCACTTCTCCTTAGCTTGACTCTAAGTCCGTCTTTCCAGATATTGTCAAATGCCTTTTCCAGGTCCACCCAAACCGCTACTGTGTGTTTCTGTGACTGGTAGGCATCTTCTATTTCCTGTGCTATGAGGATGACCTAGTCCTCAGTGGATCTGTGCTGTCTTAAGCCGGCTTGCTGTGGAATTAGTATTCGTTTTTCTTCCAGATGCCACATCAGTCTGGTGTTTATCATACGTTCCATCAGTTTGCCGACACAGCTCAGTAGGCTGATAGGCCTGTATCCATTTGGATCTGTTTTGTCCTATCCTTTCTTTGGTACTGGTACAAGTACTGCGTCTTTCCATGCCTGGGGTACAATTCCCCTTTTCCAGCTTTGGTTCAGGACCGATAGCATTTTCCTTTTCGCTGTTTGGCTCAGCCCCATCAGCATTTCGTTTGTTATCCCGTCTTTTCCGGGAGATTTCCTTTTCTTTAATGTTCTCATGGCCTCTTCCATTTCACTCATTGTTAATTTGGCCATCATATGCTCTTCTGGTGCCGTATTGATGTTGTCGTGCCCCTTTTGCTCTTCACTAAAATCTGTATGCCTATCTGCAGGGACCTCGATGTGGTTTGCTTTTTCATAGTGTTCTACAAAAGCGTTTGAGGCTTTTTTTCCAGTGAGCAAGTTGTCGCCCTGATTGATGGTAATTTGTTTGTTTGAAGGGGTTTCGTCATTCATGGCTCTGACTAGCTTCCATATCTTGTTCCCTTCTTTGTCTAGGTTGAGGCTTTCGGTTTAGTTTTTCCAGCTGTTTGGTTCAGAGTGTATTTGTATTTCGCCGTGGCGGCTTTGAGGGCGATATCATGGTAGCTTCACTGTAAAACTCTACATCTTTATCCAGTTCGCCTGTCTCCAACATCTTCATCCTCAGAGCATCTTTGATGGCGTATGCCGATCCTCTCCCCGATCCGCCTCTGCATGTCCAGGTACTATACCTTCTAGTATCATTTTTTCAGGCCACCCTGGCGTTTGATCGGGGCCAAAGTGTGTTTTTTTGGGTGTATTTTAGCCACCAACTACTCACTATCCACTTAACCACTCACAACTAATCAACCACTTAGCCACCAACTAATCATTAGCCACTTAGCGACCTAATATTCACTTATCCAACCACTAACCAGTTAACCGTCCATTAATAACTTAGCTAGCAACTGAAAGCTTTGCGGTTCCCTAGCCATTTAGTCACCGAATAACCGCTTAGCCGTCCACTAACTACTTAGCCACATAATAACTAATAAGCTGCTTAATAACCACTTAGACACCTTATAACTACTTAGTCACCTAATATCCACGTAGCCAACTAATAACCACTTAGCCACAAAATAACCACTTAGCCACATAACCACCTAGTCTCATAATATCCACTTAGCCGTCTACTAACCACTCATCCACATAATAACCACGCAACCGTCCACTAACCACTTAGCCACATAATAACCACTTAGCCACATTATAACAACTTAGCCGTCAACTAACCACTTAGCTACTTAATTACCACTTATCACGTAATAACCACTTAGCCGTCTACTAACAACTTAGCCACTATATAACCACTTAGCCGTCCATTAAACACTTAGCCACCTAATAACCACTTATGCACTCACTAACCACTTTTTCACCAACTAGCCACTTAACCACACACTAACCATTACATCAGACAACTGAAATGAATATTGCCAGATCAGCATATCTACAATGTTTTAATGGCTGCCTGTTAGAAGACGGACATTATTATTCAGTACTTCCCTAAACTTCTTGGGAGTCTGTTACCGCAGATTGGGGAATGGTTGGACTGATCAAGAGTATGTACAACTAGCGGGCTACAGCAACATTTTTCATTCTTGCACTTCGCCATTTAAAAAGTTATCTGATCACCTATGGGTTAGCCGGTAGTTCAGTGATGTCGGTCGGTTATAAGTAACGTACCATGACGTAACAGCGACTTCGAAATATCTCAGCCTGCAATATTGTCTACGAAATTGGACCCGCCCAGCTAAAACTGTTTCTGTTTTTCTCTATCAAGGTTAAAAATGGTAAACCATTCCAAAACATTGAAGTTTCTTTCATTTGTAGATGTTGGTTGTCGATAGGGACTTGTACAATGTGGTGCATGGTTAAATACAAGAGTGAGAGAAGGATAAGGGGAAGTGACGCAGAGAATAGAGTGGTGTGAGCCATTAGTGAGGAAAGGGGGAGAGAGGGTTGAGAGGGAGGGGTCAGAGGGGTTAGGCAGACGTGGTGAAGAGGTGAGGGAGGAGTGAGAAAGAGGTGTGAGAGGGGTGAGGTAGGTTGAGACATCAGAAGTAGGGTGAGATATGGGTGACGGAAGAGTGAGAAGGGTGATGCAGACGTGAGGGAAGGGCGAGGGAGAAGTGAGCAATGAGTGTGTGAGGGGTGATGACGGACGGACAGTTAGACAGACAGACAGACAGATAGCTAGGTAGATATGTAGATAGGTAGATAGATAAATAGATAAATATATATATATAGACAGACAGACATACATATGTACATACAGACAGACAGACATGCATATATACATACAGACAGACAGATATATATACATATATACATACATACATACATACATACAGACAGACATACAGACAAACAGACATACATACAGACAGACAGACAGACAGACAGACAGACAGACAGACAGACATACAGACAGACAGACAGACAGACATACATACATACATACAGACAGACAGACATATATACATACATACATATATACATACCTACATACATACATACAGACAGACATACATACATACATACATACATACATGCATGCATACATACATACATACATACAGACAGACAGACAGACAGACATACATACATACATACATACATACAGACAAACATACATACATACATATAGACAGACATACATATACCGATATGTGTATACACAGTGAGAGAGAAGATCGCTAACAATGGTGAGGGACAAGGAAACTGATAATATCTAACTTGCTGGACTCGGCTACACGAGGTAGGGCTAAATCTATACACGCTAGACAGCAGCGATCGATTTTGAGGATGTGAGAGTTAATCTGACATTCTGAGTAACAGAATGGAGGAATACGAACTAATAGAATACAAGAGAGAGAGAGAGAGACAGAGAGAGAGAGAGAGGGAGAGAGAGAGAGAGAGAAGGAGAGAGAGAGAGAGAAAGAGAGAGAGAGAGAAAAAACAGAGAGAGAATAGAGAGATTGAGAGTTTGTGAGAATGAAAGATTATTAATATCTGATAAATAGCAATGAACAGAAATCTCAAAGGGATAGATTTATAGACATGTAGCGACAAAGGCATGAAGAAATAGATGCGATTGCTTGCTTTATTTTTCAACGGTCTAAGCGATCAATCTGTATCTGAGAAATCCGATTCCACCGGTTGGTTGTGCATTTATCTATGGTTACATCTAGCCATATATGTGTGCATATATATGCTGTTTGCGAAAGCCCATGATGTGTAAGTTTACTCTTGTGTGCGCCCTAAAAAGAACGTTAGGTGGCTTGTTGTAGTCGCTACTCTCACATCCCAAGCGTGCTGATGAATTTGAACAGTGATCCTCCAGGCGGTTGTGTTATTCTTGGTTTCATCTGCGAGTCACTCACTACTACAGGGATCACGAGTGTCCTTCACCTTTCTAGCCAAGCTCCCATGAAAACAGCTCGTTTCCAGGGAGGACTACTAGGAAGCCGAGGTGAGGGTCTTGGCCAGTATATTTTGCCTCACCAGATGTTAGTCTTCTCCTCATATATATATATGTAAACGGCACATACCAACCTTCAAGTTTGTAAAATTTAATTATCCCCCGACTCATAGTTTCCAAAGCGGATCGTTGAAAACATTGTGGGTGTGATACGAAATCCGTCATGAGTTGATTAGCGATCTGTGAAACGGTTTCTAACCGCTGAAGGATGTCGACCAGTTGCCATTCATCGCAGAATGCAGACAGTGTATGTTGACAAAAGTGTCGAAGACAACAGTGAAGAACTGGACAGCGATGTTTACAGAAGGACGCGAGTTAACGAAAGATCTTCCGAGATCAGGTCAGGCGCATATTGTTGCGTCAGAAGATGTCATCGTCAAAATTGATGCAGCAATTCGGGTGGGCCGTCGCCGGAGCTGACGTTCGCCACGCCTTTGTCATTGTTCGACATCCTTCAGCTGTTAGAAACAGAATCACAGCTCACTGATCAACTCTGGACGGATCCCGTATTACGCCCGCCATGTTTTCAACGGTCTACTGAGGAAACTATGAGTCGGATGATAATGAAGCTTAGCAAATGTGACGGTTGGTATTCACTGTTTACACCAGAATTGACGTGATCGTGCGCATCGCACTTATGTTGACTTGGCGCAGTGAAGTCCGGTTTCATTTGAACACGCCTCGTAGCTTCACTCACACACAGAGCATTGTAAATAATGTGGATCGTGGTCCTCCAGCCAGCTGTTCTATGCTTAGCTTCATCTATGTATCGTTACCAACTATTAGAGTAACATCAATCCACATTTCGTCAGACAGACTTTCCTCGAAAAAAACCTCTTTCCAGGAAATTATGAGGCAGAATTAGCGTTATTGGAAGTAGCCCTGTGCCACTTGAGGACTGTATTTGATGCTTTCCAATCGAAAGCACAAAGTAACGAAATCTTTACTAACTCACAATGTGGCCTTCAAAATATGGAAGATGGTGATCATTGTACGCCACCACATCCTCTCACACATCTGTTACTTAATGACTGGAGGTTTTGTTCCATCGCCTTGGTTTTTCTCCATGTCTTCGCTCCTTACAGCAGCACCGACTTGTCGCTATCTCTGAATATTATTTGGTGTGAATCTTGTTTGTTCTAGATCTTCGTGTATTGTTTAGTGTCAGAAATAATACCTTTATATCTTAAATCACAGACGAAGTGTCATGTTTCGTACTGGGATTTGTCAGAAAACATGAGAGTATCAAGATTGGTTATTCAAATTATTACAGTAGTCCGCAATGAAAACTATGTGTTCTTTAAATACTTAAAACTTATATAAATACAAAAAGTACCCAAGGGAGAAGTACTTCCGGGAGACGAACCCAGTTCGCTTGTTTTGGCGACTTTATTTCGTTGGATAACAGAATGCATCTAGGAATTTAACCAACCGCTTTACCTGCTGTTGCCTTGAACAGAAAATTCCAAAGACAGAGCATCTGTGTTGTTCTCGCGGCGAAGTTCCCAGGTTCATATCTCGTTAATCCAGCAGTAAATGGGTACCTGCTATACTGTTATGGAAGGAGTACAGCGGGGAAGATAACTCGCCAGTCTTCCCTATATAAAGACCTGACACAATGAAGCTACCCTGACACTTCCTCACTAACAGCAATGCCTTTTGATGTTGCTCGCATGCCCGATTAGCGCATCCCCCAAACAGCTGTTATACGGTTAGCTCAGAACAAGCGGACGGTCATCAGGTTCACAGAAGAAACGCTACCGAGATTCTTTGAAAGTATCTCTGCAAAGCGTCAACATTGGTGTTACCTCCTGGGAGATGCTTGTACATAAACGTTTCACTTACCACTCTAGCTTCACACAGGGTGCTGAGATCGCTGAGCGAAGCTCCATCGCGAAAAATCAGAGTAAACGTTCCGCCCGGCAAGCAAGAACACACAACGACTACTCAGCGGACTCTCAAAGTGAGATCCCCGGGGTTGGCAGAATCTGAATTGTCATGATTAGCCTGTATAAACATACGAGAACTCATGGATGAAGTCATCAAAGACTGCAAGGAACGGACAAAAAAGTATGAAGTAGGGTACTGAAAGATGAGACCAAGTTACATATCGGAACTAGCATTTGCAGACGATGTGGCCCTGATCACGAAAACCGAAGCACATCTCCAGATCAACTTGCAGGTCTGGGAAGAAGAGTTGAAGAAGAGAGGAATGCACATCAGCAACTCCAAAACAAAAACCATGGTGATCGCTAGAGATGAAAAGAGACATCAGATAACCCTGGGAACACGAGCACTGGAGCAGGTCAGCAACTTTAAATATCTAGAAGTGGTAATAGACAGCAGGGGAGGAATCAAAGAGGAGTTAACTGCACGAAGGGCAGCAGCAGGTAGACTGTTCCATGCAATAAACAGAGGTTTCCCCAGCAGAAGAGAAATAAGCAGGAAAACAAAGATGGATGTATACTGCTCGACCTATGTGCCTGTCCTGACATATGGATGTGAGTCATGAGCAATGACTACAGCCCAAGAAAGGCAATTACAAAATTCAGAAATGAGGTACCTAAGAAAGGCGGTTCATGTGACGAAAAGGGACAAGATCCGAAACCAGACAATACGTAGAAGTCTTGAAGTTCAACCCTTGCAGACACGAGTGGAGCAGTCCCAACTACAGTGGTTTGGCCATATCTGTAGAATGGAAGAAGATCGGATACTAAAGCGGTCATGGGAGATCAAAAGTCAAGGACGCAGACTCCGAGGGCGTCCGAAAGTACGTTGGGAAGACAACATACGACAGTCCCTAAGTGATAGAGGGATGGATTGGAAAGAGGCCAGGAAAAAGACGGCGGATAGGGCAGGGTGGCATTCTCTTTGGCAAACCTCTACACCTCACGGTAGAAGAGGAGCGACTAAGTAAGTTATAAACGCAATTCCAAGGTGAAGGCTAACAACATTACTGACACGGTTTTTGCTGTACTGATGTGTGCTAGTGAGACAAGGATTCTAAGTAAATCAGACGCACATACGATTTGCATTAATGAAAGTGTAACTTAAGGAAGTACAAGTAAAGCCTTTATAAGTTACCTTATCCATCATTATCCTTATCGCAAAGTGTTAGGCTCAAGCCTTAATGAGGAGGAAAAGGGACCAAATGACAGGAAGAAGAAGAATGAAAGGAGAAGAAGATGGTATAAGAAAGAAAATCACATCCACGCACGTAATGTAGCGACATAACTTAACTGATATAGGAGGAAACGCCTGGTCTAACGGGTTAAGACCTTTGCTTGTAGTCCCAACCTACCAGGTTCAAATCCCGCAGTGAGTAGACAGGAATACTGTGGGTCTTCATGCGGTATGACCGTTAGATCTTGTAGACGCAGCTGTCAATAGATATTTGACGAAGTCAAAGGAAAATATCAAAGCAACCGCTGGAGGTACGGAGTTCGTGATCTGTTGTCAACGCTTTCAACAATGAATAATACTAAACACATATGGGGACGCCCAGGTCCAGTCAAGTCACGTCTTCTTCTTCTTCTGCGTTCGTTTTCAATCTCCCGCTACCAAACCCTGAAAGGGCTTAAGTAGCAGAATGTAGTCCAGAGAAAATAATGCGTTATGTCGTAGTTTACAGCTTAACTGCGATATTTGTACCTTTCGCTCCAATACATCCGACTTCAGCAAGTATTTTTTGAGTACCGGGTTAGCATTCCCTGTTCGATCCCTTCTCCTTAGCCAGGCTGCCCTGCTGCAGCCTGTTATCCAGGATCACAGCGTAGAGGTGTAGAAGGGTATTGGCAGCTATGGTTCGCTGGCCCTGACGCTAGCAGTCAGCTATGGGTCGCTGACCACTGCAGCTCATGCGCTGCTCAGCATCTTGATCCCGAGTCGCGTCTAAGAACTATTGCCCTTTTTCCAAATGATCAGACGATATGAGATATCGTCATCCTCTCAGTGGTAGAGTCACTAAAGTGTTTATCCCTCAGATAAAGACACACTAAAGTGATTATCCCTCAGATCAAGACACACTAAAGTTATTATCCCTCAGATCAAGACACAATAAAGTGATTATCCCTCAGATAAAAGACATACTAAAGTGATTATCCCTCAGATCAAGACACACTAAAGTTATTATCCCTCAGATCAAGACACACTAAAGCGATTATCCCTCAGATCAAGACACACTAAAGTGATTATCCCTCAGATCAAGACACACTAAAGTGATTATCCCTCAGATCAAGACACACTAAAGTGATTATCCCTCAGATCAAGACACACTAAAGTGATTATCCCTCAGATCAAGACACACTAAAGTGATTATCCCTCAGATCAAGACACACTAAAATGATTATCCCTCAGAACAAGACACACTAAAGTGATTATCCCTCAGATCAAGACACACTAAAGTGATTATCCCTCAGATCAAGACACACTAAAGTGATTATCCCTCAGATCAAGACACACTAAAGTGATTATCCCTCAGATCAAGACACACTAAAGCGATTATCCCTCAGATCAAGACACACTAACGTGATTATCCCTCAGATCAGGATACACTAAAGTGATTATCCCTCAGATCAAGACACACTAAAGTGATTATCCCTCAGATCAAGACACACTAAAGTGATTATCCCTCAGATCAAGACACATTAAAGTAATTACCCCTCATATCAAGACACACTAAAGTGATTATCCCTCAGATCAAGACACACTAAAGTAATTATCCCTCAGATCAAGATACACTGTAGTGATTATTCCTCAGATCAAGACCCACTAAAGTGTTTATCCCTCAGATCAAGACACAGTAAAGTGATTATCCCTCAGATCAAGACACACTAACGTGATTATCCCTCAGATCAAGACACACTAAAGTGATTATCCCTCAGATCAAGACACACTAAAGTGATTATCCCTCAGATCAAGACACACTAAAGTGATTATCCCTCAGATCAAGACACACTAAAGTGATTATCCCTCAGATCAAGACACACTAAAGTGATTATCCCTCAGATCAAGACACACTAAAGTGATTATCCCTCAGATCAAGACACACTAAAGTTATTATACCTCAGATCAAGACACACTAAAGTTATTATCCCTCAGATCAAGACACACTAAAGTGATTATCCCTCAGATCAAGACACACTAAAGTTATTATCCCTCAGATCAAGACACAATAAAGTGATTATCCCTCAGATAAAAGACATACTAAAGTGATTATCCCTCAGATCAAGACACACTAAAGTGATTATCCCTCAGATCAAGACACACTAAAGCGATTATCCCTTAGATCAAGACACACTAAAGTGATTATCCCTCAGATCAAGACACACTAAAGTGATTATCCCTCAGATCAAGACACACTAAAGTGATTATCCCTCAGATCAAGACACACTAAAGTTATTATCCCTCAGATCAAGACACACTAAATAATCATACCAAGCTGCTTGAAAGGACTTCTCCGAGTGGTCCGGCGGGCTCTTTTGTGTATGACAAGAACAAGAATAGCACCATTGTGCCACAGATAGCATGTCGTAAAAAGCGACTACTTGTGTGACATGGCATAACACCGACCATGGTTATGTGGTTTGTTTAGAGCAGCAGAGATGGCGCCTAACAAGTTGTGGGTGAACTGTGCGCTAGTATCTGAGTCTGTTAATATGAACTCGCACATCGGTTAACCATCGTCCGCGGCACCTATCCCATCGCAGCAGAGTAATACGCTGATCAAGCCTACAGACAAAGTAAGATGGCAGCGCCTTAGTGGCGGCGGTCTTGACTCGCTCCAGTGTTTGTGTCGAGTTTTACGATATTTGGTGGTTCCTGGTGGAATTATGTTTCACAACTCCTTCGCCAGGTGGTATAAAGAACTTTATTCCTTGGATTTGATGTGATTTTGATCGGTTATCCTATTTGTTATGCTGCATTTCACTGAATTTCATGCCTGGGTCAAGCCGTGTGAAACCAATCCATGATGAAGTTCAACGTTCCGCTTAATTACACACCAAAATTCAGTCCAGGCTACCACTACTCAAGGACATTTTTGCTCGGACTGAAGCCGACTTCCTCCTGCCCATCCTTCCCTCCAGAGGTTACACGATTCATCTCCCAACCTCGTATTCTCAGCAAAACAAGTGTCACCTGACTCACAGGTGGATACAGCCAGAAGCCTCAGCGGCGGTACACGTGGAAACAGATAGATTGACACTGAAAGCTTGACACAAACATTGGTCTAACACACTCCTCGCCGCCCACATCCCAAAGCGGCGGAGTACACGGCTCCATCTGAGGAGTCTGTAGGGATTTCAGTCGACACGCTATGCATGGACATAGCCTCAGCAGTTGGACATGGTAGTAGTCAATCAACGTAATGGGCCTTTGACGCCTACCCGAACAGTATTAGTATTATTAGCCTAGACCGCTAATCAGGAAATCTTCCTTCCAGTTTCATCCAGTTCACGCCAGAGCTGGTACCTGCACAGGGGCATCCACCCTGTAGAAATACAGACCGATTAAGACTAATACTAAGACTATTCTATTTTTTTTATATTGTGAAGTATAGTTTGGATTTTGGCGTCAAATATTAAGTGAAACATAATAAAGCTATAGTCTCTTGCCAAATTGGAAAGCCAAATTCCAAAGGGGTATAAACATGAAAATGTTTATGTTAGCATACATTTCTTTGTTATGTCCCTTGCTACATAATCTAAGGGACATTCCCAGACACAATATCGTTTTAGGAGGTCTGATGAGTTTCGTCCCTGGAAACTGATAAATCCTTATTAAACAGGAATTGTTGTATATCACTTAAGTGGTACCTGTTTTGACAAGAATACAGCCAACGTAAGCTAACAAGTATGTGACGAGAATCGACTAAAGAGGATTGAGCATGTGGCTAGCAACCTCATCATGTAAGAATATTGCTATGAAACTACTGTTGCAACCCTATCTGAAACAGGCAATATGTAAACATGACATTAGCAGTTTGTGTTCTTTGCTCCGCTTAGAGCGTAAAGAATTGCCATTGAAACTCATTTATACGTACAACTTGGTTGACTTTGTTATGCGTTTATAAAAAAGACAACACTTGCAGTGATTCATGGGACTTGTAAGATGTAAGAGCATTTACAACCTTCATTATGTCGATTTATTGCAAAAACCATCATCGTCTTCATCACCATGTCCTTGTATACTCCAGCTGGAGCATAGCATTACAACTACTTGCACCAAAGCAATTAGCGTATTCTTGTAGTTGTGGTTTTTACAGGGGTTAGTTTTATATCATACTCTTGCTACGACTCTTTTCAGTCCTCGTTTATGACAAACCTAGTAATGACAAGGCATCATACTGGATAAGAACGGATTAGGTAAAAAAAAAAAGAATACGCTGCAACAACTCTACGAAAAGTCAAACAACTACTGAAGATTGCTAACTAAAAGGCTTGGCCGCACAAATGGACAATGGGGAACAATGGGAGAGAGATCTTCAAACATCAAATTCTAAATCCTAGAGACAACATCAATCTACAGAAAAGCAGAGACGAGACCAAAGCACTATTTTCCGACTTCGCACTCAGCACATACAACTTAATAGGCACTTGAACAGAATACAACCAGAAAATACTCCAGAGTGCCGGTTGTGCACACATCCCTATGAAACGGTTGAACAGAATCCAACCAGAACATATTCCAGAGTGCCAGCTGTGCACACATCCCTATGATACGGTTGAACAGAATACAACCAGAACATACTCCAGAGTGCCGACTGTGCCCACATCCCTATGAAACGGTTGAACAAAATCCAACCAGAACATACTCCAGAGTGTCAGCTGTGCACACATCCCTATGAAACGTTTGAACAGAATCCAACTAGAACATACTCCAGAGTGCCGGCTGTGCACAACTCCAGAGTGCCGGCTGTGCACACATCGCTATGAAACGGTTGAACAGAATACAACCAGAACATATTCCAGAGTACCGGCTGTGCACACATCCCTATGAAACGGTTGAACAGAATCCAACCAGAACATACTCCAGAGTGCCAGCTGTGCACACATCCCTATGAAACGGTTGAACAGAATCCAACCAGAACATACTCCAGAGTGCCAGCTGTGCACACATCCCTATGAAACGGTAGAACAGAATACAACCAGAACATACTCCAGAGTGCCGGCTGTGCACACATCCCTATGAAACGGTTGAAAAGAGTCCAACCAGAACATACTCCAGAGTGCCAGCTGTGCACACATCCCTATGAAACTGTTGAACAGAATCCAGCCGGTGTAAATATCTCCTGATCTCGAAGTAGTGAGATCAGAGACCCGTGTTAAGTGGCGCGAACGTTAAAAAGCTTGTGGCAACTGGATATCGAAAGGAATAGGCTTAGAGGCCACTGCCCGAGCAAAATTCAAGTTAAAAATCTACTCAAATTATTCTAGGGATTCTCGCCCCATAGAGAATATGTCGCAAAAAAAAGGGGAATATGTAGTTAAACGTCAACTCTTTGTCATGTGGTTACCAGAGCGACATAGATGGCGCCTGACCTGATACAAGTATATCTTGCTCTAATTCATGCTTTCACCGCCAAAAACACAGTAGCAGACCCACTGTTTGCCCTGGCCGTTATTCTAACTTAGAACATTCTCACACTCATCCACATCATCATGACCATACTCAGTAAATGACATATCACACAGAAGGTGGTTAATTTATTATATCATACTCATATCATAGAATGAGTAGAGAAATTACAAACACAATATAATACATATCTTAACTAAACATTCTACTAAAACGGGAATTGTAAGCATTAGCTATTGATGGAATTCCCAACTAACTAAAAACCCAGTTCTATTGCCTTGCAATTACATCACACACACATCGCCTTAACTGCGTCTTCAACACACCTTATCAAATACTCTTCCTCCCTGAAATCCCCTCAGACGGGCGATCTCGACATAACTCGTTCACAATGTGTCCTTGCTTACAAACACACTTTCAGATTATCTATTAATGCAAAACTCATTCACCTATTTGAGCGATCCTGTTCTGTCACTAAACATTCGTCCAACCGTCTATCAATTGCTCCTCTATCTAAGTCGGTGAGTTAAACATACTATCTACATTCAGTCTCTCTCTCTCTCTAACTCTCCTCCATTCAGCCTCTCTCTCTCCAGCCTCTCTCCATCCCTCTATCCAGCCTGTCGAGCTAAACTTTGTCTCGAGTTATATATCCTCAAGCAAGGCCAGAGCTTGACCAATCGATCTCAGGTGATGGCCATCTTCAGTCCCAATTGGAACGAAACACTCTGCACACCTGTCACTCATTCTCTCGCAGCAAGCCCCGCTGCCAATTTCGTCTGTCAATCAATCTCCCCCTACCAAAATCGGAAGGCCAGTGTTCAGTTTCTACCTGTCCACATTCCTTAACCCAACTCTGTTCTCATTTGCTGAGACGGTGAGTGACCTTGACATGCATTCAGGTAGCTTTAAGCTTTAACATGTTCAGGCATCCTAAACTCCCCTTGCTCCGGCGGGAACTGTTACAACAGTCCCAAAAATAACCGATCTATATTCCAGGGGCTACCACGCTAACGGCTGGTAACATATACTGGGATTGACCTGGCAAGTCACCAGCGGATTTTCGCCTGCCAAGAAATATGAAACATAAGAGGTCACACCTCCACGCGCCTTTTAACGACACAAGTGAACTGGGTAGATAGAACTATACTACCGAGAACATGCCTGGTCGTGCACATTGTTGAATACCTCTACATCCACTTAACCAAAATACGCTACTAAAGCTGGAATGGATAGATTCTCGTCAAAGGGTAGAAGTTAATCCTTGTATTTTTGATGCGTTTTCTCACCAGCTGGAGTATGGCTTGGCTTGGCTTGGTTCATTCTCAATCTCCCACTACCAAACCCTGAAAGGGCTTAAGTAGCAGAAAGTAGTCCAGAGAACGGAATGTGTTGTGTCGTAGTTTACAGCTTGGCTGCGATATTTGCACCTTTCGGTCCAACACATCTGACTTCAGCAAGCATTTTTTGAGTACCAGGATAGCATTCCCTCTTCGATCCTTTCTCCTTAGCCAGTCTGTCCCGCTGCAGCCTGTTATCCAGGATCACCGCGTGGAGGTGTAGAAGGGTCTTGGCAGCTCTGGTTTGCTAGCCCTGACGCTAGCAGTCAACTATGGTTCGCTGACCACTGATGCTGATGCGCTGCTCAGCATCTTGATCTCCAGCTGGTGTATAAAACTATCACTACAGTTGGCCTCTTATCTGAATCCTTTTTCCAAGCACATTCCGTTCTTTTTTTTAACCCGATAAGATTGCTAGCCCCAAGCACAACTCTCTTTCGTCACTGTCTACGACAAGAATGAAAGTGTAGTAGTTCTATAATTTTCTTCTTATTAATAGAACCATCATTACACAGGAAATGTATATATCTCTCTCTTTCTCTCTCTCTCTCTCTCTCTCTCTCTCGTTCTCTCTCTTCTCTCTGTGTGTACTAAGACATACTATGTTGTACTGTTTTTTCTGTGTCTTAAAGGTTTAGTACACCCAACTTCAGCATGAATTTTATAATTGACTTCCAAAGAGAACACTACCTTGGTGATTATGAACACATGCATGCTTGGGTTGTGAGTAGTGTCACTAACCAATTAGCTACACGACCACCTACTAAACAATATGTAAGGTAAAGATCCCGTCCGCCATGCCGCGTATGGGAAATATAGTTGACCCTCACGGCGGCCACCTTTACTTTCCAGATATATCTAGTTCCCAATTTATCTGGCTGGGTTGACCACAAGCGCGAGTTTGTGATCAGAAAAAAATCCTGCAACCGCCAGTATTTCTACCGTTAGGCAAGACCAGACGGCCGGTAAGGGCGGCAACATTTTTGGGGCGGCAAAAAGGCGGAAAAAATGTTTAATTTGAAATCAACCAACGAAAAATATTTTGGAAATTCATCGAAAAAATAAAATAGATGAAAAACTGGTTATGTTGATGTTTGTAGTGTTACTATTGATTATTGATTATTGATTATTGATTATTGATTTTTGATAATCGATCAAGAGCTAGCTTTTGTACTTCTCTTTCAACATATCTAAATGACAGGGTGCAATTCATGTTCCATATAAACAAATATAAGTTACTACTAATGTTATATTATGCAAGCTGAATATGTTATTTTATATCCGCTTCATTAATTCTTCTAGCCTGGATGACACGGGAAGAGAGCGATGGTAGTAAAAGGGAGGGGATGGCATTATTCAATTCTGGTCTAGTGCGGCAAAACATCTAGACTGACCTAGAAACGGTTCTGCCTGCACCAACGGGCAGTAAACGTGAAAACACACTGCTCTTTTCAATTCAATTCAAGTGCCGTCCACACAATAAAGGCTGGCTCCAACGGATCTCCAACATTATCTATCTCTCGCCATGGTGGTACACAAAGACAGACTGTTGCTAGTCCAGAGTTTAGCGATGCCCACCTTTTCCTCGACTACCTCCAAGCTTTCCCTTCTTTCCACAAGATTATGCCGTCTTTTAATGTGCTCCAAATATTTGATTTGCGGGCTCTATATGCGGCCGATCTGTCCATTGGCAGCCCTAGTTTCTTCACGACCTCTGGTGGTATTCAAAAACATGAGATACACACTGACATCCAAACAGATAAATCATAATTTGAAAACGAAAATTGTCATGTATTATATATATTCGTCACTACCTTGTGACACATAAACATGGACACTGAATAATAAGTTGGAAAAGGATATCGAAGCCTTCGAAATGTGAGTATATAGAAGATTGTGTCGCATTTCTTGGAAAGAGAAGAAAGCAAAAGTGGAGGTATTGAAAAAGTTCGGGGTGAAAAGAGAATGAATGACCGAAATCAGGGTTAGACAGTTACGTTATTTCCGTTATATAACAAGACATAACTCTTTGTTGAAGACCGTACTGGAGGGTATGGTGGAAGACAGTCGTTCAAGAGACAGACAACGTTTTAAGTGGGTGGATAACATCAGGAGATGAACTGGAAAAAGCCTGTCAGATTGCCAACTACGACAAGCGAGAGTACACTGGAGATCCATTGCAGCCGACATTCGATGCGAAGATGGCACTTGAACTGAACTTATTTTTTTCTTAACCTTTGCTTCCATGAAATGCGGCCCATTCTTTTGTACATCTACAGCTCTAAAGACTGTATTCTACCTAACTGTTTGTTCATTGTCCAAGACTCCACACCATCCACAGCAGAACTAAGTAGATAAAACACTTGCTCATTCTCATTGTTAAGCGGTCCCCAAGCTCTCTAGATGTGAATATCTTCTGCATTATGTTGAATGTATCCTTTAGATTATTAGGGCCAGATACATGGCCAAATGGGAAACAGAACATACTGGCTACAAAAACAATGATGCCTATTACCAGTTGAACAGAAGAGAGCAGGTCGTGGTCTTCAGACTCCGCACAGGACACAATAGACTGAGGTACCACCTATTCAATAAACTGAAGATAGGTGGCACTGACGAATGCACTTGTGGTACAGGGAAAATGACCACTGAGCATTTGCTGCAAAACTGCCCGATATACGAGGACCAGAGAAATCACATGTGGCAACACTAGACAAGCTCTATGGCAGTGTCAACAGCCTCAGGATGACCGCTGCTTTCTTCGAACAAATACAGGTTGACGTCTGACAGCGTACGAAGAAGAAGAAGAAGAAGAAGAAGAATGTATCCATCACAAAATAAATAGTAAGAATACGTAATTCTTTTAAAGGAATTTACAAACTCGGCAGACGGTTTGCAAAACCAGTATCAGCCGCAAGGATTCTGTAGGACTAGAATATTTAGCTTCAGGGCAAGAAAATATATATACAAAATATATAGAGACAGGTAAATCAAAAGAAACTTATGTAAAATATTTAGACAAGCAGAACATATCACAGAAAGCGAATAAAACAGCAAAAATAGACTTTGAAAAAAAACTTGCTCAGAGGATCAAGACTGACAGTAAAAGCTTCGTCTCTTATGTTAGAAATAAACAAAGAACGAAAGACAAAGTAGGCCCTCTCATAGACAGTACAGGGAAAATAATAAGTGAGAATAGGGAGGCAGCTAATCTGCTCAATCAGTACTTTGGTACAGTCTACACAAAAGAAGACTGCTCCAAGATCCCAGAGCCTATAAATATTTTTCAAAGAGACATGGATACAGCAGGATTAAGATCAATCTGTATTACAGAGGAAATGGTTTTTAAAAAATTGGAGGGGTTGAAAGTGAATAAATGTCCAGGTCAAGATGGTATTCATCCAAAATTGATGTATGAAATTAGACACCAACTAATCTGGGGTAGTTGTCTCGCCGCAGCGACTCAATTTCATCCAGTGTTCGTAAAGCGATCTCAGTCCCGCCAGGCGGAGCGATAGCGCGGGCTTGCGGAAAACGCTCGCCTGCCTTTCCCCGTAGTGCGAATTGGGTGCGGTTTGTGGTAGTGGCTCCTCCACCGAGGTGCGCTAGTCTGGTCCGTATCAGGAAACGTGGTCCGTCCCTGGTGATTTATCTAAGGCTTATAGCAGAGCTCGACAGTACGTCTCGCTGGTGGTCCGACTCTCGCAAAGAGCTTGTGACCGGCAAATGGAAAGCAGGAATCGTTGCCTCGAGGCCCTGCGTTCTCTCCCTACGGAGAAGGGCAGGCCAAATTGTGTCTCTAGTCCCAGTGAAATTCGTCGCCGAGGTCGTTGGGATCCGTTCTGCACAGAGCGCTGCCATCCCTCCTCGAGCGAGCCCGGTCGGTCGGTCGTCTGGTGCGTGTGGGAGGCCCCTGTCAGGCGGTCCTAGGTCGACGGAGTGAGGGACGGGTGGAACAACCGTCCGTCCGTCCCGTCAGTCGGTCCCTGCGGCCGTCCCAGTGAGGCTTTTTACACACCCTTCCTCCGCAGACCGGTGTGCGCAGTACGTACGTCTCCGACAGATATCTGGTTGATCCTGCCAGTAGTCATATGCTTGTCTGAAAGATTAAGCCATGCATGTCTAAGTTCACACTGTCTCACGGTGAAACCGCGAATGGCTCATTAAATCAGTCGAGGTTCCTTAGATGACACGATCCTACTTGGATAATTGTGGCAATTCTAGAGCTAATACATGCTTACCAAGCTCCGACCCTCGCGGAAAGAGCGCTTTTATTAGTTCAAAACCAATCGTCGTTTCCCCTCGCGGGGTTGCGGCGTCCCCACTGGTGACTCTGGATAACTTTGTGCTGATCGCATGGCCTCATGTGCCGGCGACGCATCTTTCAAATGTCTGCCCTATCAAATGTCGATGGTACGTGACATGCCTACCATGTTTGTAACGGGTAACGGGGAATCAGGGTTCGATTCCGGAGAGGGAGCATGAGAAACGGCTACCACATCCAAGGAAGGCAGCAGGCGCGCAACTTACCCACTCCCGGCACGGGGAGGTAGTGACGAAAAATAACAATACGGGACTCTTTCGAGGCCCCGTAATTGGAATGAGTACACTTTAAACCCTTTAACGAGGATCTATTGGAGGGCAAGTCTGGTGCCAGCAGCCGCGGTAATTCCAGCTCCAATAGCGTATATTAAAGTTGTTGCAGTTAAAAAGCTCGTAGTTGGATCTCAGGCGCAGGCGGGCGGTCCGGCTCGCGCCGGTTCACTGCCCGTTGTCTCCTGCCCTACCGTCTGCCGGCTCTCTCCCACGGGTGCTCTTCGCTGAGCGTCCTGGGTGGCCGGCGCGTTTACTTTGAAAAAATTAGAGTGTTCAAAGCAGGCCTCGGCTGCCTGAATAATGGTGCATTGAATAATGGAATAGGACCTCGGTTCTATTTTGTTGGTTTTCGGAACTGGAGGTAATGATTAACAGGGACAAACGGGGGCATTCGTATTGCGGCGTTAGAGGTGAAATTCTTGGATCGCCGCAAGACGAGCTACTGCGAAAGCATTTGTCAAGAATGTTTTCATTAATCAAGAACGAAAGTCAGAGGCGCGAAGACGATCAGATACCGTCGTAGTTCTGACCATAAACGATGCCGACTATCGATCCGCAGGAGTTGCTTCGATGACTCTGCGGGCAGCTTCCGGGAAACCAAAGTGTTTGGGTTCCGGGGGAAGTATGGTTGCAAAGCTGAAACTTAAAGGAATTGACGGAAGGGCACCACCAGGAGTGGAGCCTGCGGCTTAATTTGACTCAACACGGCCAACACTGAAATGACTGACATGCCGAGACCACTTTTCTGGGGTCTAATATGAAACTGCTGCTGGATTTAGACCCTCAGAAATCTGGGGTTATGCCCTCTGTGGCTCGGTTGGTCTGCATCCAGTGTCTGAAAAAGGAATTGACGGAAGAGCACTATCAGGAGTGGAGCCTTAGGCTAAAATTGACTAAACACGCCAATAGTGTAGAATGACTGTCAAAAGAGAGCACCTTCGTGGGGTCTAATAGTGAACATGTGCTGGTATTAGACCCACGGAAAACAGGTCAGTCTCAAAACCCCCAAATGAAAGAGCGCCTGCTACGGTAATCTGGTCTTCACCCTGCAGAAATCGCAGGCTCCAGAAACTGGGCCATTTACAAACTAAAAGCCCTCTATTGATACGGTCTGGCTAATATTGAACGGGTGCTGGAAATAAACCCTCTAAAGACAGGTCAGCTTTACCCTACAAATGACAATGCTCTGCTACGGTAATCCTGCTACGCCCGAGAGGAGCCGCAGACATTTTGGTTCACGTACTAGGCGGATAAGCCAACGGTTCGAGGTGAGGGATTATGGCCGAACACCTCTAAGCCAAAAATCCCGCCTAAAAGCAGCCCAGCACAAATGCAAAGGGAGGCTTCGACATGGTGGGGACCTCGGGGTCACGCTCCAGCCCCGCCCGGTCAAGCCGCAGAATGAGGTCTCTGCCGTCCGCTGATAAAAGCGGGCGGGAAGCTGCTCGATATTCACCCCATACGGCGATGAGGAATGAAATCATTTGTAGAAGACTTAGTTCTCGGTCGGGTACCCTAAGCAGTAGATCAGCTACCTCACTGCGAACTGCTGAGACTCAACCCTTGACCATGTCCGCTCCCTAGGCGGACAACATCTCCGTGCAAGACTAGGCTTGTCACCTGGTCAAATGCACTATTTCGAGAGGAATCACAGGTTGCTGACTTTTGGTCCACGTGCTTGGCTGATAAGCTACCATCTGAGGGATTACGGCCGAACGCCTCTAAGCCAGAATCCCGCCCAAAATCTCAGCACCGCTGAGATGGGAGGCTACGACATGGCTGGGGCTTGTGTCCCGGCCCGATCGAGCCGCAGGAATGCACCTGGTAAAATGCACTCCTTCCTCGCTCTTTGCATCTGTCTGCTATCAGTCATTCCAATGGACGCAGAAGAGATGCAGTCCAGCGGACACTGCACCTCCTGTCCTATGGTGGCAAGCTCCCGGGTGGCGGGGAATGCTAGGCGTACCATCACTGCAGATGAGCCGAGAAAATAGAGCGAGCAAAAAGATACCTCACTCATATGCATATGCTACGTTTCTGGCAGGACGTGACGATCCTGGGAAAAAGTCACACTGGACTGCCTCTCTTCCGGGATAGTACGAACTAGTACATAGTCCATCATATCATTTCCAAATACTATAGACACGAGTAGGGAAGACTCGATAGTCCTGCAAGACAACTTCCCAAGAGAGACAACTCTGACCAAAAACAACTGCTGCCTTGCAGTTAGGCTGGGGACAGCCAAAGGCTAAGGAGGGCAACCCTACAGAAACGCCTGTTGAAATCGGATGCACTGAGCCACTGGCTAACAAATTAAATCAGTGCAACGTAAATATCGCTGTAAACAGCGTACGAAGAAGAAGAAGAAGACACCAACTAGCAAAACCATTGGCTATATTATGTTCTCAATCACTTACAAAAGGGATTGTTCCACGGGATTGGAAAGATGCAGGAGTGATCCCCTTATTCAAAAAAGGCAAAAAATCAGATCAAGCAAATTATAGACCGGTGAGTTTAACGAGCATAGTCTGTAAATTATTAGAGTCAATTATCAATAAAAACATTGTAATGCATTTAGAAAAATTTAATCTAATTAGAAATAGTCAGCATTGGTTTACTAGAGGGAGATCATGCTTAACAAATCTATTAGAATTCATGGAGGAGGTTACTAAAATCATAGATAAAGGAGAGCCAGTGGATGTTATTTATCTAGACTTTGCAAAGGCCTTTGATAAAGTACCTCATCAAAGATTATTTTGAAAGTTAAAATCACATGGAATAGGTGGGGAAGTTGCCAAATGGATTGAAAAATGGTTAACGGGAAGAAGGCAGAGGGTGGGCATAAATAAGGAGTACTCTGAGTGGTGTGAAGTGAAAAGTGGTGTGCCACAGGGCTCGGTTTTGGGACCAATTTTGTTCTTGATATATATAAATGATTTGGACATTGATATGAGATCCATGATTGCAAAATTTTCTGATGACACAAAACTTTGCAGTGGTGTCTCATCTAAAGCGGAAGTGGATATATTGATGTCGGATTTAGATAAAATTCGAGAATGGTCTGTAAGCTGGCAAATGGAGTTTAATGTAGATAAATGTACAGTCATCCACATGGGTAGATCCAATATGGAACATAATTACAGAATGGGAGAAAACAATATTAGAAAGATAGATAAGGAAAGGGACCTAGGGGTTATAATAGATCATACAGGAAAGGTGAGTGAGCAAGTTAAGGTAGCAGTGAAAAAGGCAAATGCAATGTTAGGTAAGATAAAAAGAAAAATTAAACTTAGGAGCAAGGAAGTGATCGTCAAACTGTATAAAGCTTTAGTTAGACCTAGATTGGAGTACTATGTACAGGTGTGGAGTCCTTATCATAAAGGGGATATACACATGCTGGAAAGAATACAAAAAAGAGCGACAAAGATGATAGTGGGATTCCAGAATTACAGTTATGAGGAACGACTCAGAAAAACCGGCCTACGGTGTCTCGAAGAAAGAAGAATTCGTGGTGACTTAATACAGGTTTATAAGATGATCAGAGGAATCGATAAATTAGACTATAACAAGTTTTTTTTAAAATTCAGCCACCCACAATAACACGAGGGCATAGCTACAAGCTGACTAAAGAGAGGTCCAGATTAGATATTAGGAAATATATTTTTAGTCAGAGAGTGGTGTCTGCTTGGAATGCATTGCCAGGGGAGGTAGTTGAGGCAGGGACAGTTAATGCATTTAAGAATAAACTGGATGCGCATAGCTTTTAGAGCAATGTGATGTAAATGTAACTGGTTGTATACAGAATCTGCAGGGTCTTCTAAACCAGTATAAAGACGTAAAGTTAAGTTAAGAAGTAGACCAAAAAATACATGGTCTGATGGCGTCATAAAAAGAATACATGGATTGAAAATAACAAAACGGACACTTGTTCATCTTCTGTGAAATAAAGAATAGACCCACTGCACCTTCATGCAAATCGTAAAAAGCTACTCAAGAGAGTTGAGAATGTAGCTAGCAGAGCCATCGTGTAAAGAAAAAAACAGCTGCATAAATCAGTACTAAAAACACAGGCAAAGTGCTTTGGCACAGGTTTCTTAACTAAAGTTCGTATAGTAGCGGTCCGATTCTCCAGCTGTAGTGAAAATAGGGACACGTTGAAAAGAAGGCTCAGACATAGAAATAAGTTGCACCACCCCACGAAGCTTAAAGACTAACATGAACAAATGGTATGAGAAGTAGAAAATGTCCAAGTGGCAGTCTTTAAAGTTTTCGTTCCTTTCTGCAAAAGTATGTACATTTGTTTAGTCTCGTGACTATTACGTCTACCCAGCCGTCAACGTGAGTCTGATTGTTAGAGTTAGAATAGTAAATATCGGAGAAGGAATTCGTTTACTTCACACACAAATCTCAGAGCTAAAAAAACAGAGATTCCAAATACTTCCTCTTCCACAAAAACATCAGAGCTCATTAAATGAGATTCCAAACACTTCCTCCCCCCCACCAAAAATATCAGATCTCATAAAATGAGGTTCTATATTTCCTCTCCCACAAGAAAAATTCGATTCCATAAAATGACGAACCTAACACTTCCTCTCACACAGAAACCTCAGATCCCATAAAATGACCACCCTAACACTTCATCTTCATTGGTAATGTCAGATGGCCACCTTCACCGAAGACGGATGCGTCGGACCGAAAGGTGCAAATATCGCAGTCAAGCTGTAAACTAGCAACACAAACGCATTCCGTTCTCCGGACTACTTCCTACTTGTGAAGCCCTGTTCAGTGCTTGGTAGCGGGAGATTGAGAAGGAGCGCAGAAGAATAAGAAGAAGAAGAAGAAGAAGAAGAAGATTAGATATCTACTCGTCTCCCTTTCTCAGTGAAGCGCCTGTCCCATAGCATTTAGCCACCAGTGAATCAGGCACTCTACGGAAGCCTTCACCAATGCATAACAATTACTCCATCGGTGATGGTTTCTACAGCAGTTCATTTGGCGTCATGAGCTGTGTAGCCGCATTCACAACTCTCTTTAGTCCGTGTTAGGAGGAGATGCTTCGAAGGTTGTAATATCCAAATATGTGCGTGGTCTCGAGATCCAGACGAGCGATTTCGATATATCGATTTATTTATTAATTGACACAATGATACCCTTCTCTGGTCTAAGTAACACGCGGTTATCATCTATCACTTCCGATCTACTGCCTACTCTAACAGCAGTCTGTATCAGAGAATTTGCAGTGTTGGGATTTATAGCATTCGTTTAACACGCTGATGTTACAAATCACGTGAATAATCTTCATTCGCTTTTTTTTACACCATACTTTGAACGTTACAGTGGTCCTCTTTCTTCAACCTGGACATCACAGGAGTGGTTAACTATATATAGTAAAGTAAAACGCTAAGATTAATAAACTGTTTTACAAGATTCACAAGGAAAATATTTAACTATATATAGTAAAGTAAAACGCTAAGATTAATAAACTGTTTTACAAGATTCACAAGGAAAATATTTAACTATATATAGTAAAGTAAAACGCTAAGATTAATAGACTGTTTTACAGGATTCACAAGGAAAATATTTAACTATATATAGTAAAGTAAAACGCTAAGATTAGTAGACTGTTACAAGATTCACAAGGAAAATATTTAACTATATATAGTAAAGTAAAACGCTAAGATTAATAAACTGTTTTACAAGATTCACAAGGAAAATATTTAACTATATATAGTAAAGTAAAACGCTAAGATTAATAGACTGTTTTACAAGATTCACAAGGAAAATATTTAACTATAAATAGTAAAGTAAAACGCTAAGATTAATAGACTGTTTTACAAGATTCACAAGGAAAATATTTAACTATATATAGTAAAGTAAAACGCTAAGATTAATAGACTGTTTTACAAGATTCACAAGGAAAATATTTAACTATATATAGTAAAGTAAAACGCTAAGATTAATAGACTGTTTTACAAGATTCACAAGGAAAATATTTGTAACCGGGTATTAAATACTTCAATACGCTCCCACAACTACACAAATACGAGGGGGCTACACATTAATATGTAAAAGTGGAATATAAATTAGAATAAACCTTGCCTTTGTATTGTTAATTTTTAATATCGTTGTTAAAGGTGTCAAGAGTGCCCTATACGAGCCGTCACGGATCAGATAAACAACATAACGCCGTAATTGCAGTTAAAAGATGGCCGACTCACTATTGACATGCAACAAAGGGGGCAGTGTCCCGTTATCCATTATTTTAGCAGCGAATGAGAGACACCTGTAGCAAGTCATCGGGGAGTGAAGCCCAATACGGGGATATATTTTCGCTCAGTACATCGGCGATTATCGATTACCAGGCGGTCAACGGTTGCAATCGACTCTGGGGTCACTACTGGGTGTGCCTGACCCTATCGTGAACTCTGTCACAGAATTCAACGACGTTTTAAAACTTCACCTCCACTTGCTGGAGTATACGACATGAGACAACAGGCATCTGTTTGGCTGTTGTGAACGTTTATTCCAGTTGAGGATTTCATTGTCAGAGTACACCTTGATCGTGTTGTTTTTCTTCTTGCTGGCCTTGTTTTTCTTCTTGCTAGCCTTGTTTTTCTTCTTGCTGGCCTTGTTTTTCTTCTTGCTAGCCTTGTTTTTCTTCTTGCTAGCCTTGTTTTTCTTCTTGCTGGCGTTGTTTTTCTTCTTGCTAGCCTTGTTTTTCTTCTTGCTAGCCTTGTTTTTCTTCCTGTTCTTCTTGTGTTTCTTGTTGTTCATGTTGTTTGTTTTCTTCTTCTTCTTCTTCCTGTTCTTCTACTTTTTCTTCTTCCTCTTGTTCCGGTTCTTCTTCTTCTTCTTCTTCTTCTTGTTCTTGTGCTTCTTCTTCTTCTTCTTCTTCTTCTTCTTCTTCTTCTTCTTCTTCTTCTTCTTCCTGTTCTTGGTCTTCTTCTTGTTCTTCTTCTTCTTCTTTTTCTTCTTCTTCTTCTTCTTCCTGTTATTTTTCTTTTGCTTTTTCTTCTTCTTCTTCTTATTCTTCTTTGTCTTCTTTTTCTTCATCTACTCCTTTTTTTCTTCTTCTTTTTTTCCCCGTAATCTCCTGCTTCTTCTTTCTCTTCCTCCTCATCTTCCTCTTCTTATTCTTCTCCTTTTCCTCCTACTCCGTTATCTTCATCTTCCTGGTAAATAGAAACACGATACGTTATCTTGTTTCGCTACTCTTGTAGTTCAGGGCATTTGGTTTGAGCAGATGATTCTGCCAGGATTGCCTTCATCAGCTATTGACTGTTTTCAGCCTGCCTGCGGGCAACAAGTGTGTCTGGCTTTACATAATCGTTATCAGTTGTCGAGTTTGTTAGATTCCACCGTTAGCTACGCGGCCTTTATGATATCCTGTGAGATCATAGAGACATTCTACCAAGACAAGATAGTAGCACGATGTGTGATATGTTTCATACAATAACAAATAGATAATCAGTAGACATATAGACAAGTAACAGCAAGAACGAAGGCACACTCGCACCATTATAAGCAAGCACGGCTTACATAAACATTCATAGAGACATTCTACATAGACAAGATAGAAGCACGATGTGTGATATGTTTCATACAATAACAAATAGATAATCAGTAGACATATAGACAAGTAACAGCAAGAACGAAGGCACACTCGCACCATTATAAGCAAGCACGGCTTACATAAACATTCATAGAGACATTCTACATAGACAAGATAGAAGCACGATGTGTGATATGTTTCATACAATAACAAATAGATAATCAGTAGACATATAGACAAGTAACAGCAAGAACGAAGGCACACTCGCACCATTATAAGCAAGCACGGCTTACATAAACATTCTAGTGAAAACGCAAACAGGAAAACGATGCGTACATTAAAGAAGTCCTCGATGGAATAGACAAATCGGTAGGGGAGAGTATATAACAGACGTCCATGCAGAGAACCGTCAAAGCAAGAAACACAAATTAGTTAATTAGCTACTTAGTTTTCTTTCCACTTATGCCGTTGTGCAGCGTGGGGAGCTTCAGTTGTCTGTCCTGCACCAAGTGGGTTGCGTCGGTCAATGTGAGCCCGTGTTGGTGCACACTCACTCTAATATCATTTATTCACCTGCCTTGCGGCCGCCCTCGTGCCCTGTAGCCAAATCCACCAGTGTTTAAGCCATAAGTAGAAGACGCTGAGGGTGTATTCTCGTGAAATGAGCGAACCATTTGTTCTACGTGATCAAATGTGATGCCCTTAGTCTACTTACTTACTTCCCCTGTCCAAGCGCCACGTCATACAGTATGCATCCAGTATCCAGCGACATGGATTGCCTTGTTATGTGCCTCCAGCATGTCGCATCTATTGCGTATTTCTTGGAGGTTGAGGCAGATCATCATGTGTTGTAGGACCTGTATTGTGACACAGTCACATGTATCATCATCTGTGTACCCCCATCGTTTCATATTCCTCTTGCACCGTGATACACCAGTTCGGAGTCTGTTCAGCGACTCCCATGTTGTGTATGGTAGATGATGTCTGGGGGCAAGTTCCTCCCAATGTTCCAGTTCTTGGGGGGTGTATAAATTCAAGCCATCTCTCGATACGGCGACTTTCAGGGTTTGTCTTTATGGGCTGTGTTGATTTTAGAAATATATGTCTGGATTTGAGTCATGTTATTGTGCTCTGTATCTGATGTTCAAACATTTAATGCCTTGAGTCTTGTGCTCTGTACCTGATGTCCAAAAACTGGGTGCCTCGAGTATTGTGCTCTGTACCTGATGTCCAAACAATGGATACCTCGAGTCTTGTGCTCTGTATCTGATGTCCAAACAATGGGTGTCTTGGGCTGTGATCCTGTTTTTCTCGTTCGATTTTTGCTGCGACGCTTCTTCGAACCTTCGGTGATGCTATGCCAATTATGGGGTATATTTTATTGATGTGAATGGTTTTTAGACACCCTGATACTATCCGGCCCGTCACATGTGTTGCTGTGTCAAATAGTTTCGCATGGGCAGAGTTTGTCCAGACTCTTAAGCGTACTGAGAAACATTGAACTATATTTTAGCCATGAGCGTCCAGGTCTGCTGTCTTCAGTTTGCTTTGGTGTGTAAGAAGAGTCACTCTAACCCATTAACAGAGAACATTAGTCCACAGTAACGAATGCAATATAAATAGCTTCTGAACAACATTGCTAGTTCTATGCACAACCCGAATTTAGCTGCAAGTTATGACGTGCTTGGAAGATGAGCGGATTCTTTATTTTTTGTATAGACTTACCACTTGGAGAGGGAGGGAAAAGTATTCAAGGAGTACCGGAAGCATACTGATCAAGACCCTCACCTCATGTCCTTGTTTGTGTTCCTGGAAACATGCTGTATAACAGCAGCCTGGCAAACTAGGAAGGGATCGACACTATAACTCTGATAGTGGTGAGCTTACTGAAGTGTTTCGCATTGCACTACAGCTAGGAGAACCCGTCACCTTCTCAAGCATGCCCCACGATGTATAAGGAGCCGCTATAAAAGGAACGTTGTCCTTAGTTATCCCTCCTCAGCGCACACGAATAACTACGAGCAACAACAAAAACAGCTCATAAAATGAACATACAATGAAGAGGACTAAAACAACGTGAAACAACACCAATCTAATGGCATCCACAAAACATACAAATCCACCTACCTGTGAGAGAAGGCACCACAAGGCTGTGTTTATTCTGGCTCGACAAGAAGGGAAAATAACTACCTCTCCTTATGGGCGGAAGTGCCCGGAATGGAAATTCATAGCCGAGAGTTATTTCAGATTCCCTAGAGGGTGCGCTGCAGAAGAGTGAAACGGAATCAAAGGTGAACACCGGATTTTCTCTTCCCTGGCACGGGGACGACAGAGGGTTCTCTATAATCAGGTTATCTTTGGATCCTCGGCTTGGACTGGCCAGTTCCAGAATGTTAGGTTGCGTGACCTGTAAGGGCAGACAGAAATAACTTGTGAACAAAACGTACTTGGAATACATGATAAACGTTTGTCAAATTGCAATCTTTATGATTTAACCTTTGGGTCTAGGGGACGGCGTGGCCTAGTGGTTAAGTGGCACGGCTCACAACCAGAAGGTGCTGGGTTCGATCCCCATCACAGCACCGGCCGTTACCCCGGGGAAGCAAACCCTTAGAAAATGCAGGAGGAAGCAGACCCTTACATAAAATGCATGCTGAAGTCGGATGCACTGGGCCGACAGGCGCAAAATAAAAAAACCACAGTGTAACGCACACACGCCTTGGGGAATAGATAAAATAAGGCGAACGCAAAAAACAAAAAAATAACCTTTGGGTCTGCCCATAGTGCAATTATATCGATTTGCTTTACAATATTAAAATATAATACCATAATATAACATGAAATAATATAATATAAAATAATATAATGTAATTCAACATAACATACTACTTGCAATCCTGGTATTCATACAGGCATGTTTAATGTCTGTTGCCAGGAAGCCGAAGCCTTCGGCGATACCTAATATATATTTTAGAACTTACTGCAGCTTACTGCGACGTGGGAGAAGGTACAACTAATTTGGGTAGATTTTAAACCGAAATTTTTGAATTTTGTCCTAGCAGCGGCCGTTAATCCTACTCTTTTCGAATTATTATTGCCAAATATATTCTTAACAGTGAACACGAGAGTCCGATCTTCTTACCCAGAGATCAGGGGACCGATCTAACTACCCAGAGATCAGGGGTACAATCTTACTACCCATAGATCTGGGGCCCGATCTAACTACCCAGAGATCAGGGGTACAATCTTACTACCCAGAGATCAGGGGACCGATTTAACTACCCAGAGATCAGGGGTACAATCTTACTACCCATAGATCTGGGGCCCGATCTAAGTACCCAGGGATCAGGGGACCGATCTAACTATCCAGAGATCAGGCGAACGGTATAACTACCCAGAGATCAGGGGACCGATCTAACTACCCTTAGATCAGGGGTCCAATCTCACTACCCAGAGATCAGGTGACCGATCTAAGTACCCAGAGATCAGGGGACCGATCTAACTGCCCAGAGATCAAGGGACCGATCTAACTACACAGGAATCAAGGAACAATTTTACCAGAAAATCCACGTGAAAACATTCAGGTCTCTACCGTGATTCGAACCCGCTCACTCCGGCACCGGAGCCGAACACCTTACGCCGAGACCACTGAGCTCACATAACATAATATAACATAATATAACATAATATAACATAATATAATAACAGGAGTATGACGTCAATGTGTGCTATCCCATTTTTTATTTATGACATATATAGACCACATTTGTAAAATATCCAACCCAAATGAAGGTAGTAACATTGGTGAACTCTGAAATGAACTTTTTTTCGATGACGATCAAGCAGTCGTAGCAACTTCAGAAATTCACTTGCCGCAACATATCTTGATCTTGATGACACGTTCCTCGGCCTAGCTGCGGGTCCCAACTTTGTCTCCAGCGGGCCCTGTCTTAGGCCACTGGTCCAGTGCGTGCTAAGTGCTCATCTAGAGGCATCTCGGATGTTGCAGCGTACAGCAAGAGAGTAGAACCAACGCATTGGAGGTCTTCCCCGAGGTCTCTTCTTACCTCGGATGTACCAGACTGATGTCTCTGTGCTCCATCGATCATCGTTTCGTACGAACATGTGACCTGCCCATCTATTCCTGCCTTGTCTGCATAGATTACCGCATTCTTCATCAGGGACAATCGTCTTATGTCAGAACTGTGGAGGCCTAGCATACGTTTGTTCCGGATAGTGATTCCGATCAAGCGTCTCTCGAGAGAGGCCTGGGTAACTTAGTTTGTGCTCTAGGGGTTTTATTAGTGTCCACGTCACGGCACCGTAGGACATCGCAGGGAGTACAGTGGAATTGAAGAGGGAGGCTCGTAGGTCCTGGTCATGACAACCGTCCAGGGCCGTGTTAATAGACGAGAAGGCTGCCCAATCCGCGTGGTGGCGTATTGTCAGTTCAGGTTCCAGGTTATTCTCCATATTGAGAAGACGTCCAAGATAAATGTACCCGTTGTCATCCTCTAGTCGTACCTCGCCAAGGAAGACGATCACATCCTCTAATCGTACCTCGTCAAGGAAGACTGGATCACATCCTCTAGTCGTACCTCGCCAAGGAAGACGATCACATCCTCTAATCGTACCTCGTCAAGGAAGACTGGATCACATCCTCTAATCGTACCTCGTCAAGGAAGACTGGATCACATCCTCTAGTCGTACCTCGCCAAGGAAGACGATCACATCCTCTAATCGTACCTCGCCAAGGAAGACTAGATCACAAGTGACGAAGCGATTGCGCAACACTTCGGTCTTCGATACATTCATCTCCAGACCCGCTTTCTTGCCTCTCCATCGAGTAACTACATCATTTGGTTGGCTTCTACTAGTGACTCTGTGACGAACACTATGTGACCGGAAAGTCGAAAGTAATTGAGGTGTCTACCGTCATTAGGAAACCAAATGTGTGCCAGTTGTATCGGCTAATGCTAAGCTTTATATCGAAAAACTACCCAAGCATGGACTGGACCCATGCATACACCGACGGTTCTGTAACAAACACTACACAGAACGGAGGGGCAGGAGCATTCCTGAACCTACCAAATGGCAGAAAAATAACACTGTCATTCGCACAAGCAATTTCAGAGCGGAGGCAGAGGCACTGAGGGCGGCAGTGGAAAAAATGGTGACACATAAAAAAATGAAAGCCATATAGTCCTGCTTACAGATACTCTGGCCGTAGTCATAGCGCTAAAAAGCCAGAAAAACATTGAGCTTAATGACTTAAGAGCAGCACTCTGTCAACTATGCCAGCAGTCCGCACCAAAAAGGGTAGTGGTACAGTGGGTCCCATCACACTGCAACATCCAAGGCAACGAGGAGGCAGACAGACTGGCAAAAGAAGGTGCAAGACTACCACAAACATATACTAGTATGACGTACGAAGAGTCAAAACGGCTTATTAAAGCCAGATACATGACCAAATGGGAAACTGAACATACCGGCTACACCAAAAACGATGCCTATTACCAGTTGAACCGAAGAGAGCAGGTCGTTGTCTTCAGACTTCGCACTGGCCACAATAGACTGAGGTACCACCTTTTCAACAAATTGAAGATAGGTGGTACCGACGAATGCCCGTGTGATACCGAGAAAATTACCGCTGAACATCTGCTGCAGAACTGCCCGACATACGAGGATCAGAGAGAGCAGATGTGGCCATCACCAGTGGAACCACAAGACAAGCTCTATGGCAGTGTCGACAGCCTCAGGATGACCGCCGCTTTTTTCGAAAAAATAATGGTTACTGTCTGACTGCGAACGATGAAGAAGAAGAAGAAGTATCGGCTAATGACTAATTCCAAACATGCAGATCGGAAGTTCGGTGAGATAGGACCGCCCTGGCAGACCATCTTTTGAATGGTACCACAATTGGACGTTTGAAGGGACAAAATGGGGTAGTGCAGTTCGTACAGCTGTTGGTGAGAACTATGACGTAACCATGACCTACACCTTGTTCCAACAGTGAGCGCCAGACAAAATATGGCTCTACCGAATAGAAAGTGTCTGGAGCTTTCCGGTTGCCTCAATAAGGCGGCAACAGGTTGAAATATGGTGAATAGGGCTGTAGGAACGCCTAAAGCCTGCCTTTTCGACTGGTCGCGATTCTTTGAGGGTGGTGCGGTCTCTAGCAAGGATGTATTTTGTACACATCTTGTAAGTGACAGCGAGGAGAGTAATTGGACGATAGTTTCCTAGATCCTCTTTGTCTCCCTTCTTGTGCAGGCTGTTGTCCTCGAGTTGTGCCAGGTGGCAGGTGTTCCTCCCGAATGAAGAAAACGTAAAACGTTGAGCCAGGGCTCGGTAAAGAGGTAGACCGCAAGCCCGGATGACCTCCACAGTGATGTCATCTCCACCTGATGATTTTCCAGATGGCATTCACTCGTCAGCATGGCGAATCTCTGAGGTCTGGAAATCTGAAAGAGGGGGTAAAGTGAATGAGAGGGTAATTGGAGGGATCTCTGATGATCTGAACAGGTTTGGTAAAGTTTGCTTTCATTATTGACTCCATGCCCAGCTTTGACATAGTGTGAGACCCATCGGAAGCTTTCAGGCATAGAATGATTTGGTGGTGTTCAGCAAGGCTACGAGTATCAAATTTGATGCTGCGCCGATATTCATCAGCTTTCAGCAGACGTTCGCGGGCAATGATCGTTTGTAAGTTGTTGGTGGAAGATCTTGCTTATGGCCGTGAAGGCTGTGTGTTTATCTGGAGAACGAGCCATCTTACGTCGCTCCTCTAGCAAAGTTCGAGTTGCATGTTAAGTGTGAAATGTTGTGAGTGGGTCCTGGGAGACTCACTCCTTTTGAAATCGATGTGATTTTTGCAACAACATATTGATAAACTAAATACAACATGTAAAGCAAACAACATGAAAGCCAACGAAGAAAATAAACCGAGGTCTTAAAAATATACCGAATAGCCGGGAACATCAATATCTTACTTGAAACAGAGCAAATGAAACAGGTGAAAGATTTCACATACTTAAAGAGCACGTTATCAACAGGAGCAAAAATTTCAGAGAAAATCCAAAAGATATACCATAAGGCAAATCAGATCATTGCAAATCAGATAAATTAACTCCACTACTCAATTGCAAGCACGTAACAATTACTGCTAAAAGAGCTTAAAATGAAATGATTTTGATCAATGTCAAAACTGGACACTAACATCAAATGAAAAACGATATATCATAACGGCAAAAATGAAATGTCTGCGAAAAACATTTGGTGTAACAAGGAGAGACATGATCAGAAACAATGACACTAGGAGACTGGTGGGAACAACACCCGTATTAGACTACATCATAAGATATCAACTAAAGTGGTTTAGCCACGTAACAATGTACCATCATACAGCACACCCCCAGAACCCACCCCCCACGCCACCCCAATCAATTCTATTTTGATTCAACTGATGAAAGGCCGGAAGCAGACCATCAAAACAGGTGGTTTACGGAAATGTCTGAGGGGGTGAATGCTACTGTGCATGAGGCACACAGATGGGCTCGTTCTAGAGATCTCATCATAATATGACGCTGAAAAGAGAAACAAGATAAGCGAAAAGAAGAAAAATACAACATAACATAGTATGACTCAGTGGTCTCGAGGTAAAGTGTCAGCCGCAAGTTCCGGAGGTCGCGGGTTCGAATCATGGTGGAGACTGGGATGTTTTTCACGTAGATTTTCTGGTAAAAATTCCCGTGATCTCTGTGTAGTGAGATCAGACTGTCGTGTTCAGTGTCGAGCACGATAAAAATATCTTGGCAGTTAGAAATTGAAAAGAGAAGGCTTAACGGCCGCTGCCCTAATAAACATTCTAGTTAAAAAACGACCCAAATTACTCGAGCTTGTATCTTCCGGAAGTTGTCAAATACCTACTACATATAACCGAAGCATTTGGCTACCTGGCAACAGACATTAACACGCCTGTTAGAATACTCGGGTTCCAAGTATTCCAAGTATTCCAAGTATAGTATAGTATAGTATAGTATAGTATAGTATAGTATAGTATAGTATAGTATAGTATAGTATAGTATAGTATAGTATAGTATAGTATAGTATAGTATAGTATAGTATAGTATAGTATAGTATAGTATAGTATAGTATAGTATAGTACAGTACAGTACAGTACAGTGCAGTGCAGTGCAGTACAGTATAATATAATATAATATAATATAATAATATAACATAATATAATATAATATAATATAATATAATATAATATAATACAATTTACTCGTAACTGTACATAATTTAATTTAGTATAAAAGAACACAACACATTGCATTGTAATGAGACCAAGCGAGGTTCGACTGGATTGAGGCGTTGTATAGGACACGGCAGTAGTGTATACGATCATCGAACGACATGAACACCTTCGTCATTGTCTAAAAGAGTCTGAGCACCTCCGGCTATGTCCGGTTTTCAGTGAAGTCAACTTTAAGGAACATGACAGAACCTAGCATGATCTACCGTAGTATAACAACATTTCCTTGCCTACGACTTCCAAAACAATTCCCAAATGGTCAGTCCTACACCTGAATGAGATAGGAGGAGGGTTGTAGTGGTGAGCAGCTTCATTACAGCCGTCTCGGTTCAAAAACAGCAACCAACACCTGTAACAAGGTGTTCATGAAGGATACATGCAACAGGATCTTAGATCATCAGTCTTGAGACTGGTTGTAAGGTTGTCTGAGCATGTCTCTCCATTTGACCTTATCCTGTGGTTGGTCTGTCTGTCCCGTAAATGGTTGTCAGCTTTGCTGAGCAAGTCTCTCCATTTGACCTTATCATGTGGTTGGTCTGTCTGTCCCGTGAATGGTTGTCAGCTATGCTGAGCAAGTCTCTCCATTTCACCTTATCCTGTGGTTGGTCTGTCTGTCCCGTGAATGGTTGTCAGCTTTGCTGAGCAAGTCTCTCCATTTGACCTTATCCTGTGGTTGGTCTGTCTGTCCCTTGAATGGTTGTCAGCTTTGCTGAGCAAGTCTCTCCATTTGACCTTATCCTGTGGTTGGTCTGTCTGTCCCGTGAATGGTTGTCAGCTTTGCTGAGCAAGTCTCTCCATTTGACCTTATCCTGTGGTTGGTCTGTCTGTCCCGTGAATGGTTGTCAGCTTTGCTGAGCAAGTCTCTCCATTTGACCTTATCCTGTGGTTGGTCTGTCTGTCCCGTGAATGGTTGTCAGCTTTGCTGAGCAAGTCTCTCCATTTGACCTTATCCTGTGGTTGGTCTGTCTGTCCCGTGAATGGTTGTCAGCTTTGCTGAGCAAGTCTCTCCATTTGACCTTATCCTGTGGTTGGTCTGTCTGTCCCGTGAATGGTTGTCAGCTTTGCTGAGCAAGTCTCTCCTTTTGACCTTATCCTGTGGTTGGTCTGTCTGTCCCGTGAATGGTTGTCAGCTTTGCTGAGCAAGTCTCTCCATTTGACCTTATCCTGTGGTTGGTCTGTCTGTCCCGTGAATGGTTGTCAGCTTTGCTGAGCAAGTCTCTCCATTTGACCTTATCCTGTGGTTGGTCTGTCTGTCCCGTGAATGGTTGTCAGCTTTGCTGAGCAAGTCTCTCCATTTGACCTTATCCTGTGGTAGGTCTGTCTGTCCGGTGAATGGTTGTCAGCTTTGCTGAGCAGGTCTCTTCATTTGACCTTATCCTGTGGTTGGTCTGTCTGTCCCGTGAATGGTTGTCAGCTTTGCTGAGCAAGTCTCTCCTTTTGACCTTATCCTGTGGTTGGTCTGTCTGTCCCGTGAATGGTTGTCAGCTTTGCTGAGCAGGTCTCTTCATTTGACCTTATCCTGTGGTTGGTCTGTCTGTCCCGTGAATGGTTGTCAGCTTTGCTGAGCAAGTCTCTCCTTTTGACCTTATCCTGTGGTTGGTCTGTCTGTCCCGTGAATGGTTGTCAGCTTTGCTGAGCAAGTCTCTCCTTTTGACCTTATCCTCCTGACAGTCTTCTTACAGTCGGTCATTCTCTCTGCCTATTCAACCCCCCCCCACCCCCCACAGCTCCCTCCAAATCTTTTATCCACCCATTCTCTACCCCTAAACTTACCCATACAAATCCCCTTACTTTTCCCCGTCAGTACAATACAAACTCAACTCGCCCATACAAATCCTCTTTCTTTTCCCCATCCAGTCCAGCACAAACTCAACTCGCCCATACAAATCCTCTTTCTTTTCCCGTCAGTCCAACACAAACTCAACTCGCCCATACAAATCCCCTTACTTTTCCCCATCTAGCCTAACACAAAATAACTCGCCTTCATAAATCTTGATATATCCTCTATTTTATTTCTCTAACCAGTTCATTCCTCTTCCAACTTGACTACCTCCCACTTACTTGAAAGTAGCGTCATTGGATAATAACTCCCACATTTCTTTGTTACATCTATAATTTACTTCAAAAAATCGAAATCACTAATTACCTTTCTTTCTTGGCTGTAAGACGGATTAAACCTTAAATGGGATTAACTGAGATCCATATGTTAAATTTGATGAAGATGGAACCCGAGATGCGTTCGTACATGCACAATTTACTTTAACTTTGCCGTCAGACACACATTCTGTGTATAGGTAACTGCCTCTTCTTCTTATGATCTCCTGTTAGCTTCTAACGCAGTATAGTGTCGCATATCTACTGAGCCCGCGCCAAATTACTTTGTGCTGTTTTTTAAAGTCCCTTCCTGCTAACTGCTGAAGGGTGAGGGTATGCAGTTGATAGTCTTTGGTGCCCTTGCTCCACAGAAGCGATTTGTAATACGAATGGAATTATACGATTAATAACTCTCGCACCGTCAGATTTATTATCTTTTCTCATCAAAATATTTGTCTTTATCAAACAGACGAGTGACCAGAGATCAGAACAGATGACAAGAGGATGTTTCATTATTTTTTTTAAATTACAAAGGATTCCTCAATTATACTATGAGTTAGAAATTCGCAATAAGGAATTCCTATCAAGGAATCCTTAGTGCGCTTGAATGGAAGCTCTCAAGTGAACACGTGCCAAAATATGATGTGAATCAGACCATACAGAGGTGCATAAATCATTTTCTCGTTTAATTACAGAATACGAAAAATAGAAGGACAGAATTAAGTATGTGTAGGTGTGTGTGTGTGTGTGTGTGTGTGATTGTGTATGTGTGTGTTTTGAGCGGCAAAGATGGCGCCCTACCGGCTGCGGATCTACATTCTTCTTGTGTTTTAGTTCACCTGAGACGCCACCAGGCCACGGATTTACCTGGAATTCACACGAGTCGACTTGTGTTCACGGAGACGTCTCGTTGGTTTCCATTTGAACTGGTTAATCTGTTCGTCTTTTGTGCTTTTTTCGACCGATTGTCCTGGCCTGGACATCGCCTATATGAATTACCTCTAATCTTAAACCTGTGTTGTATTTTTACGGGCTAGTTCCACGGCTGAACTTCACGATATTGGCGCCCTTCGCCCTAGCTACAGACAGCGTCGGTTTTGGCGCGTGAAATTATACACCACTATAATGGACTAGAACACGGCCTGGGAAATGTTCCTCTAGTGGTTATTGGAAAGGCACGACACACAATAGTATATATCATCCTTCGCTGCTGCCTTACGGGATATCTGTTTAATGGGAAAGGCTTCGGTAGTAAACCCTGAGGAAAAATCTGCATAATGTACTATCTCCAGTCATCTCCTAAAAATATTGCCACTGGGTAAAGGTAGCACAGAACCACAGAAAGAGGTTGACAAAAGGCGCAGTGTTTTCATCACTTTAACCTAATTCACAGCGCAAATCACACATTTCAGCGTACACAAGAAGAGAATAGACTGTCCATACGGCTGAACAAAGAGAGTGGTCGCCATCACATGCGATGGACGAACATCATGTGTGTGTCAGTAAGTGTTTGTTTCAACAGGAGATACTGTTTGAAATAAAATGAAGAGCGTTGCCCTGTCTCTCTAGATGCTTTGCCTAGTCGTAGATGAGTGCGCATGTCTCCATGCCTCTGATAGCTTTGCTGACACGGTGAAATGGAGGTGCTATCACACGGACATATCGTGGGGCAGGGGTTAAACCACCAATGGTGACACAACCCAGTTGCCCTGTGGATAGACTGCAACATACGGTTAATATGACAGAAACGTCTGCACCATGATCTACCGAATCACCGCAAATCGATATTTGCTAGAGCAACTGGTGGTAGAGCCGGTATGGCGTACGTCCCTTGACCAAGAAGGCGGAGTTAAAAATCTAGGTAAAGTTGCATTGTTTATTAATTTCAAGATTTATATAAATACTTAGCGTGTACGCTGTACTTTTTTACCACCACACCCTCCCTTTCTCAGTCAATCCCAGTATGGGGATGCACGTCCTCCGAAAATCAGAACCGCTCAGCTCAAAGTGGAGCACATATCTTCAACAAACACGTCAAGTTCTCATCTTCTTGATCATCCTACTTAAATGACGAATATCCGTCGCTAAGACTTTCAACAAAATGTTAAAAATTGCATTCTTTAGATAGACGTGTCTCGAGTTGGGAGACTGCCATACGGAGAAGATTCCTGGCAGCTGTATATCATGGCAAGAGGTGGGACAAAGAGCACAAAAATGAGAAAAATAAAGACGAATAGCAAGGATGAAACTAATGGTATAGCATAGAAATAAATATGGGAGAATAAACAAGCGCGAGTGAAGAATAAAATCTGTTGAACCGTATTGTCTGCTAGAGGCCAGTCATTTAGATGTCTGGAAGCTTTTAGAGCTACAGTATTGATTTGGGGTTCCAGCATAGCATCTTCGTTCATCATCAAGATATGTATACAAATGGATCAAGGGATCCCTTACTGTGGAACACTGCACTTAACTCGTGTTTCAGAAGTAGCCTATGTAGAGTTGTGCATGGGGATAGCGACCTTAGCATATAAAGATGTGCTGAGGATACCACCTGTAGAAGACGGTTTCAATCCTTTCAATTCTGGCTTTCTTGGCAGTGGTGATATTTAGAGTTTTGATTTTTTTTTAATTTTGTTTTCTTCTTCTTCATTCTTTTTCGTCTTTTGTCTTCTTCTTCTTTGTCTTCTTCCTTCTTCTTCTTCTTCGTTCCTCTTCTTTCTTATTTCTTCATTTTTCTTCTTCTTCTTCTTCTTCATATTCTTCATATTCTTCTTTGTCTTCTTCTTCTTGGATCAACTGATGCTATGCTTTTAGCCCGATGAGGTTCAAGAAAGTGACTGCGTTCTAGGTCTTTGTCGGTCCTCCGCAGCGTCTAGAGCATAGTCGCTTCCCCAGGCCAGACTGCCTCTCTTTGGGCCGCTATATGGGGAGTGGAGGGTGGTTTGGCAGTCTTGCTTTATATCTTTTGCAGTTTGATTGCGTGTTCCTTAGTCCCACGTCACCGTGTCTCTATGGCACATTCTGTAGACGTAAGCCTTGAGCCCGCGATGACCCCTTGGAAGCTCCTGCTGCAACCGAACTAATTGGCGCACATCTCTGTGTATGGATACAGTTTTCTTCGAGGCATCCAGAAAGGATTCCGCTGAATCGTGGAGACAGGATAGAAACGCCCGTGAAATAGAACCTTTCCATCAAACCAGCATTGCCTGATCACACTGTTCCGGACCTCTTGAGGCCACATCAAGCTCGTGAGTCAGCTTAGTACCTATATACAAACCTAACATGTTCCCCAAAAAATGGATGACACGGAAAGGGTGGCTTTCATCACTCCTGATGGACGGATACTAACAACAGCCACATGTAAGAAAGACAACCCAATAAATGCGCCTAGTCTTATAACGGAGTAATAAAAAGATGTGATATTTATATTGAAGATGATGACGATGAGGATGTTGTCGATGATAATGTAATCTATGCATTGCTTTCCTGCTGATTTCCCGGTCTCCAATATCCTTGCGATCAAAGTGCTTGAGACATATTGTCAAAATCTTTATCTGTCTTCCGTTTGCTCTGGCTGCAACTTTCAGGCGTTACAGACCTAGCTTGGAGCTTTCAAGCTTTGCTTCGCAACATTTTGAAGTGTAGACGACATCATTCTCACCACAGCTCTAAGCAATATTAATTGATTGCTTAACTTTGAATAGACGACCAAGAATTCTTAGTTTAGCTCTTAACATTGTTAATACACGCAACATTACAGTGTGACGTGGGCAGACGCTATGCTTTAACGTGACCAGGGCAGACACTATATATGGCGATATAAATGTTTACAAAGTTGTTACAACGTTGCATTCCCAAACGAAAGAAAAAAAAATAATTATGAGATAAATAGACTACTTAGTAGAGATCGAAGTCTGATCTATAAGTACCGAAAAGAACACACCAGAGTCAATTAGCCACAAACTACATCAATCCTCAGTACATGGCCTTCTGCAGACTTTGCTATGACGCTGATTAAACAGTTCGTCACTTACACATTAAGTGCAATCCGATTGTGGACACGAGAGAAAATATTCTTACAAGTACCACCAACAATTGCCAATATACTGTACGGCGCAGTAGAACAATTCCAGAAGACAATATCTATATAAGATCGATATTGGGCTGTCGAGAGTAGGCTTGCTCAGCTACTATGAGATAACAACGACAATATATGTAAATAATGACACAATTATTAATATAGACATTGATAATGTTGTTATATCGTTACATGTCGTTGAATAATGAAGGCAAGGATAGTTTTACACTTAGAGGGTAAGACGGAATAGTTCTTAGTGCAGATTTAGATACGGCTCATTTCTTGTATGTAGAAGGGAAGACGTTATAATTCTGGCATAGTTAATGTTTCATATGTTGTATGTAGAAGAGAAGAAGTTATAATTCTAAGTTCTGGCATAGCTAATGTTTCATATGTTGTATGTAGAAGGGAAGAAGTTATAATTCTGGCATAGCTAATGTTTTATATGTTGTATGTAGAAGAGAAGAAGTTATAATTCTGGCATAGCTAATGTTTCATATGTTGTATGTAGAAGAGAAGAAGTTATAATTCTGGCATAGTTAATGTTTCATATGTTGTATGTAGAACGGAATACGTTATAATTATGGCATAGTTAATGTTTCATATGTTGTATGTAGAAGGGAAGAAGTTATAATTCTAAGTTCTGGCATAGTTAATGTTTCATATGTTGTATGTAGAAGAAAAAAGGTTAGAATTCTAAGTTCAGACATACCTAATATTCAAATGTTGTGTGTAGGAGTAAAGATGATCGAATTCAATGTGAATTCTGTATAAAATGTTGTTACGATGTTGTATTCAAAAATGAAACACACGACCATTCTCGTTGATGTCTTAAATATGATTGACAAAATGCTACAATTTAGAGTAACACAACGCTACAATTTTAGGATATCACAACGCTACAATTTTAGGATAAAACAACGCTACAATTTAAGGTTGAAACAACGCTACAATTTAAGGTTGAAACAACGCTACAATTTAAGGTTGAAAGAACGCTACAATTTAAGGTTGAAAGAACGTTACAATTTAAGGTTGAAAGAACGTTACAATTTAAGGTTGAAAGAACGCTACAATTTAAGGTTGAAAGAACGCTACAATTTAAGGTTGAAAGAACGCTACAATTTATTTAAGGTTGAAACAACGCTACAATTTTAGGTGGAAACAACGCTACAATTTAAGGTTGAAAGAACGCTACAATTTAAGGTTGAAAGAACGCTACAATTTAAGATGGTAACAACAGTCAATCAACTAATCGTTCATCCAAAGTCTTCTGTGACAACGATATCCTTATTTTAACAGAGGGTAGCCGTGTCAGGTAATCTCAGAGGAGCTGCGTAGCCAGGTGGTTAGGGGCACAGCCCACTACCAAAACATGAGTATGTTCGCTTTCAGCAAAGTAGTGCTTCCATAAGTAAACCCATCAAAAAATGTGTTATGAAGTCGGATGATCTTGTCTTAAAGGCGCACAAAACCGTATAACTGAGTTCAGGTTTGAAAACAAGGCAAACGAAAGGAAAAAAAATGTTTTTAATCCTGGATATTAAATAAAAGGGCCACTGTAAATCCAACCCAACTGTATTGCAAAAAGATAAACAAAGAGTGCTGTGAATGGATCTAGCAAAATCTTCATGTCAAACCATTGCTTCAAAATCCGTAAATGCAAGGCGTGCCAGATGCTTTGACGTAGATTTCTGTAAGCACTAGCTGAAATTATTGCTCATTTCTACGTTAAAAAGAAATAATGACAAAAAGACGATTCGAAGAAGATGAAAAAGAATCAAAGCTGAAACAACAATGATGGTAGCTTGCTACATTTAGATAATTCAAGGACCACATAGGCTAAACCCTCCATCGGCATGCCTGATGAAAATGGCTTTTTTATGTATTGTTTATTGAACATTTTCCTTAATTCGAAGCGTCTCTTGATGATTCGGGTGTTTCTGTCCTTTTCTATGTATCGAGGTTTAAAGTTTACAAGTTGGGGTAGTCGGCCTTTTACCCAGTCATTCTTTGAAGTCCGCTTTTGATATACTTGGAAGGTTACAGTGCAACTATTCTGTGTATCATTTCAAGGACTGGTAACACATAATTACAGAATGGGAGAGAATAATATTAGAAAGATAGAACAGGAAAGGACCTAAGGGTTATAATAGATCATACAGGTAAAGTGAATGATGAGTGCAGGTAGCAGTGAAAAAAGCAAATGGAATGTTAGGTATGATACATTGAAATATTAAACATAGGAGCAAGTAAGTGATAGTCAAACTGTATAACGCATTATTTAGACCTAGATTGGAGTACTGTTTACAGTTCTGGAGTCCTTACCGAAGAGAAGATATAAACATGCTGAAAAGGATACAAAGAAGAGCGACAAAACTGGGATTCCAGAATTATAGTTCTAAAGAAAAACTGCACTACCGTGTCTAGAAACGAGAATCATTCTAAATCATTTAATACAGGTTTATGATCAGATAATAAACTGAAAGGGTAAATTAGACTATAACAAGTTGTTTTTTTTTCAAAAATCAGCAACCAAGAACAAGAGGGCAAAGCTACAAATTAGCTAAAGAAAGGCCTAGATAAGATACCATGAAATAATTTTTAGTCAGAGAGTGGTGAATGGGCATAATGCAGTGTGACAGGAAATAGTGGAGGCAGGGTCAATTAATGCAGTCAAGAATATATTCGATTTATTCGAATTATTTCGACTGGCTATTAGTACCAGGAATAGCTGGTTGCCGAGCTGTTTTGACACAGTTGACTAGACCAAATGGGTACCGGTTCTAGACTGTAGTAAGGCATATGGTCTTTTTATTTGGGATCAATAAAACCAAGCCTACACACTACTTAAAAACTGCATATGCTAGAAGCCTTTATTCCTCAACACGACTCGTAACGGAGACTGACAATGGGAACAAACGCTGGAATGATAGAAAATCGTGCTCACTGAGTATCATTGTTGCTATTGGATGTTATGGAGTTATATCCATTTGCTTCATTGAATTCCCCGGATTCAGGTCATTGATATACTGTACCAAGAGCAGCAGAGGAAACATCGGACTGGTTTGAGGGGCAGAAGGCAGTAAGAAGGGAATGAATGCTCTCCTCTAAACTTTTCAAATGCTACATAAAAGTGCTAAAATAGCACACCAAAAAAAACCCACAGAAATGCTAAACGAGAGGAATATAAAACAGAATTGGTTCGTAAATAATGTTACATCTAGGAAACTCAATTATGTGGCCCCTATCAAACACCAAAATTATCTTGACAAAACAAAACTAGAGAGCATGGCACCTGGCAAGCGAAGCAGGGGCAGGCCGAGGTGACGATGGACACAGAACATTTGAGAGGTTTTGAGGACGGCAGAGATAGAGGCCGGAGAGATCGCAGAAGAACTAACCTTACAGATCGACTGTTATGATAGCGACGTTCTGCAAACGATGTGATACGTGATTTTGATGTATAGCTCCGATGTCGCGTCACACCCCAGTGTCACTCAATCACATTTCCGCTTCAATGTAATACACAGATAATTACAGCAGCTGACACTTTTTTAATGGAATCATGATTCAAGCATTTGGAATCATTCACCGTTTCTGGCCAGTGTGAGGTATAGGTTCTTAAGTGCCGCTGGACCTGGAACAGGAAGGCTTTATCTGAACTTTTTTAGTGCTTGATTACAATGGTATTGGGTTTTTTAACATGATGAGGATGTCAATCACAAGTACAACCCTACTTATTCGCCACTTACGTCATGGTTGGAAGGTGATAGTGGTACTATTCTTTAAATATATATATATATATATATATATATATATATATATATATATATATATATATATATATATAGGCATTGAAACATTATACGAAGATCAGCAAGCCGCTGTCCGAGTATCTGGGCAAACATCAATTAGAGTGTTCAAAGCAGGCCTCGGCTGCCTGAATAATGGTGCATGGAATAATGGAATAGGACCTCGGTTCTATTTTGTTGGTTTTCGGAACTGGAGGTAATGATTAACAGGGACAAACGGGGGCATTCGTAATGCGGCGTTAGAGGCGAAATTCTTGGATCGCCGCAAGACGAGCTACTGCGAAAGCATTTGTCAAGAATGTTTTCATTCATCAAGAACGAAAGTAGGAAGCGAAGACGATCAGATACCGTCGTAGTTCTGACCATAAACGATGCCGACTAGCGATCCGCAGGAGTTGCTTCGATGTCTCTTCCGGGAAACCAAAGTGTTTGGGTTCCGGGGGAACTATGGTTGCAAAGCTGAAACTTAAAGGAATTGACGAAAGGGCACCACCAGGAGTGGAGCCTGCGGCTTAATTTGACTCAATACGGCCAACGCTGAAATGATTGACAGGCCGAGAGCACTTTCGTTGGGTCTAATATGGAACGTGTGCTGGATTTAGACCCTCCAAAATCTAGGGCTATGCTCTCTGTGGCTCGATTGGCCTGCATTTAGTTCTCGATAAAGGAATTGACGGAAGGGCACCACCATGAGTGGAGCCTGCGGCTTAATTTGACTCAACACGCCAACACTGTAAAATGACTGACAGATTGAGAGCACTTTCGTTGGGTCTAATAGGAAACGTGTGCTGGTATTAGACCCACGGAAGACAGGTCAGATTTTACCCTCTTAATGAAAGAGCGCCTGCTACGGTAATCTTGCTTAACCCTACAGAAATAGCAGGTTCCAGATACCTGGTCATTGACTGACTAAAAAGTACTCTATTAATTCGTTCCGTCTAATAGTGAACGTGTGCTGGTATTAGACCCCCGGAAGACAGGTCAGTATTTACCCTCTTAATGAAAGAGCGTCTGCTACGGAAAACCTGCTTAACTTTACAGAAATCGCAGGTTCCAGACACTTGATCATTGACTGACTAAAAAGCCCTCTATTGATTCGTTGGGTCGAATAGCGAACGGGTGCTGGTATTAGACCCTCGGAAGACAGGTCAGTTTTACCCTACTAATGACAGGGCGTTGCTACGGTAATACTGCTCAATTCTAAAGGAGCCGCAGACATCTGGTTCACGTGCTAGGCTGATAAGCCAATGGCGCGAGGCTACCATGTGAGGGATTACGGCTGAACGCCTCTAAGCCGGAATCCCGGCCATGAGATATGTCCGCACACCAGGCGAACAACATCTCCGTGCCATGACTAGGCTTGTCCCCTGGTCAAATGCACTCCTTCGAGAGGAATCACAGGTCGCTGACATTTTGTCCACGTGCTTGGCTGATAAGCCAATGGTGCGAAGCTACCATCTGAGGGACTACGGCCGAACGCCTCTAAGCCAGAATCCCGACGTAAATCCCAGCACCGCTGTGATGGGAGGTTACGACATGGCTGGGACCTGGGGCTCGCGTCTCAGCCCGGCCCGGTCGAGCCGCAGAAATGCACCTGGTTAAATGCACTCCTGTCTCGCTCTTTACCTCTGTCTACTATCAGCCATCCCAATGGACGCAGAAGAGATGCAGTCCAGCGGACATTGCACCCTCTGCCCTATTGTGACAGCCTCCCGGGTGGCGGGGAATGCTAGGCGTACCATCACTGCAGATGAGCCGAGAAAATAAAGGGAGCAAAGAGATACCTCACTTACATGCATATGCTACGTTTCTGGCAGGACGTGACGATCCTGAGACACAGTCACACTGGACTGCCTCTCTTCCGGGATAGTACAAACTAGTACATAGTCCATCATATCATTGCCAAACCCTATAGACACGAGTGGGGAAGACTCGATAGTCCTGTAAGACAACTTCCCAAAGAGAGACAACTCTGACCAAAAACAACTGCTGCCTTGCAGTTAGGCTGGGGACAGCCAAAGGCTAAGGAGGGCATCCCTACAGAAACGCCTTTTGAAATCGGATGCACTGAGCCACAGGCTTAACAAAATAAAACAGTGCAACGTATATCGCTGTAAACAGCGTACGATGAAGAAGAAGAAGAAGGATCGCGTTACAAACGAGAGTGTTCTTGAAATCGTTAAAAAAAGAGTTAGGTCAATATAAAAACCTATTGACTATAGAAAGAACACGAATATTTACATGGTATAGACATATGTCACAATCGGTGGATCCTGACCAAGACCATCCTGCAATGCACTGTGCCTGGGAAACGTGGTAGAGGCAGACCACAAAAAGAGTTGGGAGGACAATATAAAAGAGTGGACATGAAGATCTATAGCTGAATCAAATCATTTGGCGAAAAATCGAGACGTATGGCGGGTTCGACAAACAACAATAACGGTGCCTAAATGATCTTCTAGGGTACGGGGCTGATGATGATGATGATATATATATATATGCATCTGACGATGATGTTGCGTTGATCCTAGGTTTATCCACCATCGCCAATACCTCACCAGAGAACAGATCCCCGGCCCTAATCTCTTTTGCTTGATCTGTTTCACGTATGTACCTGCTCACACAATTTTTAACTACATATGGAACGCAAGGAAGGCTGACATAACTGTTCAAAACTCGTGCGCTTTGGGTTGAAGCTGGACAGATTTCGTGAAATACGGATAACATTATTTCCAAAAATACTCACTGTCATGAAAGGGGTAATCATTTCAAAAGACTGGTTCGGCTATGTGGACATCTGAAAAGAATCTCACCAAAGCAAGAAATCGGATGCAGCAGGCCCTAACATCGCTGGAAGAGTGGGCGAACTCATAGCTGGTCAAAATAAACGTGGAGAAAACCACATGCACAATATTCTCGCTTTCCATAAAATCCCCAAATACCAAATTAAGTTTAAATGGCAAATTCCTGCAGCCAAACGACAACTTAAACTATCTGGGAGTCACATTTGATCGGCGCATGATATGGAAAATTCAGATCGAGAGAAACCGAATGAGAGCCAGAGAAAGAATGGCAATCATGAGGAAACTTGCTGGCACAAGCTGGGGAGCAGACGAAAGCATACTAAAGAAAATGTACACTGGAAGAGTGAGACCAGTTCTCGAGTATGGCATTGCGGCATGGACAACAGCAGAAAAGGCGAACTTCGATAAAGTTAGCAAATTTCAAAACCAAGCCATGAGAGTTATAACAGGAGGCATGAAGTCAACGCCAATTGTAGAACTTGAAAAGATTACAAAACTGCAATCCATGACCGAGAGAAGAGACTGCAGAGCCCAGCTGCAGTGAGAGAAACTCCGAAAACGGACTGACCATCCAATGCACCAGAGACTTAACAATTTGGGAAATGGGAAACGGGAAACTAAAGCGGAGAAACTTTGCAGAAATAGCCAAAGCAAAGATGCACGAAGATCCCATAAACGCACTAACAACACCAAAACCCATCACTACTGTACGAAAACCCACCTGGAGGCAGGATATATTTCCAGAGGTGGTAGAAAATATACCAGGTATTAGAAACAAAAACTGCCAGATTGAAAAAGAAAGGAGAGATACTACCCTAAGCTTTATATCGAAAAGCTACCCAAGCATGGACTGGACCCATGCATACACCGACGGGTCTGTAACAAACACTACACAGAACGGAGGGGCAGGAGCATTCCTGAACCTACCAAATGGCAGAAAAATAACAGTGTCATTCGCTACTGGTAAGTACACAAGCAATTTCAGAGCGGAGGCAGAGGCACTGAGGGCGGCAGTGGAAGAAATGGTGACACATAAAGAAAATGAAAACCATACAGTCCTGCTGACAGATGCTCTGGTCGTAGTCACAGCGCTAAAAAGCCAGAAAAACACCGAGCTTAATGACTTAAGAGCAGCACTCTGCAAACTGTGCCAGCAGTCCGCACCAAAAAGGGATTGATGGATTGATTATAAACATTGGCCCAATATGACTGCTGTTGAGTTTTATAATTTAGTTGGCCTTTACATGTGACGCTGTATGAGTATTTTCCAAATGAGTCTGACGGCCTTATAATACAGATGGCACGGTCTGGCCCTGGACAACAAAAATTACCTCTGTTCACGACACAAGTGGATAAGACAAGACAAAACAAGAACAGCGGAGGAATTCCTTTTTAGAATTACTTTTCTACGTGTCACAATCACAATATTCGCTCAATTCTTTCTCACAACCCAGAATCCTTCCGACAAGCTGATTGGTATTATTACGAACACCTGATTATATTAAATGTAGCCTTGTCATACTTCAAGCGACTGCTAGACGGATAGGAGGGCCAGCTTATTCTTATCACCAGATTGTGTTTCTAGTACTAGAGAGCTATTAAATTCCCCAGCAGTCTGGAGTCCTTTTCCTGTGCTGAAAAGTTTCTTTTTACCCTGGCAACACAGTCAGAGCGTATGAGAAGCACCGGGACTGAGCGATCGCTTCTTGCAACAAATGCAGCTGTTCAATCCTCGTTCTTGAAACTTTCAGTCAACCCAACTATAAAATGACTTTTGATTCTGATTTAGATTATTAATTACTATTCTACTTTTACCCCCAAACTTCTACATACATCCTCTTCTGTTTTCGTTTCGTTCAAGGAGATGTGTCCCAATTTTTCTCATACCCATATGTTTTAATGTCCTTGTCCAATTGTTAGTTCATTGTGAGAGGCAAATTCTCTCCCTCTCTCTGTCTGTCTCTCTCTCTCTCTATCGCTCTCTCTCTGTCTCTGAAACTATGCTTCAACTCCGACCTCTATTTTTTTTCTTCTTTAACGTCGTTTTCTCAATTTCTTCTTCTTCTTCTTTGTGTTCATCTTCAACTTTTCATTTTTCTCTTCCCTCTTCCCTCATCGCTATTCCCTCTTCCCTCGTCCCTCTCCCTCATCCCTTTTCCGTCATCCCTGTTCCCTCATCCATATTCCCTCATCCCTCTTCCCTCATACCTCTTCTCTCTTTTCTACTACTAGCTGCTGCTACTACTACTACTACTACTACTACTACTACTACTACTACTACTACTACTACTACTACTACCAATACCACTACTACCACCACCCTAACCACCACCAATACTACTACTACTACCAACACCCCCACAATAACCACTACCACTACCACCACCACCACCATAACTACCACCACTACTACTACCACTACCACTACCATTACAACCATAACCACCACCACCACTACTACTACTACCGCTACCACTACTACTACTACTAACAGTACTACTACTATTACTTCTTCTTCTTCATCTGATTGTTTTATTATTATTTATGTGCTTCTTTTTCTTCTTCCTTTAGCCCTTTCTCGCTCTCTCTCTATCTCTCTCTCTCTCTCTCTCTATATATATATATATATATATCATCATAATCCTTATGTAGCATATTTTTAGCAGAACGTAGCTATCATGAGAGAAACACTGGATCTCTGACGATCTCCCAGGGTCTGCCAGAATATATTTAATTAAGTAAATTTATTGAGAAAGCAATAGAAGTGAAAACACAAGTGTACGTCCTAGGCTCAATAGACGTTCAATAAGGTGATACTGGATGGACAAACGTTCAATAAGGTGATACTGGATGGACAGACGTTCAATAAGGTGATACTGGATGGACAGACGTTCAATAAGGTGATACTGTATGGACAGACGTTCAATAAGGTGATACTGGATGGACAGACGTTCAATAAGGTGATACTGGATGGACAGACGTTCAATAAGGTGATACTGGATGGACAGACGTTCAATAAGGTGATACTGGATGGACAGACGTTCAATAAGGTGATACTGGATGGACAGACGTTCAATAAGGTGATACTGGATGGACAGACGTTCAATAAGGTGAAACTGGATGGACAGACGTTCAATAAGGTGAAACTGGATGGACAGACGTTCAATAAGGTGATACTGGATGGACAGACGTTCAATAAGGTGATACTGGATGGACAGACGTTCAATAAGGTGATACTGGATGGACAGACGTTCAATAAGGTGATACTGGATGGACAGACGTTCAATAAGGTGATACTGGATGGACAGACGTTCAATAAGGTGATACTGGATGGACAGACGTTCAATAAGGTGATACTGGATGGACAGACGTTCAATAAGGTGATACTGGATGGACAGACGTTCAATAAGGTGATACTGGATGGACAGACGTTCAATAAGGTAATACTGGATGGACAGACGTTCAATAAGGTGATACTGGATGGACAGACGTTCAATAAGGTGATACTGGATGGACAGACGTTCAATAAGGTGATACTGGATGGACAGACGTTCAATAAGGTGATACTGGATGGACAGACGTTCAATAAGGTGATACTGGATGGATAGACGTTCAATAAGGTGATACTGGATGGACAGATGTTCAATAAGGTGATACTGGATGGACAGACGTTCAATACGGTGATACTGGATGGACAGACGTTCAATAAGGTGATACAAGATGGGAAGACGTTCAATAAGGTGATACAAGATGGGAAGACGTTCAATAAGGTGATACAAGATGGGAAGACGTTCATTACGATCATACAAGATGGAGATATAGACTATTTGCAGGAAGGAAGTGAATCAGACAAACCAGGTATCAGCAAGTAATAGCGCTTACGGAACTGACATCTAAATATGGCATTTTAGACAGACAATGCATGGAGTTTGGTAAGATATCTCTTTAACTGTTTTACGCTGCATCATATTAAAATATATATATTGTTGTTGTTTGTCCATTGTTTCCGAAGAGGACTACATTGTCATCTGTCAATCCTGGAGTGGGTTCCAAGGTGGCTGATCAAACCAATCCGAGCCCATAAGCATATGTCACACTGAGGGCAGAGAAACACTGTCTGACCGTCAGACGGAGGCAACTCGTCTCTTGGCTTTTGTGTCGCTCGTCTCCGTACAGCTTCCTAGATTCTTTTCTACTCCAAATGTACAGTGCCAGAAGAGATTTTACTACAGCAGGTAAAGCGATCAGCAGCAATATTCTCCAAGTTATCAGGGTGAATGTCACGGTTCTTCAGTGAGGCTTTCAGAGTGTCTTTGTAACGTTTTATTTGGCCATCGTGAACTCGCTTGTCTGACTCAGGCTCGGCATAGATTATTGTCTTTTGAAGCCGCTCATCTGAGATGCGGACAACATGGCCAGTCCATCTGACATGCGGACAACATGGCCAGTCCATCTGACATGCGGACAACATGGCCAGTTTATCTGACATGCGGACAACATGGCCAGTCCATCTGACATGCAGACAACATGGCCAGTCCATCTGACATGCGGACAACATGGCCAGTCCATCTGACATGCGGACAACATGGCCAGTCCATCTAAGCTGCAATTTTCACAACGTTGTGTGGATGCTTGTCATGTCATCCCGCAAAAAAACTTCTACATCTGTGATCCTATCTTGCCATTTAATGTTCAGTTTTTTTCTTAGGCAGCCCAGGTGAAAGTGGTCAAACGTCTTCGTATGTCGCCTGTACACAGTCCAGGTTTCACAAGCGTACAGAAGAGTTGGTAGGACGACTGTACACAGTCCAGGTTTCAAAAGCGTACAGAAGAGTTGGTAAGACGACTGTACACAGTCCAGGTTTCACAAGCGTACAGAAGAGTTGGTAGGACGACTGTACACAGTCCAGGTTTCAAAAGCGTACAGAAGAGTTGGTAGGACGACTGTACACAGTCCAGGTTTCAAAAGCGTACGAAAGAGTTGGTTTGACGACTGCCGCATAAACCTTAAATCTTGAATTTTAAACTAAATTACTCTCCGATTCAAAACTGAGGATCACAGTTTTCCAAATGCTTCACATGCTTTTGCAATTCTCAAGTTTACTTCATCAGCAATTTAGACTGCTCTTGAGAGTTGACTGCCAAGGTATACTTTTTCTTTCTTCTTCTTCTTCGTTCGTTCTCAATCTCCCACTACCAAACCCGTAAAGGGTAAGTAGTAGAATGTAGTCCAGATAACGGAATGCGTTGTGTTGTAGTTTACAGCTTGGCTGTAATATTTGTACCTTTCGGTCCAACACATCCGACTTCAGCAAGCATTTTTTGAGCACCGGGTTAGCATTCTCTCTTCGATCCCTTCTCCTTAGCCAGTCTGCCCTGTTGCAGCCTGTTATCCAGGATCACCGCGTGGAGGTGTAGAAGGGTTTTGGCAGCTATGGTTCGCTGGCCCTGACGCTAGCAGTCAGCTATGGGTCGCTGACCACTGCAGCTAATCCGCTGCTCGGCATCTTGATCCCCCAAGGTATACAATATATGTATGTATGTATGTATGCGTGCGTGCGCGTGCGCGTGCACGTGCGTGAGCGTGCGTGCGTCTGTTTTTGTTTGTTTGTTTGCACAAGGGACAGTAATTAAGTAACAAAAATGTGATTTATATTTTTACCATTAATTGTGTCTTATTTTTCGACAAATTATCAGTGCCTGGCAAAACACTTCATTCAGCTGTCCGCTAGCTTGTGGGTGTCATTTAGGAAAAATGTATTTTGGTGTGATCTTTAACTAATTTTGCACTGCCTCGGACTTTCTCCTTGTCAGATGACATGGAACTTATCTGCTGCACGCTTTCCTATAATCGAGGTCATCATGGACAATTTTGGCCCAGTACATGTTCAAATCTACGGTTATTTCATCAATAATGAATCACCTGTTACCACGGACTAGAATGTCGATCTACTGTTACGCTGTGTCAGTTTCTCCATTTGCTGGTCTCCCACGCCGCGATTCATCCATGACATTGTATCTTCCATGTTAAAATTATCTACCAATTAATACACTCTATTCCGACTCAAACAACTGTTCCCACACTGAACCCTCATTTGTATGTTAGTTAATGAAGGTTGTACACCCTCTGATTACAAATAACGAATAATGCTTCGTTCTTAATCCATTGTGCAAGCCGACAGTGTGGCGGCCATGTTGTGCGCTGTATTGCAAATGTGCATACTGCTTGGTCGTCACAATCACTACTAAAGAGCTATTTTTTGTCTCGAAATGATATTTTCCGTTGTACATACTCTTCCATGCACTTTAAAATAAAAGTACTGTTACTTAATTACTGTCCCTTGTATGTATTAATTGATGATTCAAAGAGGATACGATAGAATCATTGATTTTCATCTCGGGTTATGAAGACCATTTTCTTTGTTCATCCATTTGTAAATGTTCAGTTATCGATCGGTTCGAACGTGACTAGTACGTCAGATGTGAGTCTGCAAAAATCTTAAACAGTGTGGGCATGGAATGTTCACTTGATGTGAAGATATGATTTCACGGGATTGTCTAACCTGTCTTTGCTGTTTAGCTGCTAGTTCTCTGGATGATTACTCTGACGATGCACACGAGGAGATGTGCGATAATCGGTTAGGTTTTGTACAGAGGAAACGTATGGAATAAAACACCTTCAGTATTACAGAAAGAATGTGGCATAGTTGAAAATGTGAAATGTCAAAACAAACAAGCAGGCATCGTTTCAGCGAAGATACAAATCCAACAGAATAAATACAATCAACTTTACGACAAAAAAGTTTTTGTTAGCGATAAATAACACTAGAAAAAATTAGTAATTATAACGACAAGGAAGATAATGGATGTAGAAATGACTTTTCTGACACGCTGGCTAGGGTAAAGTCATTGAAATTGTTCGAGACTAAGGGGAGAAGTCGGAAGTAACATCATCGAAGGATAGACTTGAGAAAGACGGTAGACTGGGCAGGACAAAGTTAATCGTACAAAGACGAACACATAAAGATGAAAGAAAACAAGAGAGCCTAAGGCAAACCACCATGTTCAGACAGTGTTGTTGGAGACATCTCATGAGAAAGTTTAAAGTGGTTTTTCAAGGGCAAAACCGTACATTTTCTAAGAAGGACTGGAGAAGATGTTAATTTCACGGATTCTCGCTTTATAATCAATACAGAAACGGTTATTGTCTGATATTACTGCCTTGGTAACAAAACGTAAGCTGAATTACATGAAGTGGTTGATGTGGTAGTTATTAGTAGAAGTTAAACATTGTAATACTGGAATCATGGTATCCAATAGCACGTTGCCAAAAGTTGCACTTCTGTTCTGCAAATTCTTCTGGAAGATCATTAGTAGGTGCCATCCAATGTATCTCTTGATTTGCATTTCGGACTTTTTTCGATCCACCGATCATAAGCTTCTAGTCGGGTGATGTTCCCGAAGGAGACTGCGTTTCAGGTTTTCGTGGTCCTCCCCAGCTTTTCGCGCATATTCGTTCCCTCGAGTAAAACTGCATCTCTTTGGTCTGCAAATGTAAGACAGTCCTGCAAGCTATGTTTTGGTGTCTGCTTGCGTGCTCCGCAATAGCATGTGCGGTGACTCTAAGACCAAAACTGTGGAGGTGGGCCTTGAGTTTGCAATGTTCCTGTCTAAGTCTGAAGATTTGTGTCTGCCCATATCTGCCGTTTGTCTATGCAGTCATGTTCTGGTTTTTATTCTTGGTGGTGGGCTCTTCATTCCGTCCTCATGTATCGTTTGATGAGTGCCTTCGTGAATCGTTTGATGAGTGTCTTCTTGTATCCTTTGATGAGTGTCTTCTTGAATCCTTTGATGAGTGTTTTCTTGTATTGTTTTATGAGTGTCTTCTTGTATAGTTTTATGAGTGTCTTTGTGTATCCTCTGATGAGTGTCTTCTTGTATCGTTTGATGAGTGTCGTCTTATATCGTTTGATGAGTGTCTTCCTGTATCGTTTGATGAGTGTCTTCTTGTATCGTTTTATGAATGCCTTCTTGTATCGTTTGATGAGTGTCTTCCTGTATCGTTTGATGAGTATCTTCTTATATCGTTTGATGAGTCTCTTCTTGTATCGTTTGATGAGTGTCTTCTTATATCGTTTGATGAGTGTCTTCTTATTTCGTTTGATGAGTGTCTTCTTGTATCGTTTGATGAGTGTCTTCTTATATCGTTTGATGAGTGTCTTCTTGTATCGTTTGATGAGTGTCGTCTTATATCGTTTGATGAGTGTCTTCCTGTATCGTTTGATGAGTGTCTTCTTGTATCGTTTTATGAATGCCTTCTTGTATCGTTTGATGAGTGTCTTCCTGTATCGTTTGATGAGTATCTTCTTATATCGTTTGATGAGTCTCTTCTTGTATCGTTTGATGAATGCCTTCTTGTATCGTTTGATGAGTGTCTTCTTGTATCGTTTTATGAATGCCTTCTTGTATCGTTTGATGAGTGTCTTCTTTACATCTGTGTGCACGCGTGTCGTCACTTCCGGTTTTTCGCGAGCTCATCTTGCCTTGTCGTTTCCAAAGACCCCACAGTTGACCAGAATCCACTTCATGACAAAATGTGTTTTTTGGGAACAACAGCCCGATGTTATATTTTAGTTCATGTAAGGGTCTATCTTGTGTGGTGTTTGAGATGGCTTGGAGAGCGCTCCTGGAGTCTGTTACAACGACAATTTCTTTTGAGTTCCCTTTTGGCTCATAAGAATCTCAGTTGCTGGAAGTACAGCTCTGATTTCAGCTCTGAAATGTGTTCAGGTCTCTCATTCTTGTATAGAATGATTGTCTATTTCTCCGTTGGAAAGGGTAATATAGATTCCATTGTCTACCCTTTTTTAGCTCTGCGTGGCCGATCCGTCTGTGAGCACAACTTTTCAGACTAACATCTGTTCAATTTGTTGTGTTTGTTAATGGTTAACTTTCTGGCGCTTACTGGGTCTGAGGAAGGGACAGATCTCTACCTGAGGGTTCTCTTCTCCTATTTAACCTCCCCAGCAGCATAAGCCACGCACCAGTCCTAGCCGGTTCTGGTAAACCGTAAACTGCCATTGTGTGATGTACCCAATCAGCACATGGAGACATGTGACAGACTTTAATACAAGTGGCTTCCATTTATCAAATCTAGGCTTGTCAATATCGATGGTAAAATATGGAGCCCTAAATGATTTTGCGCGTCATGAAAAAATAAAGTCCGATTTTAAATAAAAATCATACGGTGTTTATTATTATTGCTGAGGTCCCCCGGGGTATATAGAGCTGGCGAATAAAGGTCCTTTGAATTGAAATCGCAACACGGTGAGCAGGCTAGGTTTGTATTTTACCTCATATCAAATAAGGGAAATATCTTAGGACGTTTTGAATGCGTGTTCCCTGGTCAGTGGACAAACATTGAAACGGATCGGTGACATTCACCTTAGTTTGGGTAGAGAGTCGGAATTAGTGAGGGGAATCTCTTAGAAATAACGGTTGTTCTATATGAGGGATGTTGTTGTTGTTGGGGATGATGTTGTTGTTGGGGATGTTGTTGCTGTTGGGGATGATGTTGTTGTTGGGCATGATGCTGTAGTTGAGGATGATGTTGTAGTTGGGGATGATGTTGTTGTTGGGGATGATGATGTAGTTGGGGATGATGTTGCTGTTGGGCATTTTGCTGTAGTTGGGGATGATGTTGTTGGGGATGATGTTGTTAGGGATGATGTTGTTGTTGGGCATGATGATGTAGTTGGGGATGATGTTATAGTTGGGGATGATGTTGTTGTTGGGGATGCTGTTGTTGTTGGGGATGCTGTTGTTGTTGGGCATGCTGTTGTTGTTGGGGATGCTGTTGTTGGGGATGCTGTTGTTGTTGGGGATGCTGTTGTTGTTAGGGATGCTGTTGTTGGGAATGATGTTGTTGGGGATGATATTGTTGTTGGGGATGCTGTTGTTGGGGATGCTGTTGTTGTTGAGGATGAAATTGTTGTTAGGGATGAAATTGTTGTTGGGGATGATGTTGTTGGGGATGATATTGTTGTTGGGGATGCTGTTGTTAGGGATTACGTTGTTGGGGATGATATTGTTGTTGGGGATGTTTTTGGGGATGACATTGTTGTTGGGGATGATGTTGTTGTTGGGGATGATGTTGTTGTTTGAGATGCTGTTGTTGTTGGGGATGTTGCTGTTGCTGGGGATGATGTTTTTGTTGAGGATGATATTGTTGTTGGGGATGATTTTTTTGGGGATGATGTTGTTCGGTGCTGTTGTTGTTGGGGATGCTGTTGTTGTTGGGGATGATGTTGTTGTTTTGGATGCTGTTGTTGTTGGGGATGCTGTTGTTGTTGGGGATGCTGTTGTTGTTGTTGGATATCATGTTGTTGTTGGGGATGCTGTTGTTGTTGGCGATGCTGTTGTTGATGTTAGGGATGATGTTGTTGTTCTACCTGGGGATGCTGTTGTTGTTGTGGATGATGTTGTTGGGATGATGTTGTTGTTGGGAATGAAGTTGTTGTTGTTGGGGATGATGTTGTTGTTGGAGATGAAGTTGTTGTTAGGGACGCTGTTGTTGTTGGAGATGATGTTGTTGTTGGGGAGGTGTTATTGTTTGAGATGATGTAGTTGTTGAGGATGATGTTGTTGTTGTTGTGGATGGTGTTGTTGTTGGGGATTATGTTGTTGTTGGGAATGCTGTTGATGGGGATGGTGTTGTTAGGGATTCTATTGTTGGGGATGCTGTTGTTGTAGTGGGTGCTGTTGTAGTTTGGAATGATGCTGTTGTTGGTTATGATGATGTTATTGAGGGATAATGTTGTTGTTGTTGGGGAAGATGTTGTTGTGGTTGGGGATGATGTTCTTATAGTTGGGGATACTGTTGTTGTTGTTGGGGATGATGTTGTTGTTCTTGGGGATGCTTTTGTTGTTTGGGACGATGTTGTTGTTCGGGATGTTGTTGTTCGGGATGCTGTTGTTGATGGGAATGGTGTTGTTGTTGGGATGATGTTGTTGTTGGGGATGATGTTGTTAGAGATAATGTTGTTGTTGGGAATGCTGTTGTTGGGGATGATGTTGTTGATGGGGATGGTGTTGTTGTTGGGGATGATGTTGTTGTTGAGGATGATGTTATTATTGGGGATGATTTTGTTGTTGGGAATGCTGTTGTTTGGGATGATGTTGTTCTAGTGGGTGCTGTTGTTGTTTGGGATGATGCTGTTGTTGGTTATGATGATGTTGTTGAGGGATAATGTTGTTGTTGGGGATGATGTTCCTGTTGGGGATGATGTTGTTGTTGTTGGGGATGCTGTTGTTGTGGGGATGTTGTTGTTGTTTGGCATGATGTTGTTGTTGGGGATGCTGTTGTTGTTGGGATGCTATTATTTTTGGGATGCTGTTGTTGTTGTTGGGGATGCTGTTGTTTTTGGGGATGATGTTGTTGTTGGGGATGATGTTGTTGTTGGGGATGATGTTGTTGTTGGGGAAGCTGTTGTTGTTGATGATGTTGTTGGGTATGCTGTTCTTGTGAATGCTGTTGTTTTAGTTAATGCTGTTTTTGTTGGGGTGATGTTGTTGTTGTTGGTTATTATGATGCTGTTGGGTATGAATTTGTTGTTAGGAATGATGTTGTTGTTGGGGATGATGTTGTTGTTGAGGATGCTGTTTTTTGGGGGCTGCTGTTGTTGTTGGGGATGCTTTTGTTGCTAATTGTCCACGTTGAGAAAGTTTACTTTGTGGGTTCACCCTGACAGCAGCGTTAAGTTGCGGATTGCAGTAGCTTTTCTCACATCCCGAGCGTGCTGAAAAAAATTGGGCGTGGTCCTCAAGCTATTTTTCTATTCTTTGATTCATCTGAGCTTCGTTCACTGCTACGGGGATTACTTCGATCGTTACCTCGTTAGCAGCACTGCCATTGAACAACCTGTTATCAGGAAGAGCTAATTGGAAGTGAGATGGGATCCTGGTCAGAATGTTCACCTTTACCCTGACCAACATAGCCTGGTCAGTGTGTTCCCCTTTACCTTGACCAACTAGCCTGGTCAGTATGATCACCTTTACCTTGACCAACATAGCCTGGTCAGTGTGTTCACCTTTACAGTGACCAACATAGTCTGGTCAGTATGTTCACCTTTGCCTTGACCAACATAGCCTGGTCAGTGTGTTCACCTTTACTTTGACCAACAAAGCCTGGTCAGTGTATTCACCTTTACCTTGACCAACATAGCCTGGTCAGTGTTTTCACCTTTACCCTGACCAACATAGCCTGGTCAGTATGTTCACCTTTACCACGGCCAACATAGCCTGGTCAGTGTGTTCACCTTTACCCTGACCAACATAGCCTGGTCAGTGTGTTCACCTTTACCCTGACCAACATAGCCTGGTTAGTGTGTTCACCTTTACGCTGACCAACATAGCCTGGTCAGTATGTTCACCTTTACCCTGATTAACATAGCCTGGTCAGTGTGTTCACCTTTACCCTGACCAACATAGCCTGGTCAGTGTGTTCACCTATACCATGACCAACATAGCCTGGTCAGTGTGTTCACCTTTACCATGACCAACATAGCCTGGTCAGTATGTTCACCTTTACCCTGACCAACATAGCCTGGTCAGTGTGTTCACCTTTACCCTGACCAACATAGCCTGGTCAGTATGTTCACCTTTACCCTGACCAACATAGCCTGGTCAGTATGTTCACCTTAACCCTGACCAACATAGCCTGGTCAGTGTGTTCACCTTTACCCTGACCAACATAGCCTGGTCAGTGTGTTCACCTATACCCTGACCAACATAGCCTGGTCAGTGTGTTCACCTTTACCTTGACCAACATAGCCTGGTCAGTGTGTTCACCTTTACCCTGACCAACATAGCCTGGTCAGTGTGTTCACCTTTACCCTGACCAACATAGCCTGGTCAGTATGTTCACCTTTACCCTGACCAACATAGCCTGATCAGTGTGTTCACCTTTACCCTGACCAACATAGCCTGGTCAGTGTGTTCACCTTTACCCTGACCCACATAGCCTGGTCAGTATGTTCACCTTTACCCTGACCAACATAGCCTGGCCAGTGTGTTTACCTTTACTATGACCAACATAGCCTGGTCAGTGTGTTCACCTTTACCCTGACCAACATAGCCTGGTCAGTGTGTTCACCTTTACCTTGACCAACATAGCCTGGTCAGTGTGTTCACCTTTACCCTGACCGACATAGCCTGGTCAGTGTGTTCACCTTTACCTTGACCAACATAGCCTGGTCAGTGTGTTCACCTTTACCCTGACCAACATAGCCTGGTCAGTATGTTTTGCCTGACCAGACGTTAGTTTCCTCTCCTTATCTGAGATGAGGAGCTAAATCTTTATGACACTGTTTCACAATTGTTTTGTGGGGAGAGGTGAGGAGTTCTCGTTGCCATTGTCCTGCTTTTCCTGGTAGTAAAACAAGTACCAGTTGACAGCTGGGTACACTGGAGTCTATTAGCAAGCGCTCGTACAACGATGGAACTGAGATCGTATTAAAACAAGTGTGCACAGTAGTACCCACAAATTTGCCCCTTCTGGTCCAGAGAAGTTCCGTAAAACGAATTTGAACTCAGAGAGGAAAAGACCTGTTTAAACGTTTCTTTAAAACTTTATTTGTTAGTTAGTGGTCAACAGTATTGCGTATTTAAAAAATTCACACTTACCGACTACCTAGAGAGCTAAAACTTTTAGGACAGATACAAACCAGACGACAGCACACTTTAATGATATTTTTGGTACAATATATACTATCTGTCATATACTGTCTGTCCTATACTGTCTGTCATATACTGTCTGTCACATACTGTCTGTCACATACTATCTGTCATATACTGTCTGTCATATACTGTCTGTCATATACTGTCATATGTCAATATGTCATATTTGTGATGAAACATAATGAGTGACTGGTGTATGACGTAAGTGTAAAACGAATTAAGTTAGTAATGATCCAGACTTCACGCCAATATGGCATACCCGTAATTTAGTGTTCGGCCGTCTACCTGAGCTCAAGAAGCAGTACCTAAGTGACTCCTGGACACCTGTGTGCACAGATGGATCGCCAAGGAGAGTGGTAAAGGAATGGGGGAGGGGAGTTGGGACAGAGGAATTTACATAGCACACTCGAACAGCGAGATAGAAAACCACTCCATACCGGCTGGAGAGACCTGTACCAATTTGGGATCTGAAGCAACAGCTGTGCATGCAGCAACGAACATTCTTATCAGATAAAACACAACTACAAGAAAAACGTTCATTCTAACAAAGTTCAGGAGCGTACTTCAAACCATCCCAAGCCTCAAACAAGATAGACTCTCAAACACCATTTTTTTTTAAACCTAATTCCCATACCCCCTTCCCCAAAAAATAGATTGTGTTCTACAGTGGATTCCGGCCCACTATGGGATCCTTTGAAACGCGAAGGCCATGAGCTCGCAAAAGCTCAAAATGGCGGCTCACAGACTTACCATCCACAGAGCTTTAAAGAAGCAAAGACACCAATGAACCGACAGAATGGAGAGACCAGCACAAAGAACAAAGACACCAATGAACCGACAGAATGGAGAGACCAGCACAAAGAACAAAGACACCAATGAACCGACAGAATGGAGAGACCAGCACAAAGAACAAAGACACCAATGAACCGACAGAATGGAGAGACCAGCACAAAGAACAAAGACACCAATGAACCGACAGAATGGAGAGACCAGCACAAAGAACAAAGACACCAATGAACCGACAGAATGGAGAGACCAGCACAAAGAACATAAACCAGCAATTGATACCATATATTGACTTGGCAGAGAAGGGAAGGCAACTTCACACTCAGAACGGATCATTGCAGTATCAAGGCACATCTACAAAAAATAGGCCTTACAGTGCTGTCTAAGACGGATGTGTCGGACCGAAAGGTGCACATATCGCAGTCAATCTGTAAACTATCGACACAATCCATTCCGTTCTCCAGACTACATCCTGCTACTTGCAAAGCCCTGTTGATGGCTTGGTAGCAGGAGATTCATAACAAACGCAGAAGAAGAAGAAGGAGGCCTTAGAGACATCGCTACGTGCGATTTCGGAGGACCCAATCAAACGCCAGAATATATCCCGCAAGACTGCTCTACTTTTACCGACCAAAGAGGGACAGACTGATCCGAGAGAGCGACCATGCTCTGAAAGACGTGTTGGACGCACGAAGACCTGGAACGAAGTCTCCTCCGTGAGCCTTAATCGGACTAGAAGCATAGCATCAGTTGATTGAAGAAGGAGGCGAATTAAGTTTCAGTCCCCCCTTTTTCCTTGACCAACCATGATGTAGTCAACATCACACCAACCGCCTCTACTTTCCCAGATTATTCTTGTACCCAGTTTTCGAGGCTGGGTTGCCGCGGCTCTGTTTTGCGATCGTGAAAAATTGTGCAACAACTGGGAATGGAACTCAAACGCTCAGCTCGGAAGTCGCTGCACTAACCACTAGGGCATCGTTAACAGAACTCATTGTATACTTTAGACCATATTTTAAAATAAAAGAGTCTGAATAAATGTATTTATTTTATTTATCATGAAAATGGATTCTGCTGTAGAAAGAAGTAATTAAAGTGCTCCATTTGAAAATGTGTGCCGCAGCTAAATAAACAAGCAAAAACACAAATAAACATTGATAAACAATAGCTGATCTTGCAATATTTTGATTCTGTAACAAGGGGAAGATGAATTTAACAAATCAAATTGATTCGTGTCTTGAATACAGTCACCATGTCTTACATTCAGCTCCATTATCATGTCTTACATTTAGCCTAATCATCATCTCCTACATTTAGCGTAATCCACCTGTCTTACATTTAGCCTAATCCTCCTGTCCTACATTTAGTTTAATCCTCCTGTCTTACATTTAGTCTAATCCTCATGTCTTACATTTAGCCTAAACCCTCCTGTCTTGCATTTAGCCTAATTCTTCTGTGGTACATTTAGCATAATGATCATGTCTTACATTCAAACTAATTCTCCTGTCTTACATTTAGTCTAATCCTCATGCCTTACATTTAGTGTAACCCTCACGTCTTACATTTAGTCTAACGCTCATGTCTTACATTTAGTCTAATCCCCAAGAGATACATTTAACCCAATCCTCCTGTCTTACATTTTGTCTTCTTCTTCTTCGTACGCAGTCAGACAGTAACCATTATTTTTTCGAAAAAGCAGCCGTCATCCTGAGGCTGTCGACACTGCCATAGAGCTTGTCTAGTGTTGCCACAGGTGATGGCCACATCTGCTCTCTCTGATCCTCGTATGTCGGGCAGTTTTGCAGCAAATGCTCAGCGGTCATTTTCCCGGTACCACACGGGCATTCGTCGGTGCCACCTATCTTCAATTTGTTGAATAGGTGGTACCTGAGTCTATTGTGGCCAGTGCGAAGTCTGAAGACCACGACCTGCTCTTTTCTGTTCAACTGGTAATAGGCAACGTTTTTGGTGTAACCGGTATGTTCGGTTTCCCATTTGTTCATGTATCTAGCTCTAATAAGCCGTTTTGACTCTTCGTATGTCATACTAGTATCGGGTTGTGGTAGTTTTGCACCTTCTTTTGCCAGTCTGTCTGCCTCCTCGTTGCCTTGGATGTTGCAGTGAGATGGGACCCACTGCACCACTACTCTTTTTGATGCGGCCTGCTGGCATAGTTGACAGAGTACTGCTCTTAAATCATTAAGTTCAGTATTTTTCTGGATTGTCAGTGCTGTGACTACGGCCAGAGCATCTGTAAGCAGGACTATGTGGCTTTCATTCCTTTTACCTGTCACCATTTCTTCCGCTGCCGCCCCCAGTGCCTCTGCCTCCGCTCTGAAATTGCTTGTGTATTTTCCAGTAGCGAATGACAGTGTTATTTTTCTGCCATTTGGTAGGCTCAGGAATGCTCCTGCCCCTCCGTACTGTGTTGTATTTGTTACGGAACCGTCGGTGTATGCATGGGTCCAGTCCATGCTTGGGTAGTTTTCCGTAATGTAACTCAGGCTAGTATCTCTTCCATTTTTTCAGACTGGCAGTTTTTGTTTCTAATACCTGGTATATTTTCTACCACCTCTGGAAATATATGCTGCCTCCAGGTAGGTTTTCGTACAGTAGGGATGGGCTTTGGTGTTGTTAGTGCGTTCATAGGGTTTTCGTGCATCTTTGCTTTGGCTATTTCTGCAAAGTTTCTTCGCTTTAGTTTCCCACTTCCGAAATTGTTTAGTCTCTGGTGCATTGGGTGGTCAGTCAGTCTTCTGAGTTTCTCTGATTGCAGCTGGGCTCTGCAGTCTCTTCTGTCGGCCATGGATTGCAGTTTTGTAATCTTTTCAAGTTCTACAATTGGCGTTGACTTCATGCTTCCTGTTATAACTCTCATGGCTTGATTTTGGAGTTGGCTAACTTAATCGAGGTTCGCCTTTGCTGCTGTTGTCCATGCCGCAATGCCATACTCGAGAACTGGTCTCACTCTTCCAGTGTACAGTTTCTTTAGTATACTTTCGTCTGCTCCCCAGCATGTGTCAGCAAGTTTCCTCATGATTGTCATTCTTTCTCTGGCTCTCATTCGGTTTCTCTCGATCTGACTTCTCCTTACATTTTGTCTAATCCCTCTGAGATACATTTGACGCAATCCTCCTGTCTTACATTTAGCCTAATCCCTCTGAGATACATTTGACGCAATCCTCCTGTTTTACATTTAGTCTAATCCCCCAGAGATACATTTAACCCAATCCTTCTGTTTTACATTTAGTCTAATGCCTCTGAGATACATTTGACGCAATCCTCCTGTCTTACATTTAGTTTAATTCTCATGTCTTACATTTAGTCTTAGCCTCCTGTCTTACATTTAGTCTAAGCCTCATGTCTTACATTTAGTCTGAGCCTCCTGTCTTACATTTAGTCTAATCCTACTGTCTTACATTTAGTCTAATCCTCATGTCTTATATTTAGCGTAAGCCTCACGTCTTACATTTAGCAATTCTGACGTTTTACATTTAGGCAAATCATTCAATCCTAATTAAGGCTAATCCTCATATCTTACATGTAGTCTAATCCTCCTTTCTTACATTTAGCCAAATCATCATGTCTTGTATTTAGCCTAATCTCCATATCTTACATTTAGCTTCTATTATAATATCTTACATTTAGCTCCCATTATAATATCTTACATTTAGCTCCCATTTTAATATCTTACATTTAACTCCAATTATAATATCTTACATTTAGCTCACATTATAATATCTTACATTTAGCTCCCATTATAATATCTTACATTTAGCCAGCAAACAGCTCACGCATTACATTTCTTGAGAAGATGCATGCCAAACCGTGCTCCCCTGGAGCCAACAGAAAGGAAGAACTTATTCTACTCTTTGTTTGCTATCCCTACGCGCGCACGTGTCTCTTAAGTCTGTTTTGTTATTTGGTTTATAACTCTGGGCCGGATGTGCTAACTATTCATCACCGTCTCCAGCGCGGGTGTTCAGCCTTGGAACGACTGGTGCCAGATTTTCCGTTTTGACAGCGGGAACGATATTCAGATACAATTGGCGGGAAACCTGGCACACATCCACATCGACAACGATTATAATTATTATAGATGTGTAGTCTAATTTAGGAAAGCTGTAATTATATAAGATATCTATACGTGTGTATATCTATACGAATTAATATTGTTTGAATATCAATAATCTCCATCTGGAAAATGTGAGGAGGATTATCAACTTCAAATAAACCAGCTAGCAGTCAGTCGCATAATATCAGTGTGGCTTTATTAAATGCATTTCTCATTCTTCTTCTTCTTCGTCTTCTTCTTCTTCTTCCTCTAGTTTTTGTTCTTACTTGAATTATGGTACTTCATAAGGCACAGTTGTTTGATGCCAGGTAGCCAAAATCTGCTTGAATCTGTGTCTGTCAATCACCCTGGGGTACCATGACGGTCGGAAGGCGCGATGCAGGTCATCTCTCCATCTCGTCGGCTGTAGATCTATGGTCACCAGAAAGACCCATTCCTTGTTCATACATCCTCAGTCGGCGTGGTCTAGTGGTTAAGTGGCACGGCTCACAACCCGAAGGTGCTGGGTTCGATCTCCATCACAGCACCAGCCGTTACCCCGAAAAACGAAAAAGTAAACTCTTAGAAAATGCAGGAGGAAGCGGACCCTTACATAAAATGCATGCTGAAGTCGGATGCATTGGGCCGCCAGGCGCAAAATGAAAACCACAGTGCAACGTATACCGCCTTGGGGATTAGAGAAATAAGGTGAACGCAAAAAAAAAAAAAATATATCGTCAGTCACGCGGACCACATCTGCTTCTGCTACATTCTTCGTTCATCTATCGTCAGTCATGCGGACAACATCTGCATCTGCTACATTCCTAGTTCATCTATCGTCAGTCACGCGGACCACATCTGCATCTGATACATTGCTCGTTCATCTATCATCTGTCACGCGGACCATATCTGCATCTGCTACATTCCTCGGTCATCTATCGTCGGTCATGCGGACAACATCTGCATCTGCTACATTCCTCGTTCATCTATCGTCGGTCACGCGGACCACATCTGCATCTGATAAATCCCTAGTTCATCTATCATCTGTCACGCGGACCATATCTGCATCTGCTACATGTCTCGCTCATCTATCGTCGGTCACGCGGACCACATCTGCATCTGATACATTCCTCGTTCATCTATCGTCGGTCACGCGGACCACATCTGCATCTGATACATTCCTCATTCATCTATCGTCAGTCACGCGGACAACATCTGCATCTGCTACATTCCTCGTTCATCTATCATCTGTCACGCGGACCATATCTGTATCTGCTACATTCCTCGATCATCTATCGTCGGTCATGCGGACAACATCTGCATCTGCTACATTCCTCGTTCATCTATCGTCGGTCACGCGGACCACATCTGCATCTGATACATTCCTCGTTCATCTATCGTCAGTCACGCGGACAATATCTGCATCTGCTACATTCCTCGTTTATCTATCATCGGTCACGCGGACCACATCTGCATTAAAGCAGAGTAGACGACATGCCGGAACACTGCTTGGTCACGAGTGTCGACATTCCGAACGTGGTCTCTGAGAGAGATATTTCGGACTTCTTGCTCCATTTCCCTTTCGGTTATACTCATCTTCTCTGCGTCTGACTTGAGCAGACTTCAAACCTTACACCCATATACCATTGCTGGAATAACCATTTGAAGGATTGATCTCTGTCCTTGATGTCCGTCATCTGCTGGAGTATCGGTCGTATGTGGTTGAAGCACCGCCAACTCGTTGCTCTCTTGGTTGAGGTAGGCATTTTTTTCGATTGGAATCCTCGATCCTGCCGATTTAGAGAACTAAAAACTTCAAGGACAGTTGTGAACAGTTTTGCGGAGATGATATCTCCTTGTCGTACTCCTTACTATAACAGGAATGGAAAGTGGCTTGTGGAAAAGACTGATCTCAGTTGATCAGCCTTCGTTTATCTTCTAAATAAGATGGGGTACTTCTTCCCGATGCCTTGGTTCCTCAAGGCATTTACCACCGCAATTATTTCCGCGCTTTCAAAGCTTTTTTGGTAGTCTACCCACAACTTGCATGACAATGACTTCCCGTGCTCTCTCCATCAAATGGGTGATTGTTTGCAGGTGGTCATTGGCTGTGTAGCCCATGCTGAAGCCTAGCTCCTCTCGTGATTGATTTTCGTCGGATTGTCTTTCTAATATGCTGGTAAAGCCAGTTTATAAATAGTTTATCGTAAGCAGATTAAGCGGTAGTACGCCATCATTGCTCTCTAACCTTTTTGTTTGTGTGGATCAGGATTGTCTTGGAGCACTTCCACTGGTCTGGAATTTGTCCTGTAAGAACGCAGATGTTGAAACGTTTGGCCAGTTATCAGGCACGTGAACTTCGGCAAACATGACTCACGGAAT